>SJXQ01012534.1:131785-221117 GCA_006408695.1 Aepyceros melampus
TTTTGTGTATGGTGTTAGAAAGTGATCTAATTTCATTCTTTTACAAGTGGTTGACCAGTTTTCCCAGCACCACTTGTTAAAAAAATTGTCTTTAATCCATTGTATATTCTTGCCTCCTTTGTTGAAGGTAAGCTGTCCATAGGTGTGTGGATTTATCTCTGGGTTTTCTATTTTGTTCCATTGATCTATATTTCTGTCTTTGTGCCAGTACCATATTGTCTTGATGACTGTGGCTTTGTAGTAAAGCCTGAAGTCAGGCAGGTTGATTCCTCCAGTTCCATTCTTCTTTCTCAAGATGGCTTTGGCTATTCGAGGTTTTTTGTGTTTCCATACAAATTGTGAAATTATTTGTTCTAGCTCTGTTTTTCACTCATTTTCAACCAAATGGTTGGTCTTTTTTTCCTCAAAACTTAAGTGATCTGAATATGTTAGGGACATTAAATCTTTGTCTGTGATATAAATTACAAATACAATTTTTATAATTTGTCTTCTTACATTGCCTGTGGTATTTTTAGATAAAAAAATTTTAATGCAGTCAAATTTACCATTAATTTTTTCAGTTTTGTTTTCAAATCATAGTAAAAAAAATTTAAGGGATTCATTTAACTTTTATCCAAAGATATGTATGATTTAATTTTCTACATTTAGATTACTAAGAAATTTACCTTTATGTATGGTATGAGGAAAGTATTCAATTTTATCTTTTAGATTTGGCTAACCAGTCATCTACCAAAAAATTCTTCTTTCTCTCATTTATTTGAAATGTCACTTTTATCATGTAGTCTCATATGTTATATACTGCTGTTGCTGCTGCTGCTAAGTCGCTTCAGTTGTGTCCGACTCTGTGCGACCCCCTAGACGGCAGCCCACCAGGCTCCCCCGTCTCTGGGATTCTCCAGGCAAGAACACTGGAGTGGGTATATTATCTACTATAATACGTAAATATTCATGTGTAATCAAATATGTTTCTAGGTTTCTTATCCTAGTCTATTGATATATCTGAGTGATTTGAATTTGATTTCTTTCTTCCTCAACTTCCCTTCCTGTTACAGAGACTAATGTTTCAAAATTTTTTACAGCAGAAAGTATGAAAAAGAAAAATCCATCACTACTTACATGCTTCATCAATACACATCTCACTGTTGAAAGCAATGGTGATTTTTCAGCATGGAATGATTCTTATTCAAATCCTTAGATCTGTTGATAATTACTCTGTCCCTGAGATTTTCTCATATATAAATAATGACCCAAGAAAATAAATTATTAAGATTCAATTAAAATTACTCTACAATGAAGTGAAAGATCTTGTTAATTGTCCACTTATTTTTATTGAGTCAAGTTTTCTATTAGGAAAAGGTGAGTTCAAAAGGAATATCACCAAAGTTACTTTTAAAAGTTTGTTTGCTCACTTGAAATAGTCCAATAGCTGTAACTAGTTTTTCTAAAAACATCACTTCAACTTGCTTCAAAAATCCTTATACTCTATCTAGAGAAGGAAAGATTCACTAAATATCAGTACATCAGGGCAAAACACTCATCTTATTTATGTTGTCCCACTGAAAGATTTTTTAGCTCTAAGAATTTGAAATTAATATATTTTTGTAGTTGCCATGTAATATAATTAGTGTTTTCAGTAACTTAATTTTCAAAGAAGTGGAGAAGCAGAGTGGAAAGTCTAGATTTAGTGTATATAAAATTAATTATAGGGAAATCATTAAAACAGTATCATTAGAGTGCCCATAGCTAGGTTTTGTTCAATAGAAAAAAACTCACAAAAATGGACAAGAGGTTCTTGAATGGTCATTTATAGAGGATTTCTTTCAGCATTTTCAGATTTGTTTTTATATTAACTGTCTTATAAGCCAGGCAAATTACACACACCAAAAAAAAAAAGAGAGAGAGAGAGAGAGAGAGAGGGAGATCTTGACAATCTTGTATGTAACTGATAGACAAGAGGGAATATTTTCAGGCAGCAGTCATAATTTTTCCTTGACTGCTAACATCTGCTTGCTAAACCTTGCACACATCCCCAGGGCACTGGGATTCGTAAACATTACTTGATGATGACACACTCAATATTACGAAAATGTGTCTTTCAATCCACACCCAAAACCCTCCAAAGAACATTTCATATTTTCAGACTGTGGTCAGCAGGTTTTAAGGGGGATTATTTGTAGTTTTTAACTAAAAGTTAAATAGATCCTTTATTAAAAATGAATTCCTGGATTATCCTTGCAGGAAACAAGATGGTCATAAGCCACAAAGTCAGTTTTGAAGTAAAATGCTATAGAAATTGAGATTGTTTCTTACACCTTCTGATAGGAAATGCTGCAAATTATAAGAACAGACTATTTACTGAAGTGAGCATAAAAATAGCCAGACAGGTATTTTTTTGCTTTTATAGACTTCAAGACTCTAAACCACTTTTAGAAGTCAAAAATAAACTATAACATTTCTGTCAAATCTTAATATTCAAGTAATGCTCATAGCAACACAGAATATAGAATTTGATAATGAGGAAAAAGATACAATATTTCTAAGGGAGTGAAGTTTAAATGCAGAATGAAATGTGAAATAAAGTTATTATTTTGATAGATTCAGTACTTTTCTGTTGACTAAAATCAATAGGACTGCCATGATTAGCAGACATTTGGTACTGTCCAAAACATTCATAAGACATTTGGTCCATGCCAAAATGTCCTTGAAATTTAGTTCTTTCCGAAACTTCCATGAGCATGTTTGGTCTATGCCAAATTGTTTTGGACAGGACCAAATACCAAGTACCTTTTGACATAAACCAAGGGTTTTATGGACATTTTGGACAGGACCAAATTGTCCTGAAAATACCAAGGACCCTCTGGCATAAACCAAGTGTCTTATGGACCAAACGTTTTGTGGGCACTTTATTCAAGACCAAATATCAAAGACCTTTTGGTGAGGACCAAATGTTTTATGGGTATTTTGGATAGGACTAAATGGTTCTGCAATTATTAAGGCCCTTTCAGCATAAGCCAAATGTCTTATGGACCAAATGTCTGATGGATCTTTTGTACAGGACCAAATGTCCTGCAAGGGATATTTGCCATATGTCAAGGATATATAATAGGAAAAGAAATCCCACTTGACTCTAGAAGAGCCTTTCTGTATTATAAAATACTTACAAAGCCATAGTGATTCTCCAGAATCCATATGTACCTAAGGAAAATCCTAAATGAAAAATTGTGGGTGGACGTATTCCCAAATTGAGCAGCAAGAGAAACAGTGAAGTAACATTCCATGAAAAGGAAGAACTAGTGAAGAGAGAAAAGAGAAGAAAGAAGAAAAAAGGAAGTATTAGATCTTTGTTGTTTGAGTCTTTTTTCTTTGTATATGGTCACTATCAAAGACAGATACAATGAAAACTTCAGAAAAAGTACCCAACACTTGGATATAAGGCATAGGAAGAAAACTACCAAAGGAAACTACCAAAACTACCAAACTACCAAAACTACCAAAGAAACTACTATTTTGATAATTTTAAAATAGTTATTGACACATTTAAATGGAAATGTTATTGGGGTTCCCTGGTTCTCATGTATTTTTCTGGTCATAGTTTCCTTCTTTTCTTGAATTAAACTCATTAAATGATATAAACAAGTTAAAGGATATTAAGTCATATTAACTTAAATCATCATACTTTTTCTTTAAAAAATTGTTTTTATTTTTGCCCAAATAAAATAAGCTCATTGAAACAAAAAACACAGTTTTTTCAAGAAAAAGCTCTTTCAGTTACAGATTCTTCAAAAAAATAATAATAATTACAGAGGTCTTTGCTGAAGTATGAAAATTCCTCATTAGAATAAAGGCAAAGTCATTACTTTGTTCACTATTGTATCACTAATATCTAGAATATTTCTCAAAGTGAAAGTGAAAGTGAAGTCATTCAGTCATGTTCAACTCTTTGCAACTCCATGGACTGTAGCCTACCAGACTCCTCCGTCCATGGGATTTTCCAGCCAAGAATACTGGAGTGGGTTGCCATTTCCTTCTCCGGGAATATTTCTCAGCAAATATAAAACCTTTATGGTAGTCCTCCCTTGCACAGAAGTAATAAAGAACATATTTTTGCTCCCCTAAATGTGTTTATAATTAGGAGAAAAAAGCAGTGTTTATTGGCTAGAAGAAATTGGAATGAGGTTTAAGGACTTCAGGAAGTGGTACTGGCTAAGTACTACTCTGTAGCTTAATTAAACTACTGAATATACTTTGGCAAATAGTGTGTAAGATGGTGAGGTTGGGTCCTCTCTTACTGCTGTTTGACTGTAGATCAAAGTCAGCTTTCAGGGCATGCAACCTACACATTTGCACAGGGCACCATGATAAGGATTCCATGCTTGGTTTAATTCTCTACTGTTGCCCTTCTGAAATGTCTATCCTATGAACAAGGGGACATACAATTTTGTGCTATACTGGGTCCTGAAATTATGCAGCCAGTCCTGCTGCAGAATTTCTATAAAGGCTGAGTCAGTAAGAGGAGGATGCTCTATGGATGACCAGTAGTCTAACACACAGAAGACAGATTGCTGCTGCTGCTAAGTCACTTCAGTCGTGTCCAACTCTGTGCGACCCCACAGAGAGCAGCCCACCAGGCTCCCCCATCCCTGGGATTCTCCAGGCAAGAACACTGGAGTGGGTTGCCATTTCCTTCTCCAGTGCATGAAAGTGAAATGTGAAAGTGGAGTCACTCAGTCGTGTCCAACTCCTAGCGACCGCAGGGACTGCAGCCTACCAGGTTCCTCCGTCCATAGGAATTTTCCCAGAAGACAGATTAGGAGGGACGGGAGTTGGTGATGGACAGGGAGGCCTGGCATGCTGTGATTCATGGGGTCACAAAGAGTCGGACATGACTGAGCAAATGAACTGAACTGAGAACCTATACAACTGCTAAGTCACTTCAGTCGTGTCCAACTCTGTGCGACCCCACAGAGAGCAGCCCACCAGGCTCCCCCATCCCTGGGATTCTCCAGGCAAGAACACTGGAGTGGGTTGCCATTTCCTTCTCCAGTGCATGAAAGTGAAATGTGAAAGTGAAGTCACTCAGTCGTGTCCAACTCCTAGCGACCGCAGGGACTGCAGCCTACCAGGTTCCTCCGTCCATAGGAATTTTCCCAGAAGACAGATTAGGAGGGACGGGAGTTGGTGATGGACAGGGAGGCCTGGCATGCTGTGATTCATGGGGTCACAAAGAGTCGGACATGACTGAGCAAATGAACTGAACTGAGAACCTATACACCTCCTGAGAAAACTGTATGCAGGTCAGGAAGCAACAGTTAGAATGGGACATGGAACAACAGATTGGTTCCAAATAAGAAAAGGAGCACATCAAGGCTGTATATTGTCATCCTGCTTATTTAACTTATATGCAGAATACATCATGAGAAACGTTGGGCTGGAGAAAGCACAAGCTGGAATTGACTGCTGGGAGAAATATCAATAACCTCAGATATGCAGATGATACCACCATTATGGCAGAAAGTGAAGAAGAACTAAAGAGCGTCTTGATGAATGTGAAAGAGGAGAGTGAAAAAGTTGGCTTAAAGCTCAACATTCAGAAAATGAAGATCATGGCATCTGGTCCCATCACTTCATGGGAAATAGATGGGGAAACAGTGGAGACAGTGGCTGACTTTATTTTTCTGGGCTCCAAAATCACTGCAGATGGTGACTCCAGCCATGAAATTAAAAGATGCTTACTCCTTGGAAGGAAAGTTATGACAAACCTAGACCATAAATTAAAAAGCAGAGACATTACTTTGCCATCAGAGTCCATCTAGTCAGGGTTATGGTTTTTCCAGTGGTCATGTATGGATGTGTGAGTTGGACTTAAAGAAAGCTGAGCACCCAAGAATTGATGCTTTTGAACTGTGGTGTTGGAGAAGACTCTTGAGAGTCCCTTGGACTGCAAGGAGATCCAACCAGTCCAGCCTAAAGGAGATCAGTCCTGATTGTTCATTGGAAGGACTGACGCTGAAGCGGAAACTCCAATGCTTTGGCTCCCTGATGTGAAGAGCTGACTCATTGGAAAAGACTCTGATGCTGGGAAAGATTGAAGGTGAGAGGAGAAGGGGACGACAGAGGATGAGATGGTTGGATGGCATCACAGACTCAATGGACCTGAGTTTGGGAAACTCCGGGAGTTGGTGATGGACAGGGAGACCTGGCATGCTGTGGTTCATGGAGTCACGAAGAGTCGGACACAAATGAGCGACTGAGCGACTGAACTGAACTCATACTCTCCAAAAATTTTTAATAAGAGAGAGCTCCAAATAATATCAACCTGTCTTATTTTTTAGGTTTCAGCTGTCCCTAAAAGACTTCTCTGTAAGGACTTGAGCTATCACTGTGCATTTATCACCTTTGAATTTTTAGTTGAGAAAATCATAATTGAATTCCTTCCCAGGTGGTGCAAGTGATAAAGAATCTGCCTGCATTCGATCCTGGGTCAGGAGATCCCCTGGAGGAGGAAATGGCAACCCACTTCAGTATTCTTGCCTGGAAAATTCCATGGAAAGAGGACCCTGGTGAGCTGCTGTCCATAGGGTTGCAAAAGAGCTGGACTCAACTTAGCAACTAAATAACAACAATGAAAACAAAGTCCCAGTAACTCTCGTAAGCAGGGTAAGTTTTACTTTTGCAGTTCTCAGGAACCATGCACTCACCCACTAAACATTTTAAAAGATTCTAATTTTACTTGGGAGGTCACTCTTTGTAATTCAGAAATCACAATACTCAAGAGAAATGTAAAGTCAACTTCTTTAAAAAAAAAATGAAAGTCACATACTGGGGATTACAGGTCTCAAAAGTCTGAAGGCTGTAGTGAGACTCTAAGGTGATGTCGACATTCCAGACACATTGCCAGCACTTGTATTATACTACCTGTATACCACTAGGTTCCCAGAAAATGCCCTTCAATCCATTAAGACATACCATTTGCCATGACTTGAGCTCTTTATACTAAGGATTTTATTGCTTAAGGAATATTGCCACTTCTTACATTTAAATCTTAAAGACATTTACAATGCAGTAGTTGGGGGGTAATATGTCCATCTTCACTCCTCTGTCAGAAGATTTAAGGTTGGACTAATAATCTGTTTTCGTTGGTAGTGAAAGGGCATATGACATAGTTAAGCTCATTCATTGTGTCATGAATCTATTTTAAGCAAATGACAAATGATGTTACATATCATCATTTATATTGTATGCTTGCAAACCTAACACTATCCCAGAAAGAAGAAAATTTGTAAGAAAATCCCTAAAAATGTTTTAGTTTAACTAAAACTAGAACCAGACATATTTGAAAAAATATATTTTCAGAAACATTGTCAACAATCCATAAACATGCCTTGCCTTTGGGGCTGGGACAGACGTTTCCCACCTGTTCCAGTTGGAAAACTCTGCTTTCATGGTTGCTCTGATCACCAACTTACCATAAATCTTTATTGCTCATAACAATTCCTGCAAATTGAGGCACTTTATGAACCTGATATGTTTCTAGGGATTTTACATACACCATTTTACTTAATACTTATACTATTCTGTAGAACTTGAAGTGTTTCGAGCCCTTCTCCCACTCTTCTGCCTGGTTTCTCTAATTGGACTTCATCCATACCACTTCCTATTCTTACCGTCACATATCTCTATTTTTCATTCTTTGATTGCTCAGCAGATTTCAAGGAACGATGCCTTCAGAACTACCCTGAATGTGCTCTGCCTTGTCACGTGTCACTGTCTCAGCCTTCCTTCCTTCCTTTTACCTTCCTTTTATCTATCCAATATCTTCCCCTCCCAACATCTGATTTAAGTCTTTCTCTTCCACCTTCAATAGAATAGAATGCTATTCTTCTCATCTTTTTGCTAAGAATTCCTTGTGCAGAACTTTCATAGGAGAGGAGGAAGGGCAAAGCATCCAGGATACACAGCATGAATCAAGGAAGAGAGGCAAGATAATGTGGCAGGTAAGGGGAAGGATAAATGGGGTGGTGTGGCTGGATCATAAGTGGAAGTTGAGACCTGAAGGAAGAGCTGGCAGGAAAAAGAATCAGGATCAGGTTGTTAAGGATGTAAGAGTCTAAGTACTCTTGCAGTCAGTGATAGACCTTGAAAGATTCTATAGCAGGGAAGGGGCCCGGTCAGAATTCAACTTTTGACAGGTCACTCTAGTGATGGTGAAAGGGCAATAAAGAAAAGGGAAAAAATATCACAAAAGGACCTCAGCTAATTCAAAAGTTTAGCTAGAAGACCACAGAAAGAGGCCATATGAGGTAGGGTATATGGAGAAAGAGCATTCCAGGCAGAAGAAAGCACACGTACAAATTTTTCGGGGCTTGATCTCTTGGAGGAGTGCCAAGAAGTTCAGTGTGACTGGAACTTGAGAATGAAGGGGAGAGCAGCAAGAGATGAAGTCAGGGAGACAAAACAGCGAGGGCCAAAGTAGGACCATAGAGGCCTCCGTAAGAATTTTGAATTGTATGCCTGTGTTTGAAGAAGCCACTGGAGAGTTTGGGGCAATGAATTGCAATGTTCCTATTAAGCTTTTGGAAACATCACTGCTGCTACTACATAGGGAATTACAGCAAGGTGAGTAGAGAGATCAGGGAGGGCTGTTGTAGTATTCCAAATGGAACATGATGGTTGGTGGTGTGGACCAAGGGGTCATGGTGGAGGTCACAGGAAAACCTGATTGACAGGATTGGGTATTGTGTTATTAATCAATACAGAATGTAGGAGAAAACAGGAATTGAGGATGACTTCCAGAGTGAGCATTCATCATTGACAGTGAATAAAAACACAGAAAGCAGTGTGAAAGCAAGATACAAGATGTGACATACACCGAGGATGCTCAATAAATGCAGGATAAATGAGAGACTGACTGAGTGATTGAATAAGAGCTGTGGCTGGTTGTCAGATTTACCTAAATTGTAAAGACAGAGTTAGTCACTCAGTCGTGTCCAACTCTTTGCAACCCCATGGACGATAGCCCACCAGGCTCCCTCTGTTCATGGAATTCTTCAAGCAAGAATACTGGAGTGGGTAGCCATTCCCTTCTTTAGGAGATCTTCCGAACCAGGGATTGAATTTGGGTCTCCCACATTACAAGCAGATTCTTTATTGTCTGAGTCACCAGGGAGCCCCAATTGTAAGAGTAAGTCTCATACTATTGAATGAATGAATCTTTCTTTAACAGATGCCCATAATGCCTTCCGGAGAAGGCAATGGCACCCACTCCAGTGCTCTTGCCTGGAAAATCCCATGGACCGAGGAGCCTGGTGGACTGCAGTCCATGGGGTCGCTAACAGTCAGACACAACTAAGCGACTTCACTTTCACTTTTCACTTTCATGCATTGGAGAAGGAAATGGCCACCCACTCCAGTGTTCTTGCCTGGAGAATCCCAGGGATGGGGGAGCCTGGTGGGCTGCCGTCTGTGGGGTCGCACAGAGTCGGACACGACTGAAGCGACTTAGCAGCAGCAGAAGCATAATTCCTTCTTTTCCCTGCTTTAAATTTCCATAGCATCAAACATCCCTGAAATAGGAGCCCCAAGCCCCTCTCTTCAGTGTCTTGTGCAAGATGATTTACTCCAAATCTGCCATGTCAAGGGCTTGGCTATGAAATATGGTTTCCTTCTGGAGAACTCTATATTCTAACCAAAATAAGCTGTGTTGTCAATCTGTTTTTGACTTTAATTTTCTTAAAATAAATGGGTAGAAATGTATTAAAAGAAGAGTTGGACATATTTTAGCTTTATACTATGTATTTCAGTGGAAAATGGTTTCCTCAAAGTCATAGAAAGGGCCTTTTGTTTTAGCTTAAACTAGAATTTTTTTCACTAACAGATGACAGTTCTATGCTGCGCCAGTATCCAGCTGTGCAAGTTCTCAACAGCTGGAGTCATAACAAGCTTCATTCTATGAAAATGAGCTCATTACTATTTAGTTTGTGCTGATGCTCAATAAATCCATAAAGTGCTTCTCTAGATTTGAGAAGTTTTATGAACTTGTACAAAAAAGTTTTATGTTTGGCAATGTTAAAACCAGAATATCTTTTTGCTCCCCCTTTATTGTAAAGTCTGGTCTCAAATCTGAGCAAATTATATATGTGAGTGTATATATATATATATATATATATATATACCAAAAGACAGACTCACCTGAATTTTAATATTAAATATGCAACATTAAAATTAATGGTTAAGCTAATATCATAATAAACTAATATTATAAAAGAAATAGTGAAGCTCCCTGGTGGCTCAGATGGTAAAGAATCCACCTGAAATGCGGGAGATCTGGGTTTGATCCCTGGGTTGGGAAGATCCGCTGGAGGACAACACGGCAAGCTACTCCAGTATTCTTGCCTGGAAAATCCCATGGACAGAGGAGCCTGGTGGGCTACAGTACACAGGGTCACAAAGAGTCAGACAAGACTGAAGTGACTTATCACACAGTTACATTTTTATCAACAGTAGTTTTAAGTTTGCCAAACCCTATGTTATATGTTACCTCATTCTGTAAAACATGTATCTTAGATCATATAGAAAAGTGAAAAAGTAATACAGTTTTAGCTTCTTTTTTTTTTTTGCTTTCACTATGATGTTAATATTCTATGATGAGATCAAATCTCATCCTTAGGGTTGATTTCACTATGTCTCTAGAGTAAGTTTTCTTAGCACTAAAATTATAACAAAGTAACTTAAAAAATAAGTCCTGGTATTAAGATGTATCTGATGAAATGAAAATCTAAAAATAAATAAATAAATGAAATGTATTTGAAGCAGGAACAAAGAGTAAAAAAATCAATTTTTGGTCTGAATTTAAGGATGTCTCAATACCTTTGGTTCAACATTTGAGTCATTTAGGAAATAAGAGGGAATAAAAGATAAACTTACTAGGTCTAAGAAGTTAAAACTATCCACTTCTCAGTCAAAATATTTCCAAAGTGCCATTTTTACATCTCTTTGATGTGAATTCCAAAAACACTTAATGGAGAGACAGTGGACAGCTGACCCATAATTAAAACAATAACGGCTATGAAATTCAACCTCTAAAGTAATTTTAGTATGAACTTCCCTCTGTAAAAACCATCAAAAATCACAAATAACACAGTTTGATTTTGATCAGCTGGGAGTGTTCTAATCAGCTCAAATTCCATTACCTCTGAGCAAAGTCCGAAGCTTCCATTCACTGTGAAATCACTGAAGGCCTCTTTAGCAGACCTGTTCACTTGAGGATGTAACCTTTAAATGAATGCCACTTTTGTAAATGCCACTTAAGAGGATCCTTCTAAAAGCCACAGTGAGATGCCACACTGGGCTTCTTGTTGGATTTTCCCAAGGCTGATTTCCTTAGAGGAAAGGAGAGAGTGCTGTCTGGCACCAAAACCAAAGAGATTCCTGGGGTTTTAACCCCAAACTCTATGTCTGACCGCATTCAACCTGTAAATTTCCTCTGTGCTAGATTTCACAACTCAGAATAATGTCTTTACTTATGTGTGCCTTGCAGAGTATAAAGTCCCTCTGTGACAAGATTACACCTTAGGATATGTGAAGGAAGGGATTCTTAAACAACTTTGAGCATCATGACTGATTGGCCAGTCCCATCTCCAAGGAATGATATTAACAATATTATGTTTTGAATCCAATGTACATGTTATAGGTGTAACTCGTATTCTGGATTATTCTGTTCTGATTTCAGTATCTGGATGTTATTTGATTCAAAGAAGGAGTCTTATTATCATTTTACTCTACTCTTGACTTATTAACACATCTGACCTGCTTTTTGCAAGGTGAAACAAAATGTAGGCTTCCTTAGAGAAAGCAGGACATAAGAATGCTGAGATATAAAGGCAATAGGCACTGTTGTTATGTTGCTTGTGATGGAAATTCAGATGCTTTAGGGGAGGGAGAAAAATTCTCAGATACTGAGAGCCTTTACAGCCTCCCTGCACTAGTTAGATTATGAGAACGCAGCAGAAATTTCTTGCTAACCAACCCCTGCTGAGATGACTGGCTTGCTAACCAAAGAGAATCAAGCAATGTCTTCCATTTGGCCTGTATGCAGCCATTCAAGAAAAAAAAATTTACAGAAGACTCCAATAATGTCTAACTTAAAGGAAATTTTTCTACTTAGAATGTGAAATATATTCATTTTTCAAAATACTGGACATTATTTGAACACTTTTCTCTGAAAATACGGAATCCTAACTCAGCTCAGAAAGATGCTTAAGACAGAATTCTCAGCTTGTGGTTTCAGGTTCCATCTTTATTTCCTGAACTTGTTTTATAACCTGGTAGGAGACCACCTACTGTGTGAAATATACAAGACATGGGGAAGAGACCCACAAACCCTATTCCTAAAATGAAATCCAATTTTTTCATTAATAAGTAGTAGTTATTAATTGAATATATCTTTATTGGGAATTTACCATGCACTATAGCTCTACCAGGCATTCAAATATAGATTTGAATCAAACAAATGCAATCACAGCTGTCATGGAGCACAGGGTTTAATGGGAGATGACATACAATAATGATTAACTCTTGATGCAGTATCTGTGATAATGGAAACACCAGGAGACTTAAACCAGCAAGGGGTTGGGGAAAGTAGATATCCTGAAGGACTCCTCCAAGGAAAGAACTCTTAAATGAAGGCTGAAGTTTGAGTCAGTTAGAAAAAAGCGTTGAAAGAGAAAGAGATGGAGAGGGTGCAGGATGATTCTGGAAGAACAAGAGGGGCTGTGGGAAACTATGAAAGGAATTTAAAGGGGTGGTGGGTATGATGCAATTATAAATATATTTAAACATAGCACAGTTGGGAAAAATACAAGAAGGAAATGAAGTTAATTAGATATGGAAAAATCTGTGAGAAGGCTTTTGCAGAAATCTCAATGAGGTATGCTGCTGGCTTAGACTAGATGCATAAAATCCACCCCAAGACATTTTATAAAGGCTTGATTTTTCTCTGAGATAAAATTAAGGACTCTAGGGACCCTGAGCAGAGGTGAGATGGTAGGGAAACCAAAATACCTAGCTGCAGGTAAAGTCATATAATATTTGGAAGTTGGAGTGTTAGGGAGAAAATCTTGCCTATTGTTCAACTTTGGCTGAAGTTGGTACTATTATTATCACCCTATGGAAATAAAAGAGCAGTTTCCTATTTTGACAAAAATTGCAACCAACATTTTCGATTAAGGAAAGCTGCATTTATTTAGATTGAACAACTTTTCATTTTATTTCAGTCTTGTCTTTGATCTGACTCCTGTCAGAACCTTTCTTTCATGAGAGGCTTTGATTATTACAGGAGGCAACATCTGTAATTTAAAACAAAGTGGCCCAGTTCAGGCTAGTAATTATTTCAGAGTGGGATTCCAAAAGAGGGATACATCTATGGCAAGCGTGCTGTACCGTCCTGCCTTTCGTCCCTGTTCAGCTGGCATCCAGTTAGCATCCGTCCAATATCTCCCAATGCCTTTCCTAATCTACATTTAAATTAAAGCTATAAAAGATCAAAATTATTCACAGATATTAAATATATCTAGTAGAATACAATCTCAGTAAGGGATGTTTATCTGTTTTTATTTCACTGGGTGCTCCAGAACCTAGACACTCAATAAATAGTCATTGAAATAATGAACAAATGTTGACCAAAAAATGTTGACATAATTTAAAATATTTCATCTTTTATTAAAATCCAGAGTATACTGAACTTAGAAAGCACATTCTCATTCCCCTGTCCCATTACATATTTCTTTTATTCCAGCAAACCTACATTATTCCTGTCTCCCCACAAAATAATTCTGGTTTTCTGTTTGTATCCCTCTCCTTATTTTGTTCTCTTGGCATTAAATTGTGCTTCTCCTCTCCCATTACTCACCCCCAAGTTCTACTGTCATTTTTTTCTCCATCCTTTCAAAACTATTTCAAAGGCCAGCTCTTTCAGGAAGCTTTCTAAGGAGCTTCTCACCATATGTAGATATACTCACTCCTTCTTTTAAAAACTCAAGACAATTTGTCTTTCCTTGCATCTCATTTAGCATGCCTTTTATTAAAATTATTTATACACTTATTCTATACTGTTGTATGTTAGTATTCATTAAAGAAAACCAAACCACTGTAGGTATTTCAAATATAGGGAATTTAATAGAGGGACTTTGTTACATAGGTGATGAGAGAGTTAATGAAACAAATAGGTTTAATGAGGCAGACTAGAGACTAACAATAGCAGAAAGCACTTCCTATACTTGGAACTTGTGAGACGATGAAAGAAGGTGGTAAAGGCAGTATTGTTAGAATCTAGAATCCAGAATCTAGGACTAGAAGCATGGTTGAAGTGATCCGACAGGATCTGGGGTCATGGGGAAAATAGCTGTCTCTCTGAACCTGTAGCAATAGAAGAGACTCAGCTGCAGCCAGAATTGCCAATGCAGGCGAACGACTGTTTTCCCACTTGGTGGTTTCCAATGCCTCCTTTAGCCAAGTCTACCTGGAAATCAGTTGATGAGATAGCCTAAGAAACGTAGCTTCCTACAATACAGAGAAGAACAGAACAAACAGGCAAATAATCTGTCACTACAGTTTCAGAATTAAAAAAACAAAAAGCTATGTGACAATCAGTTCAATCACTCAGTCATGTCAGACTCTTTGCGACCCCATGAACCACAGCATGCCAGGCCTCCCTGTCCATCACCAACTCCCGGAGTTTACCTAAACTCATGTCCACTGAGTCGGTGATGTCATCCAACCAGCTCATCCTCTATCATTCCCTTCTCCTCCTGCCTTCAATCTTTCCCAAAATCAAGGTGTTTTCAAATGAGTCAGCTCTTCCCATCAGGGGGCCAAAGTATTGGAGTTTAAGCTTCAACATCAGTCCTTCCAATGAACAGTCAGGACTGATCTCCTTTAGGATGGACTGATTGGATCTCCTTGCAGTCCAAGGGACTCTCAAGAGTCTTCTCCAACATCACTATTCAAAGCATCAATTTTTCTGCACTCAGCTTTCCTTATAGTCCAACTCTCACATCCATACATGACTCCTGGAAAAACCATAGCCTTGACTAGATGGTCCTTTGTTGAAAAGTAATGTCTCTGCTTTTTAATATGCTATCTAGGTTGGTCATAACTTTCCTTCCAAAGAATAAACGTCTTTTAATTTCATGGCTGGAATCACCATCTACAGTGATTTTGGAGACCCCCAAAATAAAGTCGGACACTGTTTCCACTGTTTCCCCATCTATTTGCCATGAAGTGATGGGACCAGATGTCATGATCTTTATTTTCTGAATGTTGAGCTTTAGGCCAACTTTTTCACTCTCCTCTTTCACTTTCATCAAGAGGCTCTTTAATTCTTCTTCACTTTCTGCCATAAGGATGGTATCATCTGCATATCTGAGGTTATTGATATTTTTCTTGGCAATCTTGATTCCAGCTTGTGTTTCTTCCAGTCCAGCATTTGTCATGATGTACTCTGCATATAAGTTAAATAAGCAGGGTGACAATATACAGCCTTGATGTACTCCTTTTCCTATTTGGAACCAGTCTGTTGTTCCATGTCCAGTTCTAACTGTTACTTCCTGACCTGTGTACTAGCCAATCTGATCACATGGACCACAGCTTGTCTAACTCAATGAAACTAAGCCATACAATGTGGGGCCACCCAAGATGGATGGGTCATGGTGGAGAGGTCTGAGAGAATGTGGTCCACTGGAGAAGGGAATGGCAAACCAGTATGCTTGCCTTGAGAACCCCCATGAACAGTATGAAGAGACAAATAGATAAGGCACAGAAAGACAAATTCCCCAGGTCAGTAGGTGCCCAATTTGCTACTCGAGATCAGTGGAAAAATAACATCAGAAAGAATGAAGGGATGGAGCCAAAGCAAAAACAACACCCAGTTGTGGATATGACTGGTGATAGAAGCAAGGTCCGATGCTGTAAAGAGCAATATTGCATAGGAACCTGGAATGTTAGGTCAGTGAATAAAGGCAAATTGGAATAGTCAAACAGGAGATGACAAGAGTGAACGTCGACATTCTAGGAATCAGTGAGCTAAGATGGACTGGAATGGGTGAATTTTACTCAGGTGACCATTATATCTACTACTGTGGGCAGGAATCCCTTAGAAGAAATGGAGTAGCCATAGTCAACAAAAGAGTCCGAAATGCAGTACTTGGATGCAATCTCAAAAATGACAGAATGATCTCTGTTCATTTTCAAGGCAAACCATTCAATATCACAGTAATCCAAGCCTATGCCCCAACCAGTAATGCTGAAGAAGCTGAAGTTGAATGGTTCTATGAAGACCTACAAGACCTTTTAGAACTAACACCCAAAAAAGATGTCCTTTTCATTATAGGGGACTGGAATGCAAAAGTAGGAAGTCAAGAAATACCTGGATTAACAGGTAAATTTGGCCTTGGAGTACAGAATGAAGCAGGGCAAAAGCTAAGAGTTTTGCCAAGAGAATGCACTGGTCATAGCAAATATCCACTTCCAACAACACAAGAGAAGACTCTACATATCGACATCACCAGATGGCCAACACCAAAATCAGATTGATTCTATTCTTTGCAGCCAAAGATGGAGAAGCGCTATACAGTCAACAAAAACAAGACTGGGAGCTGACTGTGGCTCATATCATGAGCTCCTTATTGCCAAATTCAGACTTAAATTGAAGAAAGTAGGGAAAACCACTAGACAATTCAGGTATGATCTAAATCAAATCTCTCATAATTATACAGTGGAAGTGAGAAATAAATTTAAAGGACTAGATTTGATAGACAGAGTGCCTGATGAACTGTGGATAGAGGTTCGTGACACTGTACAGGAGACAGGAATCAAGACCATCCCCAAGAAAAAGAAATGCAAAAAAGCAAAATGGCTGTCTGAGAAGGCCTTACAAATAGCTGTGTAAAGAAGAGAAGTGAAAAGCAAAGGGGAAAAGGAAAGATATACCCATTAGAATGCAAAGTTCAAAAGAATAGCAAGGAGAGATAAGAAAGCCTTCCTCAGTGATCATACAAACAAATAGAGGAAAAAAGTAGAATAGGAAAGACTAGAGATCTCTTCAAGAAAATTAGAGATACCAAGGGAACATTTCATGCAAAGATGGGCACAATAAAGGACAGAAATGGTCTGGACCTAACAGAAGCAGAAGATATTAAGAAGTGGCAGGAATACACAAAAGAACTGTACAAAAAAGATCATCATGACCCAGATAATCACAATGGTGTGATCACTCACCTAGAGTCAGATATACTGGAATGTGAAGTCAAGTGGGCCTTAGAAAGCATCACTATGAACAAAGCTAGTGGAGGTGGTGGGATTCCAGTTGAGCTATTTCAAATCCTGAAAGATGATGCTGTGAAAGTGCTGCACTCAACATGCCAGCAAATTTGGAAAATTCAACAGTGGCCATAAGAATGGAAAAGGTCAGTTTTTCATTCCAATCCCCAAGAAAGGCAATGCCAAAGAATGCTCAAATTACCACCCAATTACACTCATCTCACATGCTAGTTAAGCAATGCTCAAAATTCTCCAAGCCAGGCTTCAGCAATACGTGAACTGTGAACTTCCAGATGTTCAAGCTGGTTTTAGAAAAGGTAAAGGAACCAGAGATCAAATTGCCAACATCCGCTGGATCATTGGAACAGCAAGAGAGTTCCAGAAAAACATCTATGTGACAGTAGAGATACCTTTATAATAACTTTCAACACCTAGTAGAATGTCTTATACAAAATATTGGTTATATTTTATCATATCCCACTTCTAAAATGGAGAGTGTTATTCTGTTCAAAAATGAAAATAAGAATTTATACATGAGTTATTATTTAACCAATGATTCTTTCTGCATGTCCACTAACCATCAACACAATATTTTAAACATGTGAAGCTTATTTTTTATAAGCAAAATATTATGAATTTGGCATTCAATCTCTAATAAGTCCTACCTTTCTCATTCATTTCTGAGACACTTTAGCTTATTTGAGTCACCACAGCACAAGTTCTAGATCTCATTTGGGTCTTGAAACTCTGTAAATGCTGATAAAGCTGTCAATTTTCTACTGAGGGTGGGGTGGAAGACAGTATTTGCAGTTATACTCAATGTTGTATACATTTTCTGAGTGTTTGCTTAGCTCAAAGCCTATTCACTACTCTATATCACAGAGTAGTGGAAGTCTTGATGTTGCTGTTGTTTAGTGGCTAAGCCTAAGCTAGTCATAGCTAAGTTTAGTGGCTATGTGACTCTTTAAATCCTCCTGGTCTATAGCCCTCCAGGCTCTTCTGTCCATGGGATTTCCCAGGCAAGAATACTGGAGTGGGTTGCCATTTCCTTCTTCAAGGGATCTTCCCAGACCAGGGACTGAACCTGTTTCTCCTTTATTGACAGGCAGATTCTTTACCACTGAGCCATCTGAAAGCCCAGAAATCTTAGTAGTCACCTATTAATCAAATGAAATTTGGAAACAGATCACAATATATACCTGGTGAGCTACCTTGGTTTCCTCAGTGTGGCCACCTCTAAGTAACCCAAACAGATACCTGGAGTCTTAAAAGGCAGTCTGGAGCTCAACAATTTCTCAAATGGGGGTGAATTTGCCCCACAAAAAGACATTAGACAATGTCTGGAAGCATCTTTTTATTTTCATGACTCAGGCATGAGTATTCTGCTGGCATCTAATGGGTAAAGACCATGAATTGCTAAAAAACCTATAACACACAAGAAAGCCCCTGCTACAGAGAGTTATCCAGTTCAAAAGATCAATAGTTCTGAGATTGAGAAACACTATTGAGCAAGAGCAATTATATGCTTCTACTGGGCTCAAAAAGACCACATTAATTTACAATTCAAGATACATTTTGCACTCATCTATTCCCCTCCCCCCCAATAAAAGACACTTAAAGTTGCTGACATATTTACTTAATCAAAGTTTACCTATGTCTCTGAGTTCTAAGGTTCTTAATCCTTTATATCAACTCTGTCACTGTATCTTTGAATCTAGTCTGTAGCCTGTAAGATGATAAACAATGAATTTCTACTCTGCTTAGAGAAAAATCACTCGTAGCTTAAAAAACCTGGTTTCTGGCAAGGGGTAGGGGATATACCAAATAATATAAAAAGATATGCCTAAAATCTTAACTATACCAAAATTGAGAATATGAACTCAAGTACACCCAGGTTGTTCAAGCACAAATCTACTTTGTCCTTTTCCCCAGACAGGTATGTGTCCAAAGTCCCAGACTAAATACTCCCAGACCTCAGGCCACACTCCTGAAATTCCATGTTGATTTGAGTTTCCAGAGCTGTTTCAAGGTAAGGTCCACTAGTTGGCTGACTCAAGAAGTCTATTCTGGCCTTCTATTTTGGAATAGGCTTCTACTTCAGGACTAGGCTGATGCTAGGGGAGTAGTTTTCCTGCTTGTGGTGCATCTGACCCCACCACACCCACCAATTTAGAATCTCCAAGAGCAGAGCCTGTACATCAGGTGGAAAAAGCACAGTTCTAGGCAGTTATAACCTCCTAAGGGGGATCTTGTCCTGAGAACACCCTGGACTGCAATAGAGCTTTTCTTCTGGCAAAGGCCAAGAAACAAGAGTCTATCAATATCCTATAGAACTCTTGCACTTTGGTTATGCTTTGGAGACCTCAGGAATTCTAGAACTGCCAGGATGGCTCCCACAGCCCCAGGCACTGGGCCCATCCCAGCACCTGACCAGTCATGGACCTAGACTCCAGACTGGCTCTGTGGACTGAGGTTACAGATTGATTCTTGAAGTCCCAGGATCCAGGCTCGGCGCCCTAGCACCGGGCTAGCACTCAGGCTGGTTTCCACAAACCAAGCTGCCAGCCAGTTCCAGTACCAGCCTGGACCCTGAAGACCCAGACACTGGGCCTGGACCCCATCTATGGGGTGCCCAGCACTTTGTAGCCCTGTGAACCTAGTCTCCAGTCCTCCCCCAATGGACTGCGAAACGAAGCCCCTCTTTAGCCTAGCACTATCTAAAACTCTGACATCTGGTCCTGACATCTTTTCTAGTTTTTCCTCACTATTTGTCTTCCAATACCATGTGCTTCTATTTTTACAAGTTTCTAGCTCTGTGTTTTTTACTAATATTTCCTCCATCTGAAATGCCAAACTCCAAATATCTCTGCAGCTGCTGCTAAGTCGCTTTAGTTGTGTCCAACTCTGTGAGACACCACAGATGGCAGCCCACCAGGCTCCGCCATCCCTGGGATTCTCCAGGCAAGAACACTGGGGTGGGTTGCCATTTCCTCCTCCAATGCATGAAAGTGAAAAGTGAAAGGGAAGTCACTCAGCAGTGTTCGACTTTTTGTGACCCCATGGACTGCAGCCTACCAGGCTCCTCTGTCCATGGGATTTTCCAGGCAAGAGTACTGGAGTGGGGTGCCATTGCATTCTCTGCCAAATATCTCTAACATACTTATTTTTGAAATGTCTCCTCTTTCATGAAGCCTGACCTCACTGCCACAGTCAAATATACCCACTGCCCTTTTGGAACACCCACTAAATCTACTGTGTTTCAATAGAATACTTTTCACATTTTCCTCCTCTTTGACAACAAACCATACATCTCCTTTGTGGTTTTCTCATTCTGGTATCCCGCACAAAGCCTACTCACATGGTGCTTTTGGCAAAGCACATGTTCCTCATATTTTGATGAAATGAAGGCTTCAGGTAAAATATTACGGCAAGGTGCAGGTGCTCTGAACCTACAATATTTTTACATTTACCTACTGAGACCCTCTCTTTCTGGTAGTTGGGATTTGGAAGAGTAGTGTTATAACTAGAAATCAAACTGAAAATTACAATGAAGAATGTAGTTTGTTTTGGGGAAGGTGAAGTTATTTTACCCAATCCATCGTTAGTTTCCCGCATCAACTTGGCGAGGATATTATCTAATCCAGGTATTTAAACACTAATCTAGGTGTGACTATACTTAATATTAATAGATGTGACTAACATCTATAACCAATTGCTTGTAAGTAAAGGAGATTACTTACCTTCAATAATATAGTTGGGCTTGAGTCAATCAGTTGAAAGATTTTAAGAGCAGAACTGAGGTTCCCCCAAAGAAGAAATTTATCTGTGGAGAGAGCAACTTCAACTCCTGCTCTGTGTTCCTGCCTGCCCTTCCTGAGAGCTGGTCTATGAAACTGGGATTTGCCTGGTCAGCTCCCATAGCTATATAATCTAGTTCTGTGCAATAAGTAAATAAGAAAACACCAGTTGCCCTTTAGTATCCATGGGGTGTTTGTTCTGGAAGCCCTACAGATATTAAAATCTACAAACTTTAAGCTCAAGTTCTTTAAAAACATAGTGTATAAAATGTATTAAAAAGCAGAGATCAGAAAAATAAAAAATAATTAAAAAAAAAAAAAAAAGCAGAGATCACTTTGCCAACAAAGGTCTGTATAGTCAAGGCTATGGTTTTCCAGTAATCATGTATGGATGTAAGAGTGGACCATAAAGAAGGCTGAGCACCGAAGAATTAATGCTTTCAAACTGTGGTGTTGGAGAAGACTCTTGAGAGTACTTTGGACAGAAAGGCGATCAGATCAGTCAATCCTAAAAGAAATCAATGCTGAATATTCATTGGAAGGACTGACGCTGAAGCTGAAGCTCCAATATTTTGGCTATCTATTGTGAGGAGCTGACTCATTGGAAAAAGACCCTGATGCTGGGAAAGATTGAAGGCAGGAGGAGAAGGGGACCATATGGGATGAGATGGTTGGATGGCAAAACCAACTGGATAGCCATGAGTTTGAGCCAGCTCCAGGAGACAGTGAAGGACAGGGAAGCCTGACATGCTGTAATCCATGGGGTCACAAAGAGTTGGACACAAATTAGCAAATGAACAACAATGATTATATGTTGAATTCATAATTGTGAAAACCATGGATATGAAGGGCCAGCTGTAAAAAAATAAATTCTTCCTACTGGTTCTGTTTCTGTGATGGAACCCAGACCGACATGCCTACTATGAAAATTTTCACCTGAAATTTTAAAAAGGATAGTTAGTGATTTTATACATATATATGTATATGCATATACATATTTTATAGATATGTGTGCATATATACATACATACATAAATACACCTACAAGTACAGATTGAAATAATACAAGATACCTTTTTTTTTTACCTAACTAAATGAGCAAGTTTAAAAATTATGATAGAGAATTCTATGGTGGCCCAGCAGTTAAGACTCCATGTTCCCAATGCAGGGGGCCCAGATTTGATCCTTTGTCAGGAAAATAGATTCTGCATGCCACAACTAAGAGTTCACATGCTACAACCAAAGATCCCAAATGCTGCAATGAAGATCAAAGATCTCATCTGCCACAATTAATACCTGGTGCAGCCAAATAAAAAATTGCTTGAAAATTTATGATAGTGTCAGTGTTATTGAAAGTTCTGTGAGGCAGACCATATACAACTATGAACAAGAATGCCTTTCTCAGAAATTTTAAAAAACACTCAATATTGCTATTTTAGTCAGAAAAATATAGGATTTTTAAAAGCCAAGAAATTAAATAATACTCAAGAACATAAGATTAATAAAGAAAAATAAATTTAAAAAAGAAAATAAAGAAAGAAAGAAAAAAAGAAAGAAAAATGAAGAAAAATAAAGAAATATAAAGAAAAATAAAGGGGCTGGTGCACTGGGATGACCCAGAGAGATGGTATGGGGAGGGAGTGGGAGGGGGGTTCAGGATGGGGAACACGTGTTCACCCATGGCAGATTCATGTTAATGTATGGCAAAAGCAATACAGTATTGTAAAGTAAAATAAAGTAAAAAAAATTAATAAGGAATAAGTTGCTACATATTTAGTTAATTGATTGTTGTTGTTGTCCAACTGCTAAGTCCAGACCAACTCTTTGTGACCCCACAGAATGCAGCATGCCAGGCTTCCTTGTTCTTCACTATCTCCTGCAGTTTGCTCAAATTCATGTCCAGTGAGTCATCTTATCCTCTGTTACCCCTTCTCCTCCTGCCTTCAAGCTTTCCCAGCATCAGGGTCTTTTCCAATGAGTCAGCTCTTTGCATCAGGTGGCCAAAGTATTGGAGCTTTAGCTTCAGCATCAGTGCTTCCAATGAATATTCAGAGTAGATTTCCTTCAGATTGACTGGTCTGATCTCCTTGCTGTTGAAGGGACTGTCAAGAGTCTTCTCCAATTAAGGTATCTTAATTGATACCTCTTACTATAAAACCTGCTATCAGCTAAATCAAGCAGTAGATTGAAAACTGTCATTCATTATCTCAGGAACAAATAAATCTTGACAACTTGGTAAGCCTCACCTAACTCAGAACAAGCCAAACAGCAGGCTCCCAGTTGGCTCCTCCAGAAAGAGATGTGGAAGACGCTAGAACTCAGCTTGTTTCCCCTGGAAGGAATCACCACTCACAAGGTTGCTATCTTACTGCCTCAGGGGATGTGACGCTGCTTGGTGATGCGCTCTTCAGTTGCGTAACTATCGGTAACTTGACAAATTTTAGTTTAGTGTGTTGCTAGCATCCTGTGTGTTGTGTGTGTAACGAACAAGAGGAAAAGAGGCTTTCACAACGTTAACAAAATATTTTTCTCATAATCTCACTCACTCTGATACCAGCCAACTCCGATTCCTCAGTGACTTTAGATTATAAAACATCACAGCTGGAAGAGAGTTTAGATCAACTCCCTCTTTTCACAGATGAGGAAGCTGAGGGTATGAGAAGTGGGGTGATTTGCTCAAGGTCACCGCTAAGGATGGGACACAGGTAGGACTGTCATTCAGAGCCTCGGTGTTACCATCTTTCTTACGTATGAGTTGTTTGGGTCAGGAAAATCATTAACCATCATTAAAGCATAATATAAACAAGAAAATAATGCTGCTGAGATTAATGATTTTCCTTAATTTTAGTTATTTCTTTAATCATATTCATGCAATTAAATTCAAAGCAAGGCTGTCAAATACTGTAGCCATGGAGATATAAGGCTAACGTATACTTGAAATGTGTCTAGGAACTAAATTTTTAAGATTTAATTTTATTCTTTTAAATTTAAAACATGCTTGATTAAATTATTAAGAATTTTAAAATTAGGTTTAGGGTGATATGTGAATCTATTTTTCTAACAGTAAATTTTATGAAACCTAAGTGAAGACAAGTATTTCCAATGAAAATTGAAGTGTATTGTAAGTAAAAATTATATACTGTAAGTAAAAATTATTTCAAAGGCTTAGTGCACAAAAAAGAACATAAAATACCTCATAAATAGCTTTTATATTGAGTATACATTGGAAAGATAATATTTTGGAAAAACTGAGTTGAATTAAATGTTATTGCAATTAATTTCACTTTCATTTTACTTTTTAAATGTAGCTATTAGAAAATTTCAAATTATATATACAACGCTCATTATATCTCTGTTGGATAGGACTGATAGAAAACCTCAAGTGTTTTTCAAATTTGTAAGAAAGTGTATCTAAATAACTCCTGTATTTTTAATTACATGGGGAGCACATATGAACAAACTTCTATTCTTACTTACTTTGGATCCTTCTATGTTAGTTTCTGAAACATATCAATTAGAAATGAGCACCTG
The DNA here is from genome assembly GCA_006408695.1 of Aepyceros melampus. Classification (NCBI taxonomy): domain Eukaryota; kingdom Metazoa; phylum Chordata; class Mammalia; order Artiodactyla; family Bovidae; genus Aepyceros; species Aepyceros melampus. The sequence continues at coordinate 156,427 of SJXQ01012534.1, forward strand.
CAATTTGGGATGTTGGCTTTGTGATTTATTCCTGGTGAAATAGACACTGTAGAAAATCTTAGGGATCTCAGAGTAAAAAAGTAGTTGAATGAAATCCTTAATATCCACAGGGCTCAATGTTGCTTACCTCTTAACACACCACATTGAAATCACTCTTATAATTTCTGAAAGTGTATTTTTAATAGTGTCTGAACCCCATGTGTTTCATTGATGAAGATTGTGGACATTCTGAGGCTCCAATAGGACCTTTCTCTCAAATAATATAATCCTTAACAATACCTCTCCCTTTCAGTCTGAGTAGCTGTAACAAACTTCAGACATCAAACTGATAATTAGGTTTCTTAGCATAATTTCATCTGAGACTTGTAACTGAAACCATCGTGTTCATTGTCCATGATATCTTAGACACGTGGCACGTCCTTCCCATTTGGCGGCCAAATGGTTGTCCTAGGCTTTGGTTTCCCTTTCTGGAAAAGAACAGACTCCTTTTAACATTCCATGCCCTCCCATGGGCATATTTTGAACCTTCTTTTCCAAGGCTCTGGATGAAGTCTTGACTGCTTCCATTTTTGTCACTCAGAGTTCTTTGAACTTCTGTTATGGGCTGAACTGTGTTCCCCTAAAATTCATTTGTTGAAGTCTTAAGGCCTGGTACCTCAGACTGTGATTATATTCAAAGATACAGTCTTTAAAGACACAGTTAAGGTAAAGTGGGGTCATGCAAGTGAGCTCTGATCCGATATGACTGGTGTCCTTATAAGAAGAGGAGATTAGGACCTGGCCACGTGCACACACAGAGGTAAGACCACAGCAGACTCAGTGAGAAGGTGGCCATCTACAGCCAAGGAAAGAGATCTTAGAAGAAACCAACTCACCAACACCTGGATCTTGGACTTCCCACCTCCAAAACTGTGAGAAAATAAATGTAGGTTGTTTAAGCCACCTAGTGTGTGATCCTTTGTTGTTTTTGCCTAAGCAGATTAACACAGCGTCCTTCTTAGTTGCCCTTGATTAAGCCTCCTTCCTTTGGAAAACCATCTGATGCCCTTTCTGTTGGATGCCACCTTTATTTATCCTTGAAAGAACCTGTTTCACCACTTGCCCTACGGCGTTATCCCTGTGGTGTTCTTCAATTTCCTCCACAAATTGCCATATAGTCCATATTGCCATATAGTCTACTTTTTAAAGTCAGACCATCCTATATATTCCCTCCAAATTTGATGAAAGTTTCTCTAGCCAGGTTTTCACAATGTGTTAAGTGAAACAGAGAAGCAATTTAATTTGTATAGATTATGCTCAGCTTCTAACAATCAGCCTTAGAGAATTTAGAAAGGAGTGAATGAGGTAGAAGGAGCAAGGTCTATGCAGGATTACTGACCCAGGTTGAAATTTGACAGTGTGCTTACTCCTCCAGTGGCCTTGAATTACTTTTCAATTCCTCCAAAGTCTCTGTTTCCTCATCTTTACATTAGGGCTACTATAGTTTCTGCCTCAAAGGATTATAGGTGGGTGTTCAGTCATGTCCAACTCTTTGTAACCCCATGGACTATAGCCTGTCAGACTCCTCTGTTCATGGGATTTTCCAGGCAAGAGTACTAGAGTGGTTGCCATTTCCTGCTCCAGAGAATCTTCCCAACCCAGGGATCGAACCCACGTCTCCAGTGTCTCCTGCCTTGGCAGGCAGATTCTTTACCACTGAGCCACCTGGGAAGCGAAATGGCTTACTTACAGAGTTAAATGAGATAACATATGCCAGGTTCATGGCAAATAGTACCACATAATAAATGTTAATCCTCTTGCCCCAAAGGTAATGAAAGTTCCTTTGAAATATGACTACAAATCCTTTTTAAAAACAACAAGAACAGCAGAAGTGTTTTATAGTTAAACAAGGGGGAGGAAGAACATCTGTTTATGGTGTCCTTTGGTGAAACAATGTTCATTTGTATTCTAGGGCAGTGATGTAGCCCTAATTCTCTAGACACTGGTAGGCAGTTAGCTGGAAATGCAGCATCATTCAGCCTGTCTGCAAGAGAGAGGGTCGCTGATGAGTGCGTGTAGTAAGAGCCTCAGAGCAACCATTTTATCACATGACTCGGTTCTGAAGTCCTGTTTACTTCTTTCTTTTCTTTCTGATCAAAATAATAATATAATGCTTAGTTCACTAAGAAGAAACTCTATGTAAATACATTATTTATGGGGAGTTTTAAATAATATACTGAGAATACCCATATTTATGCATTTATACACACACACACACACACACCTACTTATCAATAAGAAGTACCACTGCAATGGGAAAGATTTCCCTATTTATATTTGATTGAATTCCACAGACACATGGGTACTAACTGTTGGCAAGTGTCTCTCATGCTTCTAAGTGGAGAGGAAACAAATAAACTGAACCTAGTCTTGCCCTCAAGTCCTGGCTATGATGCTGCTATTAAAAGTGGAATTGGACCTGAACATCACATGATTTTGAAGCTCTTATAAAGGAACTGCTGCTGCTGCTGCTAAGTCGCTTCAGTTGTGTCCAACTCTGTGCGATCCTATAGATGGCAGCCCACCAGGCTCCCCCGTCCCTGGGATTCTTCAGGCAAGAACACTGGAGTGAGTTGCCATTTCCTTTCCAGTGCATGAGAGTGAAAAGTGAAAGTGAAGTCGCTCAGTCGTGTCCAACTCTTAGCGACCCCATGGACTGCGGCCCACCAGACTCCGTCCATGGGATTTTCCAGGCAAGAGAACTGGAGTGGGGTGCCATTGCCTCCTCCGATAGAGGAGCTGGGTGAACATTAAATGGAGTATAACAGCTATTGGTCTCTCATTTCACTTTTCTAGTTAAGGGCTATCGGCAAGACTAGTTTGTCCCTTTAGTCTGATTTCTCGTGGGAGCACGTTCAAGCCAGGAAGACAGTCTCTTCCTAAACTGCACTCTTCTCACTTGGCATTGTGTTCCTTGCTGGTGTGACAAAACTGCAGATTAGTCCGTCCCTGCTGCCCTGCTAAACTGAGATCTGATATTAATCAATCTACTCTTCAGAAAGAAATCAATCTATCCAGATATTTTAAATAACAAATCAACAAGGTGATATTCCACCAACACAAATGACAGGAGCATCCAGTTCGTGTTTTTTTTTTTCCATCAACTTTCCCAAGATTCAAAGGAAATGTGACTCCTAAAAGTACAATACAATTAAAATATAGTCCTATAAAGCACCAATATTTCACATTTCCTCCCTAAAGTATTAAATTGGAAATAAAATATTTTATAAGAAACGTCTATTAAAGGTATAACTAGGCAGCAGGGATGATATTTGTTATGGTAGTTGTTGTTTAGTTGCAAAGTCGTGTCTGACTCTGTGACCCCATGGACTATAGCCTGCCAGGTTCCTCTGTCTGTGAGATTTCCCAGGCAAGAATACGGGAGTGGGTTGCCATTTCCTTCTCCAGGATATCTACCCAACCCAGGGACTGAACCCACGTCTCCTGCACTGGCAGGTAGATTCTTTAACACTGAGCCACTTGGGAAGCCCAGGGGTTATATAGAGATACATAAAAAGGTGACTGTTTCTTTTAATGGCTGAGCTTATCCTCCAATTAAAGATAAATGAATTTTGAGAGGAAAAAAGATGACTGCACTCAATTGGTAAAAATAACTTTGGATACTATTATTAGATGCTATATTAGAACTTGATTATTTTGGATACTGTCTCCTGGGACTGCCATAACAAAATACCACAGACTAGGTGGCTTATGACTAACCTAGATAGTATATTAAAAAGCAGAGACATTACTTTGCCAACAAAGATCCGTCTAGTCAAGGCTGTGATTTTTCCAGTGGTCATGTATGGATGTGAGAATTGGACTGTGAAGAAAGCTGAGCGCTGAAGAATTGATGCTTTTGAACTGTGGTGTTGGAAAAGACTCTGGAGAGTCCCTTGGACTGCAAGGAGATCCAACCAGTCCATCTTAAAGGAGATCAGTCCTGGGTGTTCATTGGAAGAACTGATGCTGAAGCTGAAACTCCAATACTTTGACCAGCTCATGCAAAGAGTTGACTCATTGGAAAAGACCCTGATGCTGGGAGGGATTGGGGGAAGGAGGAGAAAGAGATGACAGAGGATGGGATGGCTGGATGGCATCACCAACTCGATGGACATGAGTTTGGGTAAACTCCGGGAGTTGGTGATGGACAGGGAGGCCTGGTGTGCTGGGATTCATGAGGTCGCAAAGAGTCGGACATGACTGAGCAACTGAACTGAAATGAAGGTGGCTTAGACAATAGAAATTTACTTTCTCACATTTCTGAAGGTCAGAAATCCAAGATCAAGTTGCGGGCTAGTTGGGTTTCCTCTGAAGCCCTCTCCTTCACTTGCAGTGCTGTCCTCTCTCGCTCACTGTTAGCTCTGTTTGCAAGTTCTAACTTGTATTTCGTGCAAGGACCTACACTTTTTCCTGGAGCTCTGTCTTCCTATATACATTGTCCTGAAATCTTGCTGTGATACAAAAATCTGATCAGAGGCAACTTTATAATAAATCACCTCAGCACATAGGAGGAAGTCAAGAAATTCTGGCTAGAGACACTACATTCTTTAAACCTGAGTAATATTTTCCAAGCCAAAAATTGGATACCAATATGTCTTAGTTTTAGTTTTCCATTCTTACTAATTTTTTTTCTCCTTTTTCATTTAAAGCACTATCCCACTTTCTCCAAATCCAATGGACTCAATCCAACAATTATCTTCTAGGTCTCTCTTCCTTTGGTTTCATTGAATAACCAAGTACAGGAGAAGCAGCTGAGAACTGTGAACATAAAGTCATTGAATCACTGTAACACACAATCACTGCCAAGTATAAATGCCTTAATGAATTCATAGTTCATCTGTTTGAAAATTCAGCTAATTCAGTCTTGTGTTTTATACAGACATTATTTTCATCATGCTGAAAGCCAATTTTGGTTTTAGTGTGAGCTGTGCTGTACTGAAACACTAGAATCATGAAGCTAACCTCCAGAAGGTCTAAACACGGTATAGATTTGGGGCAGGCTTACCCCAATTAGCCCTGAGTGGTAATCTGTCTAAATTTCTTTTAAAAGCCATGCAGACATTTGTTTTGGTTATTCTTCAAGGATCGAGTTTTAAATGTTTTTTTAAAAAATTTCAAAAATAAGAAATTCAAGCAACTAATAGTAATGCATATCACCTCCAACCCTTTTGTATTGTTTTTCTACTTTTCCACTGATTATGGGACACAGCTATGCGCCAGCTCATGCCCTGAGTAGGTGGCAGAGAAGAGTAAGCCCTACTGGATGGGAGGCACTCTATCCAGTCAACCTTGCTTTGTTGAGTTTTTTCCCATTCATAAAAGTTTGTGGATTGTACTCTACTGGCTTGAAGTTTAGTCTTAAAGAGTTTGTCTATACTAAGTTTAATACAGAGGGAAATGCTTGCTCCTATAATGAAAGCAGAAAGCAAAATTAACTGAATTCACCTGTTAACATTCATTTTTTTGAAATATTTTTAAACATTTTATAATGATATTTTTTCTACAAATTACACAATAACCATGGCGATGACATCTTGTTGAAAGGATGAGTGTGGTCTTCATAGGCAGATCACCTGGGGATAAGCCTGTCACTTATTTGCTGATCTAACTTCTTTGTGTCTCAATTTTTTCATCTGTAAAATGGAGAAATCCCAACATTTTTTTTTTGTTTGCCTGAAGAATAACTGAATTAACACACGGACAGTGTTTAGAATAGTTTCTAACACATGGTAAGTGCTATACATACACAAAATTAATTGATAAAAGTAATTTAATGATTTGTCTTACATTTGAGGTTTAATGAAGAATTTTACTATCTGGTTATTTTTCTTATTGCATTAATGTAAAACTATTTACATATGGATTACAAATTATACTCCAAAATGTTCTACATCTGACTTTCCCAATGACGTTTATTTTGCAAAAATTCTACAGGGTATCATTATTAGAGTTCTAATGAGGGAGAGTTGGGTAGAGAAAAAGTGGAGGTAATAAAAGCAATTACTGCAGAGGGAGACTTCTGCCATGAAATTAAGACACTTGCTCTTTGGAAGAAAAGCTATGAAAAACCTAGACAACATATTAAAAAGCAGAGACATCACTTTGCCAACAAAGTTCCATGTAGTCAAACCTATGGTTTATCCAGTAGTTATGTATCAATGTGAGTGTTGGACCATAAAGAAGGCTGAGTGCCAAAGAATTGTTGCTTTTGAACTGTGCTAGAGAAGACTCTTGAGAGTCCTTTGAACTGCAAGGAGATCAGACCTACACTTGATCTTAGCCAAAAGGCCAAGGAGTGACAAAACCAGTCAATCCTAAATGAAATCAACCCTCAATATTCACTGGAAGGACTGATCTGGAGCTGAAGCTCCAATAAGTTGGCCACATCCAAAGAGCCAACCCATTGGAAAAGACCCTGATGCCAGGAAAGATTGAAGGCGGGAGGAGAAGGGAGTGACAGAGGATGAGGTGGTTAGATAGCATCACCAATTCAATAGACACGAGTTTAAGCAAACTCTGGTAGATAGTGAAGGACAGGAAGCCTGATGTGCGGCAGTTCATGGAGTTGCAGAGTCAGACACCACTTAACGACTGAACAACAGCAGCAAATAAAGCCGATTAAGGACAGTTTGTGAGGAGCCACCAACAGTCTCCAGGGCACCATTTACACATAACCTCAAACTACCCCTCCACAGGGCCTGGGGCACAGTACCTTCTCAAAGCTGAATTTCATGAAAGCCACTGTGAAGGAGTTTCCATGGAAGGATTGTTTGGGACTGAGGCTATTGACTAAAACACCAACTTTGGGGAAATACATTTGGGAAAGACCCTGATTCATAAAATTAGAGAAACCACATGCTGTGTATTTATTATTTTAAGGTCTATCCTGGAGGGGAATCAAATCAAAGAGAACTTATTTTCATGAAATAAGATTCTAGGATTTGTTGCTAATCAGGGTCTTTTAAAAACAGTTACAGGATTGAAGGTTCAACTTGAATAACTTCTTTCTTTCTCTTTCTCTTTTTCGTCTGCTTTACCAAGTGCATGCATTTTGAACCACTCAAATAGATCACATCAAAAAGATATTGAAGAAATTTGTTCTCTTTTATCACAAATAGTTTTTACAGAAAGAAGAGCTATAATTACTTTTTCAAGGTGGATCTGATGCTAAATATACTAAACATCTAAGGACTCCACTGCTGAAATTTTTACAAATAGGAAGTTAATTACTATATACTGTATAGTAATCAGTATAAAAACTTTTTTTTAGGTTAGTAAGAAGGTAATTGGTCTATTCAAAATATTAAATCATTTTAATAACTGTTTAAAGGACTGTAAATTCAGGAAGCCAAATATCTGCCTAATTAACATCATGGAGAATAAATACCTAAAAATTAATATGAATTTCATTTTTCATTTATTAATAGAAGCTTACCATTCCTTATTCATGACCTTCCTCAGATACCAAAATAGTGCTTTATTCTTGCCCTTGGAGTGGTTAATCACCAGATCTTTAAAATTTGAATATTTCTGTGTTACAATTTTTTTTGCCCATGAAACAATTATTTCTGAATCTATTTTATATTATAAACATAAAGGTTACAAATTGCTTTGAACCAAATGGAATAATTTCCTAAATACATGATCATACAACCTTAGAACAACGAGAGACAACTGAAGTCCTGATAGTTTCGAATTATTATCCAACATCTGTGGACTCTGGTATTTTGTGTACATTATTTCTAATCATTCTGGGAGAGGAAAAATTGTTGTTTATAACCACTTGTATATTTATATCTCTCTTTTTTCTTCTTCTAAGGATGGTAGAATAAGGCAACGGAAGGATGTGGGTAGGCAAACTTGGAGGGACTCAGGCCAAGTTAAATAAATTTGCAGTAAAACGAGGGAGACTAAAATCTATGGTAAAGATCTGGGAAGATTTACAAACTATACTTGGCAAGAAACAAGAGAGAAAAAAGTGATTTTAGAAAATAGGAAAATAAAATACAGTGGCCCCTCCTCCCATTTCCCATACAAATTTTAAGTAAAACCACTCTACTACAATGGTGTGGATGGAGTGCAGGCTTCATTGTGAATGTGAAGAGCGATTGAATTGGCACCCCGAACGTGACTGGATGGTGCACAGGACTGCTGCTAATAGATTACCCCTCTGAAGCCAAATATTGACCCCCTATCACAGAAGACGGTCTGGGGCTTTGAAAAACTCTGTGGTGCTCTCAGAACCACCTTCTGGTCAAGCAGCAGAGATGAGATTTGAGTCAAGTTCTCTCCAGCTTCCATCCAATGTTCTTTCTTCTGACTATTTCCTATCACTGAGAGATGCTCCCTCATATACTGAGCTTCCCTGGTGGCTCAGATGGTAAAGAATCTGCGTGCAGTGTAGGAGATCCGGGTTCAATCCCTGGGTTGGGAAGAGCCCTGGGAGAAAGGAATGGCTATCCACTCCAGTATTCTTGCCTGGAGAACTCCATAGACAGAGGAACCTGGAGAGCTACAGTCCATGGGGTCACAAAGAATCAGACACAACTAAGCAACTAACACTTTGACACACACATACTAAGCTCATCAAACCTAACAGCACTTGGCACATCCTAAATGTTTAACAAGACATTTGTCACTGCTGAGAGGTATAGATATTTCACGTGGCCCTAGACTATGAGCTTCCTGAGGGAGAGTTTTTCTGCTGCTCTGCCTCCACTGCATTCTCAGCACTTAACCCAGGACCTAACAAAGAAGAGGTGCCCAGCATATGTTTGAAGAATCAGATCTGGGATCACCAGCCTCTAGGCTGCAAGTTCTTTCAAATCTTAACCATTTTGTGTTGTCCATTTTCAATGTGCTAATTTTTTAGGGGGCTGGTCTAGTGTGGCAACTTTTCAGATTTTAAGTAATGTTACAACAATGCTTAGATTGAAAACACCTTCATCTGCAATCTGCCTTTCTATTTCCACAGTTTGCATCCCATGACGGACATAATATTCATGACAACTTTCCCGTCCTCCTTCCTCATCAGCATATCCAACAACTTTGGGCCTTCTGAGTGAGAAGGATTTAGCAATAGGCTTCAAAGCCCTCACAATTCAATTCTTTTAAAGTGTATCATTTTTTTCATGAAAATCATACTTCAAGGTCAAAATATGTGAGTCTTTGCTGGATGCCTTATGAATTCTAACACTGGGCTTTTTCATTTGATTTATGATTTACTTCAAAGGAAAGATTTCTGATTTCAGCCTGTGGCATAGGGCCCTAGATATTATCTCAGTGTGGGCATGTAGAACATAAGTGCCACTTCTAGCATCAAGTAACACAGCAGGGCATGAGTGACTTGCTGACAAATAAGCTTTCCTAGGAGCAAGACATGAAATAAAACATTGCAGAGTTTAAACTTAAGAACTAGTTTTGTTTATCCTTGTAGAGTTAATCAGATGCATCCTGTTACATTGATTCTCATAACATTGAGTACCACTTCTAATAAAATTTACCAAAGGTGTAATTTCACTGTTATTTGTCTGACACTGTGATGAATGGCTATCTCCCCACAAGAGACTATCAGAGGCTGGCTCTAAGCAGTTATTATTGGTTGATTGTCTGGCTCACTATTGCATGCCTGTAGCCTAGCACAGGCTTAGGTACTTAATGAATATTGTCCAATGGATAAAATGAATGATTTCTACATTTATCAGTGGGCAGGTTCTATTTCCTAGAAGAAGCATGAAAGTGGTAGTGCTTAACTTGGCTCCAAATATAGCCCTAAACCAACAGAATCAGAATCACTGGGCTTAGCTGATAAAAAGCAGAGTCTTGGGCTCTGAATCATAATCTCTAGGGATGGTGGCATGGCAATCTACCCTTTAATTACAGACTCCTGAGAATCTCAGACATAATAACATTTGAAAATCCTCTGCTACTCAGTCCTTTTATTTGATAGCATCATACACTTCAAAAGGAAGATTTCCATTTTCAATCTGAGATTTGGAGCCTCAATATTATTCGGCACCTATATATCAAAGGCAAAGCCACCGGATAAAGTCAAGACTCTTTAAAAACTGATTGCACTGTAGACTTGCCTTCACCATGTGTGTCACTTTCACTCATCTGCTTTACTTTAAGATAGCATGAGTTCTAACAAAAAGCTGTGCCTGAGATACTGGAACTCTCAGTCTTTGGAGACAGACATGCAATTCTCATCCTGCAAGAAGCACCCAGGACAAGTTGTTCCAAGAAAAGTGTGTACATTTGATGTGAAAAGCACACTTCTAATTAATCTTCTTATTCCCAGCTGGAACATCTTCCCCAGAACTGCTGCAAGCATGACTGAAGGACCATTCTCACCTGTTTTCCAGGCACATGGATTCATACTAATTTTGTCTCTGAGCTTCTTCCTTTAATTGGGTGCATTTGTTTATTTTTGTCAGATTGTGAAGTAGACACTTCACAATCAGGTGGCTGTAATGGGCAAAATGTTGACTCATTTTGTAAGACATCTGGAGAGGGGAAAGTGTTTCCTTTATTGAATTTGAATTATGAAAGGTGGGCGTGTTCCAAACAAGAAAAATAACCATACTGCTTATAACTTGTGCTCCCAAACATGCTGGTTAATAGCCAGACCAAGTCAAATAACACTTTGTTCCCACTTGTTAGCAGTGAATTTCCAGCAGGACCAGCCTGACAGAGTAAATCTAATGCAGTCTTCCTTTTTTTTTTTTTTAAACCTATTTTGCTTTATTTCAAGAGCATTCTAAGTTGTTTTGTTTTGTTTTGTTTTGGAAAAGCTTATTTTCATTCATCACAGTCTCCCTTATGTAAAGACTAAAACAATTTTTGTCTTTTCTTCTCAGATCTTAAACAAAGCAATCAGTTACTACTGCATGGGTGAACTCTTCACACTTTAATGAATCCTTTATCTTAGAGGAACATGTTCTGTTTTATGTTTCAAAGGGGCTGCAAAAAAATGAAACTCAAAGTCAAATCCCTACAAAAGTCTGTTTTAATTAGGGTGGGTTTAAACATCGCCATTCATCAGCACTAAAAAAGCAGTGTAACCTTTTGTGAAATTCATAATTCTGAACTATCTCACCATCACCTATCAAGTATATTCAGATTTTCTAAAAATCTCCCTATCCCTTCAGGTAACTCTTCTGAAGCCTCTAACAAGAGCTTTTCTTATTGGAGACATAGCCTGCATGGGACTGCCTAGTTTCCTAGCCCCTTGAATACTTGTAATGAGAAAGCTGCTGCTTTTCTGGAAGTATTGTGCATGCAATGGGTGGCAGTCATAGAAAAACTTTCTTGAAAGTGTGGACAGAGCCTTACTCATATTAATATATCTTTGTCTCCTAATCAGATGTCAAACCTCACAAAGGGAATTTGACTAGAATGAAGACATATTCTAGGTTGATTTAGGGTAAAGGAAGCCAGTGTCACAGCGAAGTTACCCAGTATCAGATGGTAGTCACTGTCAAAAACCAAGGAGGTGTCTGTAGACAGATAGCTAATCTGTTTTAGAGAGAAAGAAATGATTGGGTCAAACGTCAAGTTCTTTTCTAACAGAGAAAAGGAAAAAGTATTTAGAATTTGTGCTAAAATACAAAACAAGAAAAATTCATATAAACACCTCAATGATTTAGCACTTTTCCCCCATGACTTTAAATTCAAAGATAAGGACATGCCTTAAAATAATGAGATGCTGCTGCTGCTGCTGCTAAGTCACTTCAGTCGTGTCTGACTCTGTGCGACCCCATAGACGGCAGCCCACCAGGCCCCCCGTCCCTGGGATTCTCCAGGCAAGAACACTGGAGTGGGTTGCTATTTCCTTCTCCAATGAGATGATAACAGACCCTAATTAGCGCTTCATAGCTGGACACAAACCCAAAATCATCCAGCTCTTTTCATTGTCTCGTCACCCGCAGCCAACATAAGATACATATTCTCTCTTTACTTCTCTAAAACCCTTTCCCAGTTTCCTGCCCAGACCTTCACCCTAGATGACAACTTGCTACACCAGAGGTTCTTAAAATGTGAGCTCTCATTTGCATCAGTAGCCACTGGCATCAGTAGCTCCTGGGAATTTATGCTGCTGCTGCTGCTGCTAATTCGCTTCAGTCGTGTTGACTCTGTGCAACCCCATAGACGGCAGCCCACCAGGCTCCCCCGTCCCCGGGATTCTCCAGGCAAGAACACTGGAGTGGGCTGCCATTTCCTTCTCCAATGCATGAAAGTGAAAAGTGAAAGTGAAGTCGCTCAGTCGTGTCCGACTCTCCGCAACCCCATAGACTGTAGCCCACCAGGCTCTTCCGTCCATGGGATTTTCCAGGCAAGAGAACTGGAGTGGGGTGCCATTGCCTTCTCCCAGGAACTTATGAGAAATATAAAATTTCAAGTCCCACCCTACACCCACTGCACTAGAAGCTACATGGTAAACTTGGCAATCTGTGTTTAAAAGAGCCTCCCAGATGATTCTATTGCTCACTAAAAATTAAGAACTGGCTTCCCAGGTGGCTCAGTGGTAAAGAATCTGCCCGCCAATGCAAGAGACAGGGGTTTGATCCCTGGGTCAAGGAGATCCCCTGGAGAAAGAAATAGCAACCCACTCCAGTATTCTTACCTGGGCAATCCCATGGACGGAGGTGCCTGGTGGGCTACAGTCCATGAGATTGCAAAGAGGCAGGCATGACTTAGAAACCAAACAACAACAAAAATTAAGAACTACAATGCCAGATATCAATTAGGTCTAACCAGTCCATTGTAACAAAGCATAATTTAGCCAGACATACACATGACATATTGCATAAGTCTTCTTTAGAGATATCACACAAAAGTTTATAAGCAGAAACTTGAGAGGGTTAAGCTATCAGTTTCAATTTGGAAAATTATTGTTTGATCAAAATATAGATATAATTACTTTTTATTCTCTGCAAGAACAATACAAAGTGAAAACACCATTAGTTGCTGCTAAAGGCAGCATATGTCAACTGAGGGATGATTAAACTGGCGATCTCCAATGTGCACCCTAGTGAAATTTTTTAACTTTGTGATCAGTGATGCTACTTTGTACTTGCTAATCTCAAATTCCTACTTTATCCCTCTCCTCCTACTTTATTATAAGATATTGAATATAGTTCCTTGTACTATACAGTAGGTCCTTGTTATTTATCTATAATGGATTATATATTATATATATATATATATAAACTGAATCACTTTGCTGTATACCAGAAACTAACAAAACATTGTAAATGAACTATTTTGAACTATTTTGTTGTTCAGTCTTTAAGCAAAAGACTGTGTCCAGCTTTTATGCAACCCCATGGACTATAGCCCACCAGACTCCTCTGTCAATGGGATTTGCCAGGCAAGAATACCAGATTGGGTGGCTATTTCCTTCTCCAGGGGATCTTACCAACCCAGGGATCCAAACTTTGTCTCCTGCACTGGTAGGCAGATTCTTTACAGCTGAGCCACCTGGGAAGCCCAAAAATCAACTATATTTCAGTTCGGAAAAAAAAAAAAAATGAATAGCCTTTGTCCACAATGCTATTTTTCCTAAGAATTTTTTTTTTAATCAACAATGCTTCAGTTAAAAACAAAAAAAATTCTTAAGAAAAACCACAGTGTGGACAAAGGCCATTTCGAGGCCTCTGTATGTTCCATTTCATTTTCTCTTCCTCATTCCTTGCCCCTGACTGACCACCACACAAGGTCCTTGTATCACTCTTCTTGACTTTTGGCAACTTATCCCAGGCATGTCTCCTTCCTTTTCTTCATTCAAAATATTCTGTACTCTGTCTCAAAAGATAGCATGCACAGTGCTTTATAAACTGCAAGTCATTTTAGAAGTGACTTGCATTCTACAGCAATCAATATTAAGTAGGCTGAAAAAAAATGCTCTTTATTTTTAAATAATAGAAAATTTAATTGGCATAGGTAAGAAGGAATTATTGAGAATGAGTCTTCGGGTCTATTTCCAAGTATTTGGCAGCAATTGATAATAAACTGATGTGTTACTGCCTTTCCTGGCCATGCCTGGATTTTCATAGCAGGAGGAATAATCTAACCTGAAGGAATTTAAAGATATTGATATATAATGGTAAAATTCCAGGCCTTGGACTTTCGGTTAGTGGGGAAGGGCTGATGTAGAGAGCATCCTGGAAACAGCATCTAAAGCAGCCACACGCCACATGGTATTGGCTGCCACTCAGCTCAGCCCGGGTTCTATAAATATTGGCCTGGCATTCGAGAAAAAAATCCAAAAATAAATGGTAGCTATATAAATTCTAAGTATGTTGACAAGTTTCTGTGACTCTGTATCCTACTTTTAACAGTCAACACTTTGCCTTACCTTCTGTCCTGTCAGATTTTATAACATGGAATTTTCGCTATTAGAACTAATCTACGTGGATGTAGATGATGTTGCAGTTTAAGCCATGTGAATGTATATTTTATATGTTTAACTGGAATTTGTTACTGTTGTTTTAGCTTTCTTTTTTTTCTGATGTTATTTAATGACGAGGCTAGAATTACTCAGTCTTGAAATCTCACTTGAAATGGCAAACTATGAACAACTGGCTTTCATCCAAACCTTTAGAACAATGACACATGTTGACTCACTGGGATCTTGTTACATCCAGTCTGGATTTCAGGCTATAAATTCAGCCAGTTTCCTCAACCTAAAGTGCTGTATCACCATATTTGGGCAAGGACTGTAGTGGTTCTATTATAAGCTTCTAGACGAGGTCTAGACATTGAAAAGTAAAAGTTGAAGCAAATGTTTTTCTATATACAAAATTAAACCTCCATTTATTTGGTACCCATTAAGTAAACAAGCTCTTTTAATGTAATTATATATTAGAGTTTAAAATATATGTGGGCCTTTTTGAAAATAATTATGCTATATGCTTTTCCGTACTCCCACCCCTTAATTGATGCTTTAGATAGAAGCAATCCAATGTCTCTGCTAGACCTTAGATGTGAATAGGTAAAGAATCCGCCTGCAATGCGGGAGACCCAGGAGATGCAGGTTCCATCCCTGAGTCGGGAAGATCTCCTGGAGGAGAAAATGGCAACCCACTCCAGTATCCTTGCCTGGAGAATCCCATGAACACAGGAACCTGGCTGGACATGACTGAGCAATGGCAACTAAATGACAACAAGGGTCATGAAAATGGAAGGAAAATAAAGTACAATTATACTGCATAATAGGGGAATATATTCTAATTTGGGGAATCAGTGAAACAACGAACTTAAGCTGAAGCTTGATGATAGCAAAGAGGGAGGGGAAGAGTGTGTCAGGCAGAACATGTCCACAGGTTTGAGTTAGAAACGAACTTGAGGGAATTCTCCAGCATACCAGTGGTTAGGATTCTGTGCTTTCACTGCTGAGGGAATGGTTCAGTACCTGGTCAGGTAATCAAGATTCCACAGGCTGAGCAGCACAGCCAAAAATAAATAAATAAAAATGAACTTGAGCTTTCTGGGGACAGAGAGAAGGGCATAGGGTGAAGCATAGTGAGTGATGAGGAGAACGGGGAAAGTTGATGGTGAGGTAGGAGGTGTTTGTTATTCAGGAATTCATAGAATTGAGATCTTTACCCCACGATCACATGGAAACAAAGAAGGGTTTTAAGGAAGAGACACGACTAGATCTTTAATTTATAATCTGACTCCTGTTCCTGTTTAAGAGGATAAACTGAAAGCAACCAAAGGGACAGGAAGGCAACAACCAGCCAATTCTCTTTATCTGTATGTTTCTGTTTTGTTATATTTGTTAATTTGTTTTGTTTCTTAGACTTCACATAGAAGCGAAAAGCTACCACATTTATCTTTCTCTGAATTATTTCACTGAGTGCAATCCTTTTGGGTCCACCCATGTTGCTGTTGCTGTTGAGTTGCTCACTTGTGTCTGGCTCTTTGTGGCCCCAAGGACTGCAGAACACCAGGCCTCCCTGTCCTTCAGCACCTCCTGGAGCCTGCTCAAACTCATGTCTGCTGAGTCGGTGATGCCATCCAAACATCTTGTCCTCTGCCGTTCCTTTCTCCTCCTGTCTTCAATTTTTCCCAGCGTCAGGGTCTTTTCTAGTGAGTCAGCTCTTCACAGCAGATGGCCAAAGTATTGGAGCTTCAGCTTCAGCATCAGTCCTTTCAGTGAATATTCATCCATGCTGTAGCAAATGACAAATTTTCATTCTTTTTTATGACTATATTTCATTGTATATAGACAATATTTGTACATTATGAAAAATATATATGAAAGGATGCTTGCTGCCATGCTGTTTGACTTGGTAATTATTATTTTTATGTTCCAATGTGCTGTTATTTTTAATAGTTATAAAAAAAAGAAAAAAAAACAGAAATCATCAGTGGCAGTCAAATTTATGGCAAGAAACAGAATCAACTCACTTACATCAAGTTAATAAAGTGACTAACTTACATAGTTGCCAGGATAGATAAGGGTAGTGGTGTTCTGGAGCTGGCTCACAACACCTCTCAAGAGTTGACTGTCCATAATTCTTCCCAGTATTACATTCAGTCATTTCAGGTTGGTATCTTGAAATCAGTCATTGTGGGAGTCCCCACACCCTTAGAACTGCCAAATACTAAAATTTACCAGCCTACCATTGGTTTCAGGAAACAGTTAGGGATGGTGAGACACAGAGGCTATCAACAGTGGGAAGCCGTTATCAACTCTAAAGGAAAGCAGTATGGCAGCAGCACCAGAGTGAGAGATGGTGGAGGAGCCATTCATCAGGAACTATCTTTACAGAAGAGCTCAGTTACTTCTATATAATACAGCTCAGAGAGAAAGGTTCTGGGGAAAATACCATGGCTTCTTCATACACCCCAAATCTGCCAAGCTTTCCATGGGCTACATACACCAGAGGGAAGGTTCAGCCTCCTGGGAGCTGGAGAAAGTCAGGTAAGAGCAGAGAATAATCTGTGAGGCAGGCAAACAGAAACTAACCAGTTCATTATTTAAATATCTGTCAAGATGAAATGTTACACACCTTGTAAAACATTCATTAAAATGAAAGACCATGCAGACATTAAAAAATGAGGTAAGACTCTATGTCATGACAAATACTTCTATAATATATCCCTTTAAATGATTAAAAAAAATGAAGTTACAGAAAAGCATGCATTTTTAATCCCACTTTTGTTAAATCTGTATACTTTTTTCTTAGGTTATACAAAATATCCAGAAACATATATATGCCAAACTTGAAAGTAATTACCTTTAGGAAATGAGGTTGATCAAAGAAAAATGGGAACTTGTACTTTTGATTTTAATTTCAAATGTATTGAATTGATGAATATCTATTATTGCCATAATATATATTTTTTAACAAAGCAGTCTGTTAGTGTCCCCTTTTTCTTCTTGACAAAAACCATGACATCAGGTTTGGCAATGCTTTCATGGATGTCATCCAAAATGAGTGATTTTTTTTTTTTCCTTTTTCAGCTATACACCTGATAGTTCTTCAAATTGGTCTACAGATCATGAATCACCTGCACATCCTGCTGCTGTATGAGTATCAGTGTAGATGTGGAGGGATCATTAGCCAAGGAGTGTGAGTCAACACCCACCGGGACATTCTATGGGTCTTTCATGCAAATTTTCAGTTAAGAGTCAGAGGTATTCCTAGCGCAATGATAAAAATGAAATAAATGTGAACTGTAGCAAGTGGTTTTAAGCTCTCAAATACCACTATAAGTTTCTATGTATTAATTTGATTTTCATTCAGCCTAAGTAGGAAAATATAACAGCATCTGGTCCTATCACTTCATGGGAAATAGATGGGGAAACAGTAGAAACAGTGGCAGACTTTATTTTTCTGGGCTCCAAAATCACTGCAGATGGTGACTGCAGCCATGAAATTAAAAGACGCTTACTCCTTGAAGAAAAGTTATGACCAACCTAGACAGTACATTCAAAAGCAGAGACATTACTTTGCCGACTAAGGTCCGTCTAGTCAAGGCTATGGTTTTTCCTGTGGTCATGATGGAGGTGAGAGTTGGACTGTGAAGAAGGCTGAGCGCAGAAGAATTGATGCTTTTGAACTGTGGTGTTGGAGAAGACTCTTGAGAGTCCCTTGGACTGCAAGGAGATCCAACCAGTCCATTCTGAAGGAGATCAACCCTGGGATTTCTTTGGAAGGAATGATGCTAAAACTGAAGCTCCAGTACTTTGGCCACCTCATGCGAAGAGTTGAGTCATTGAAAGAGACTCTGATGCTGGGAGGGATTGGGGGCAGGAGGAGAAGGGGACGACCGAGGATGAGATGGCTGGATGGCGTCAGTGACTCAATGGACATGAGTCTGAGTGAACTCCGGGAGTTGGTGATGGACAGGGAGGCCTGGCGTGCTGCGATTCACGGGGTTGCAAAAAGTCAGACATGACTGAGCGACTGAACGGAACAGAACGGAACTAGCGATATCTCAATATCCATCCCTGGAATCTTTTGGCAATGTGTTTAGAAAATTAAGCATTTTGAAAAATAATTTCCCAGAATGCAAAATTATTTTACTACCTAAAAGAAATGAATTTTCTCTTCCTGATATTGAGTACACATAGATAATCCCAAGTGGAGTTCTTTTTGGTATAAAGCTTGGTTTTGTTTTGTTTTGTTTTTTAAACAGAAAAGAAGACCCAAGTACTGTTTATTAGCTATATAAGCAAAAAAAAAAAAAAAAAAAAATCAATCTTTCAAAGTTAACTTAGATTTAGATTCTGGGATGACTGAATTATAATCAACTTGGAAAAGAAAGTATGACTAAAACACTGAGCAAAATATACACTCCACCCTTCAGCCACTTCCTCAGGTAAGCATGTGGACATAAAACTATTTACCCTTCCTTGTCTGGTTGTTAACGAGTCACCATTGCTAATTAGAGGAATCCTGGGCCACTTTGCCCAAACAATCAATGAAATGTATTGTTAACAGATGCTATGGGCACCTAGGATAATTTTATTATCATCTTGTCATTTGAAAGGACTTCCCTGGTGGCTCAGAGGTTAAAGCGTCTGCCTCCAATGCGGGAGACCTGGGTTCGATCCCTGGGTCGGGAAGATCCCAGAATGAAATGGTTTCAACAGAGGTTTGTTGTTGAAATGCTACATAATGCAAAACAACTACAAAATACATCTATCGAATAAATTGCACCCAAAGAAAATAAAAAGTATCCTCACCATTAAGAACTGGGGAGAAATGGAACAAAGATGGTACTTAAAAGGATAATAAAATTCCCGCAGTATTACCCTAGTTCATGGTGGCAATAGTTGGTGATGGGCAGGGAGGCCTGGCGTGCTGCAGTCCATGGGGTCACGGAGTTGGACACGACCGATCGACTGAACTGAACTGAGCTGATTGGTGGCAATAAAAACATTAAATCTTAGAGCAAGAGTTAGGGTGATTTCACCACTTTAACAACCACTTGAAATCTCTGTTCTTACCTTCAATTCAAATGGATTTTAAACACAAATATCTCGAGGCTTAACATTATTTAGAAAGTGATTGTTCACTGGAGGGTAGGGGAAGGGAGATGTGGATGTAAAAAGATGAGTGGGCATATTTATAAAGAATATATTCTTAATGAAAATATTTCATATCATTCTAAAGTTCTCTCATTGATGACTTTAATATTCTCAATGGATTCAGAAGATATTACTATGATATTCTGTATTTACACTCCCTGGTGAAATGGCATATTATCTGGTTACAATTTTTTTTTAAAATATTTTAAGCTAGGCATTTTTCTTCATGGATCCTTATATTAAATCAATTTGCCTAATAAAATTGCTTGTCAGAGTCTCTCTTTATAAAACCAAACTGATGGGATTTACCAATATGAACTAACCAAGAAAATAAACAGCAGCCCTTTTCTTGAAAATGAAGTAGTAGGATTTATACAGTCACCTGAGAGAGGCTTAGTCAATCCTTGAAAGGATAAAGAATTATTCTGGAATAGATGAAGTGCTTCTACAAGGCATTCTTCCAACAAAAAAAGAGATAAGGGAGATAGGGAAGTTTGTCTAATAATAGGACGTGCTGAGGAATAATTGTCACTTCAAATACATTTGACACAAAATAGTGACTCACAGATCTGGGGGGATAAAGGAAAGTAAAAGTTCTGAGAAGGTAAGGAGACTTCACCTTTTACATATTTCTGAGCTGAACAGGTCATTGTGACACATCTTCCTAGCTAGGTATATATATGATTCTATGAAGGTGCTTTTGTTTCATAAGCATAAAGAACAAGTGAGAGATGAAATGGATGTCTTTTATCTAATGAATAGATACTGTATATAAAATATAGATCAGCTTTAGAAATGATCTTTATGATTCTATGAGGAACTAACATGCCTATTTATAATTGTAATCACTTTTCTTACAGTCATCGATTCTCTTGAAACTCTGCTCCATTTCCAGTGAACTACAATCCAAGATGGTAATTGTCAGTCGATATTGAAAACACAGTTCCAAGTGGGACTTGGATCTTTGTGTAGGTAAGTGATGCTTCATAAGACCCTAAATATTTCTGTTTCAATAAGTTTAAGGTGGATATGCATTTCTCACGTGCCTTTACTTTCCTTACTTTCCCCCCCAGTACCCAGAGCCATAGTAGACATAAGTCTTTCTCCACACACTCAAGTTCATGGTTGCACACTCAGCCTATTTCAGCTCACCACCTCTGAGTTATTGATCAGATGGGCATCCAGAGGTGTAACATCTTATTTTTTAAAAATAAGTTTGCGAGATCTAAATGACAGAGAGGAATGATTTGTTTTAAAATGTTGGTATACTTAACCATGGAGTAGCATTCATTTTTGAAAAATAATATTAAGTGCACTATTTAATGAGATGGAAATAGGTTAACAACACAGAGATAGGTGCGAAAAAATAGTTGCCAACTACTATGCATAGAATGTATTTGTACAGTTGTAAGTAGAAATATACATACAGAATATGGAGATCTGGAAAGTTATAACAAATTAATGGTAATTATCTCTTAGTGGTAAAATTAATAATAATTTTTATCCTTTTTTGGAGAGAGTACTTGTAACTTACAGAAGTAGATTTATTTATTTCAGCCCTATTTTTACTCATTTTTTCATGTAAAAATTATGAGTTTATTAACAAAATTTCACATGGGTGCTTAGATGATAGGATATTAATAGTCATTTTATCACCCTGGTGGTAAAACCTTCTCTTTTACTCCCTACTATGATCGCTCTTCTTTCAGAAAGGCCATTCCACAGGCTTTTGTTCATCATGTGGTGAATGTAAGTAAAGGGTCAAAACGGAAATACTGCAATCACATCTTCGTGCTTCCAGTTAGACTCTCCACGTTTCCTCTGCCCATGGCAAATATACTGTCAGGATATGTTTCTGGTATGTGTGTGTGTGTGTGTGTGTTCCTGCTCAGTCATGTCTGACTCTTTGCAACCCCATGGACTATAGCCCACCAGGCTCCTCTATCCATGGGATTTTCCAGGCCAGGATACTGGAGCTGGTTGCCATTTCCTACTCCAGGGGATCTTCCCGAAACAGGGATCAAATCTGCATCTCTTGCCTTTCCTGCACTGGCAGGTGGATTCTTTACCATCACCAGCACCTGATAATCAGAAAGAATTGGAGTAACGAGTCCTCAAGAGAATCTCCAAGGAGAACTGGAGATACAGTTATCATATACATCTGTTCACATGTATATGATAATATAGTCCCAGTGCTTCATATGCATGATCTGTGGATTAGAGATGTTAAAGAATGTGCCTCAGGTTGCCTAGCTAAATGGCAGAACTTGGATTCAAACACAGGTCTAGTTGCCTAAAACCACATACCTTTCTTCCAATAGGTTGCAGCCTCCCTAAATTATTTCTTAACTATCTGCTTTATTTCTGACACTTGACATACATTCATTTGACCCTCAAGATAACCTCAATGGGTAGCTATTGTTACACTTCAGTTACAAATGTGAAAACTGGTTTAAGAGGGTTTGAACAATTGTCCCAAGGTTATACTACTGCTAAGAGGTCTACTCAGATTTCAGCACTTCAAAGCTGAGATTTTCCTACTACTGTATTAGTTTACTAGGGCTGGCATAACCGAATTCTACAGCTGATGTGGCTTAAACAATGGAAATTAAGCTTTTCACAGCTCTGGAGGCTGGAGGTCCAGGATCAAGGCGGCAGCAGGTTTGGTCCCCTGAGGCCTCTCTCCTTGACTTACAAATGGCCATCTTGACACTGTCTCCACCTGGTCTCTTCTCTGTGGGTACATCTCTGGTGTCTCTCTGTGTGTTCAAATTTCCTCTTCTTGTAAGGACATCCATTACATTGGATTAGTGCCCATCTGCAGGACCTTAATGCCCTCTTTAAAGGTCCTATTTCCAAATACAGTCACATTCCGAATTACTGGGTGTTAGGAAAAGGCAATGGCACCCCATTCCAGTACTCTTGCCTGGAAAATTCCATGGATGGAGGAGCCTGGTACGCTACAGTCCATGGGGTCACTAAGAGTCGGACACGACTGGGCGACTTCACTTTCACTTTTCACTTTCATGCATTGGAGAAGGAAATGGCAACCCACTCCAGTGTTCTTGCCTGGAGAATCCCAGGGACGGAGGAGCCTGGAGGGGTGCCATCTATGGGGTCACACAGAGTCAGACACAACTGAAGCGACTTAGCAGCAGCAGCAGGACATGAACATATTAATCTGCAGGGTGGCTGGGGGGAGACACAATTTAGCCCATCACAGTCACTCTGTAAGATTATAATACAGATCTACATACTTTCTTTAGCTCAGGTTTTTGCCTCTTCCAAGGGCTGAATACTTCTTCATCTACATGTGTGCATAATTCTAACATATAAAACTTTAGAAATACTCTCATTGTAGAAAGAGTGATTAAATGAACTGAACCATGGGCAGGAGAGACCAGTTAGCAGCTAACTGTATAACCATGTAGAAAAGGAAGAGATTACGCCCATTCTTACAGTGGTTTATTGTTTAGTTTCTCCAGGGAATAGCAGTAATACAAGGGTTAGTCTTTACCCTCTTTTGCAGAAAATGCAGTCTATGCCCTGGGGTTAGGTGGGGTGATGTCTTAGGGATGTCCACGGCCCCCAGACAGACCACCTCCTCACATCCTGTGGGGGAAAATAGGGCTGAATGAGTCAGCGGCCAAGTTGGGAATTAACCCAAAACTTCTGGAATAGTAGGTTCAATATGTGAAAATGAGAATAATCCCCCACAATCATTTTCACTCTGAACCAGCTGATTCTAAAGATATGAATCATTAAAGACAAAGCCAGATCCTCCACCTACATACTTATTGAGTCATTAGTAAAAAAAAAAATTTTATATAAAAGGTATATACTTTTAGAGCATTTCCCTTTTTTTATAGTTTTGACAGAATCAGAAAGATCACAAGAATTCAGCTTAGGAAAGAGAGGGAGGGAGGGGGAAAGAAAGAGCTATGGAGAAAGATACATACACGCAAACACATATACACATCACAGAACAAGATATAAGACAGTCAATGATTAATGTGTTCAAATAGTACAGACACACAATGAATTCAGAAAGTTGTTTTGAAATCTAAACTATGAACACCACTTCACTTCATGAGACATTTTTCCATCCTTTTTCCCTTTGTTCCGTGGGCTTCATTTAAGATATAAATTACTAACAGCCTTCTAAAACCAAGAGCAAAGTCCACAAAATTATGTAGCTAATAAAAAGATCAACATGTTTTCCATTTGTTTGTATTTGTCCTAGTAGTCCAATGTAATTGTTTAACTGAGCTGGCTTGTTGTTAGAACATTTGTTAATATAATGCAAATTAATTCCAAAGAATTTACAAAAGATTTTTGGGGAAAAAAAATCTCAACTTGAAGTAATGTAGCTAGATAATACAAATAGTTGATGTCACTCTCTATTTTTCATTCAAGAGAAGCTTTCTTCTATTAAGTACATGATCTTATGCCAACAAAGCACTGTTCCTAGCCTGCACTGGTCTAGTTTTTAAGGTGAGCTGCCAGACCCTTCCTTTCTATGGACCTAGGGACATAATAAGTGCATTTGTGGTTTGGATCATTCACTCAGTTTATCATATGTTAACCTCGGATTCCTCCTCATCCTCCTTATGTGTATTTTTGATTCCTCTTTTAGAGAACAAGATTGAGGAATAATCCAGTAGGAGGCCTAATATCTCTGGCATCTTAACAGCTGATGAGGTGGAACCCAAAACCTACGGAGAAAGCCCTCAAACAGGACACCCTAAAGAGCCAGGGCATGGATGTCCATTACTGGTAATAATGGTGGCTACAAAAGCTTGGAGAGAATAAGCCTCAGTCAGTCCATTAGCATCAATTTATATAATTGGCTTGGCTGCTTGAATGATAAACTGTAATGCTAAGTTATATTTTTTTCCCCTGAGTCATGTATTTAGCCACATAGTTTCTCTAGGTCTCCTTGACTTCAAAGGATGTAAGGGATAGATTATATGGGGGAGAAGGAAAGAAGCAGAAAGCATTACCCCCAGTTTGGAAATAACTACACATCTCTTTGGGCATCCCAGGTGGCTCAGCAGTAAAGAATCCTCCTGCCAGTGCAGGAGATGCAGTTTCGATCCCTGGGTCAGGAAGGTCCCCTGGAGAAGGAAATGGCAACTGGCTCCAGTATTCTTGCCTGGGAAATCCCATGGATAGAGGAGCCTGGCAGGCTATCGTCCATGGGATTGTAAAAAAGTCAGACACAACTTAGTGACTAAAGAACAATACATCTCTTTGGAACTAGGACAAATGGAGTACACAAAGCAATAGCAAGACATGGTTTTAAGAAATAACGTTTTGATGCTGGTTTTGAACTTTGTCATTTACTTCTCCAGCTTCCCGTTTCTGCTTCTCCTTTCGCTTCCATTGTTTTTCAGTTCCCAGGGATTTGCTGTTCCATAGCTCTTCCCCATTGCTTTCAGAGTTCAGTGCCTGTCCCTTCTTTCTGAAGTATTGATGAAGTCCTTGGCAGAGTGTGATCAAGGCAGTGTGGTCATGCGGCTCCTATTCAGGTCACCTTCTATCGAGGTCACTCCAGTTGTGGGTCATCTGTCGGTGTTTTTCCATTTCTTGTGCTAATCCACGAAAAAAAAATCACTCCCTTGCCCAACACTGGACATGTTACAGATGTGAATTCTCAGTCTGTAACCAATTGTTCAAAGTTCAGACATAACATACGGAGCTTTCATCATCTATGTTTCTATAAGAGCTAGTCTTCTCCCCCACCCACTTGCTGCTTCACATATCCTTGCAAAAGCTGAAGCTTTTACATTCTTCCAATCAGTACTCTTGCCTGGAAAATCCCATGGATGGAGGAGCCTGGTGGGCTGCAGTCCATGGGGTCACTAAGGGTCAGACACGACTGAGCGTCTTCACTTTCACTTTTCACTTTCATGCATTGGAGAAGGAAATGGCAACCCACTCCAGTGTTCTTGCCTGGAGAATCCCAGGGACGGGGGAGCCTGGTGGGCTGCCGTCTATGAGGTCTCACAGAGTCGGACACGACTGAAGCAACTTAGCAGCAGCCCCAGCAGCAATCTGTGAAAATGCCTTCTTTACCTTTTCTGTTGTGCTGGGTGGAGTTTTACAGACTTCTCTAATCCATGCTGAAAGTGAAGTCACTCAGTCGTGTCCAACTCTTCGTAACCCCATGGATACCAGGCTCCTCCGTCCATGGGATTTTCTAGGCAAGAGTACTGGAGTGGGTTGCCATTTCCTTCTCCAGAGAATCTTCCCAACCCAGGGATCGAACCCAGGTCTCCAGCATTGTAGACAGACACTTTACCATCTGAGCCACATAAGCCTACAATGGAAAATAAAGTTAAACTAAAATACATCCTGAAATGGTCTCTCCCACTATTCTTTGGCAACATTTTTGTTTGCTGTTTTTTAGCAGGGGATGAGGGGAGTTGGGTGGGTTGCCATTTAACTATTCTCGCTCACAGTATGGAGAAGGAAATGGCAATCCACTCCAGTATACTTGCCTGGAAAATCCCGTGGACAGGGGAGCCTGGCAGGCTACGTCCATGGGTTCACAAAGAGTCAGACAAGATTAAGCAACTGAGCACATATGAATGCTCACAGTATACATTGTTCCCTTCTTATGATTTAGATTCAGTTGACCTAAAAAGATAAAATATGCTTTAAATACTTGAAGGGAATTCAGCCATGCCCTTTCCTTATTATTGTTATTGTAGCTAAGTCATGTCCGACTCTTTGAGACCCCATGAACTCTAGATCACCAGGCTCCTGTGTCTTCCATGATCTCCTAGAGCTTACTCAAATTCATGTCCATTGTGTTGGTGATGCTGTCTAACCATCTCTTCCTCTGCTGCCCCCTTTTCCTTTAGCTTTCAGTCTTTCCCAGCATCAGTGTCTTTTCCAGTGAGTTAGCTCTTCCCATCAGGTGGCCAAAGTATTGGAACTTCAGCTTCAGCAACAGCCCTTCCAATGAAAATTCAAGGTTGATTTCCTTTAGGATTGACTAGCTTGACCTCCTTGCTGTCCGAGGGACTCTCAAAGAATCTTCCTGCCTTTTTTCCTCTCATCCATCTGCCTTGAGGTGCCTAAGATAAAAAGCCTATTGGAATTGTGGGTCCTTGTCCAAATTTGATACCATCAGTCTTGACCTGTTCCTCACCTCTTGAGAGGTCTCCTCAGCCAGCAAACATGGCATGCTGTCTTATAATTTGGCTGAAACAAGGAGTAGATTGGCGGGTTGGAACACATGAGTAGAGCAAAGAATTTGAGTTTTGGAGAAGGTATGTGAAGAAGAGGCAAAATAGTCTGAATTATGGCAGGCCCCAGAACCTGCATGAATTTGTATGAATGTGTGTAAGTGTGATGACAATACAGGTAATTTATTAGTTTATGTAAACAGAATAAGCTATTTGCACTAATAGTGACCATAAATAACAAATGAGTGGAAAGAAAAAACTTGATTGGGCCTAGTTGGCACTAACGGTATCTGCTCCAACTATATCTGCTAGAATTTCTAGCATCAGTTCAGTTCAGTTGTTTAATATTAAATAAGTGTACACTCTCTCTCACAAATCTACTTCTTCACAACTCTTTCTGTTCTATCTTTGCTCAGCCTGCTTGGTCTAATTCTCTGGTCCCTCTCCCTTCTTTCAGCCTAAAAAATACTGACATTTATTAATATTTGGACTCCTTTCTGTTCCCTCTTTCCTCTTTGTTGTGTTTTCACCCTAGCTCATCTCTGCTAGTCACATAAATTTAAATATTATCTATATACTGACAATTTCTACATTTGTATCTCTAGTCTGGACTTTGATTCTGAGCCTCAGACTTGAACAACCAACTGCCTACTGTTATCTCAAGTTGAATAACTCATCCAAAATGGCAATCTAGATACTTCCTTTATCTCCACTCTCATCTGCCTTATCTTGACCTGATAGTCACAATCTCAGGACCTGGTACGATCATTTTCTATCTAATTACTAAAGTCAGAAATCTGGGGGCCATCCTGAACAAATACTATGTTCCTATCCTCAAAATTCATCTTTTTCAACATTCCCCACCTGAATTACTAAAATATTCATCTCATCTTTATCATTACTTTTTTGAAATAAAGTGTCTCTCAAATCCATTCTCCATATAGCTGCTAAACAATTATGGCTAAACAGAGGTTATCTCCAGATACTCTTTTGATAGAAACCTTTCAGTGGACTGCCTATTGTATTGCAGTAAAATCGAAACTTGCCCATATCTTACAGCGTTCCTCCCACCTCCCTCCTTTACCTAAGTCTCGTCACAAGAGTCTTTGTCATATCTGGTTGCCTGAAAGGTTCTTTCCTTAGTTTATCATGGTGCTGACTCCTTTTCATCCTGAATCTCTGTTTAAAAGTCAGTAGTCTTAGTTAATAGTGTGCTTATCTTACAGTTTGTCTCCCCCACTGAAATGCAAACGTCAGGGATCTTGACTACCCTATTGTTTGTACTCTCATTGTCTAACGCAGTGCATGGCACATGAAAAGTGTTAAATAAACATTACTGAGTGAGTGAATGAAGGAACAAGTGCCAAAATTAGACAACGGGTTTTATGAGAACAATAGTAAAATACCAACAGTGATAATTAAAGTTAAAAGGTAGCTATTTCTGTCTAGCTATCATTTAACCCAATTATAATTAAGCTTAATCTTCAACATGTGAAACAAATTTTGCTGATTTTACTTAATCACAATGGCACTGTATACACCTATGATATGCATGTGCCTAGTATTGACATCTATATAATCTAGCTCTCACAGTTGATCGTGTCTGAAAGGTGGTTTGTTCCCAATTCTTAGAAAGAGAAGGAGCACTGATTTTATTTAGGAGAGCTTTAGCAAATTTTGGCAAATCTATACTTTTGCAACTTTGGGAAAAAAAGGTATACTTTTATTGATTATATTTGTACAGATTAAATGCTTTAGCAGAAGTATTTGTTAGCAAACTGATGTTGGAGAAGACTCTTGAGAGTTCCTTGGATTGCAAGGAGATCAAACCAATCAGTCCCAATCAATCCTAATGGAAATCAATCCTGAATATTTATTGGAGGGACTGATATTGAGGCTGAAGCTCCAATGCTTTGGCCACCTGATGTGAAGCGCCAACTCGCTGGAAAAGACCCTGATGCTAGGAAAGATTGAAGGCAGGAAAAGAAGGGGACGACAGAGGACAAGATGGTTGGATGGCGTCACCAACTCAATGGACATGAGTTTGAGCCCGCTCTGGGAGATGGAGAAGGACAGAAAAGCCTGGTGTGCTGCAGTCATGGGGTCACAAACAGTTGGACTGAACAACAACAAAATTATGGCTGATTAGCATCAGGGTGGTTGTAAGAGATTACTCCATTTAATTCTGATACTAATTCTTTCTCAGAGTGGTACTTGCTCATTCTTTGTCTTCCATAGATTATTAGTTTGTCTTAGGCTGAAAGCAACCATGTTGAATTTTATCTTTTTTTTTTTTTTTGGCATACCGAGGGACCTCAGCATGAAACAAAGAATGTACTGTTTATAAATCTTTATTGGCTGGATGCTAAGATAGCAGCTGGAAGCAGTTAAGCATTAGGGGACTTTTCTCGCCATCTCCCTTCGGCCATTTAAATTCCCTTCTGATGAACCTACAAACAACCCAGTTAAAGAGATCTGGAGCATTCTCCATGTCTTACTTTGACTAAACCTCTACAACACTTGCCTACAACACTTTGCTTGATTAGTATATTTTGGATTTTCTTTATAAACAATTTTTTTAATTTGATGGATGTATGGACTAGATAACTGATGAATGATTATAAAAGGCAATATATCTAACTATTCTGTTTCTGGGGAAGATATTTTTTAAAAGTCAACCAAAAATCTAATTTTTAGAGATATGAAAAGCTTTAAACATACATATTGCTCAAGACAAAATGGAATTTCCTACTAATGAATATTCCATCGTAATGTCTAAAATTATTAATTAGCAGGTCTAGTCACTCATGGCATTAACTTTTCCACTGGAAGAGATTTTCTAGCCAGTTTCCATGAGTTAATGCCATGCTTACAGGGGATGTACATGAGGAAACACTGCAGAGTAAAACAGATCATACTGAATTGAACTGAATCAAATGAGTCACCATAAACAGGCTGGATTCAAGATATGATAAAGGCTTCTCAAGAACTGAGGTAACCTTTACCTTCACCCTTAATCCTAACTTGAATTCTAAATGTAGATGTTTCATAAACAAAGATCTTTATATAAACTTGTCCAAGGAAATAATCATGAATATTTTAGGAGAGGAAAAAGTCTTCCTTGATGCTCAGAGTTGTAGGCTGGGACTGAAATTAAACTGAAAAAAGATAGGATGAACAAGAGAAAAGCATACAGATTTATTTAAGTTTTATGTGGCATGGGAGCTTTCAAAAGGAAATGAAGATTCAAAATTAAACCTGTATATTTTTATACTGATTTTATAGAAAGAGGACAGTTGCAGAGGAATAAGAGAGGTTAAGATGTATCAGGAGAGTGTAGTGAATTGGGGGTAACAGATTGAGACTTATTTGTTAGAATTTTTCCTGGTCCCTTGTCTTCAAAGGTAAGGTGGCTCCTTTCTTCTGGACACCGGAGGCCATCCTTCACTTGATGGTTTTGTGACCTGTTTCAGGGAAGAAGGGGAGGAAAGGGAAGTCAGAGTCAATACCTTGCATCTCTCATTTTCTCATATAACTTGAGCTTAAAATAGTCAATAAGCCAAGGGTGCCATATCTGGGGAGTTGCTGTTGGTCAGGCTCTAAGTCCTGTCCAGCTCTTTGAGACCCCCATGGACTGCAGCAAGCCAGGCTCCTCTGTCCTCCATTAACTCCCAGAGTTTGCTTAAATTCATGTTCATTGAGTTGGTGATGCTATCTAACCATCTCATCCTCTGCCATCCTCTTCTCCTTTGCCTTCAATCTTTCCCAGCATCAGTCTTTTCCAATGAGTCAGCTCTTTGCATCAAGTGGCCAAAGTATTGAACCTTCAGCATCAGTCCTCTCAATGAAATATTCAGGGTTGATTTCCTTTTGGATTGACTTATTTGATCTCCTTGCAGTCCAAGGGACTCTCAAGAGTCTTCTCCAGCAACACAATTCAAAAACACCAATTCTTGGATGCTCAGCCTTCTTTATGGTCCAACTCTCACATTTGTACATGACTACCAGAAAGACCATAGCTTTGACTATATGGACCTTTAGGGATAGTGTGCCCTGAACCATCACTATCAAGAAAACCACATGCAGTGATATCCAAAAAGTCCCAAGTGATTACGCATAAAGATGCACATATGCTTATAATAAAGACACCAGCATATTCCCTTTTTTTTTTTTTTTCCTCTTTGGAATTAAGAAGGGTGATTGGACAGAAGTGCTTAATTTCTTTTCATAAACCATAGAATGCTAGAGCTGGACAGAATGGTCTTCAACATTCATGAATAGAGACAACACTTTCTGTTGAAGAAACAGAATCTAGGGTATGGAAGTGAATTATCAAGTGAGGTGTATCTATCTACCAGAGGTACTGGGTTTGAAATTCTTCTCAACTATTTCATGCTTTCTCTTGGCAAGTTTTCTGACCGAAGGAAGATATTCAAAGAGAAGTTTGGGGAAAGAGAGTAAAGTGAATTGCCAGATGGGTTAATAAGAATACTTTTCCATCTGGCTTCTAGGTTTGCTCCAAGGGGGTTTTGTTGAGAGAATCAAGTGCTGATGCCAAAAGCTTCCATTGTGTGTTATGAATTGGCTCTTCCGCCCCAACCCATGCATCTCCCCTGGCACTAGTTAAGGGTCACCCTTTGAATAATTGAGAGAATATCCTCTCAAATAATTTCCTGTGTTCTGTGCTTCAGATGTGGCAAGCAAGTTGAGAAAGATTGAATTTTCTAACACTGAGAACAAATGAGGAGTAGGTAGGCAGAGGCAACCCAAGGAAGAAGATTTTAAAAACTAAGCAAACAGTTGGGTATAGGAAGGCAAGGTGAGAACATGGGCTTTCTGATATTCTAAATTGAGCGTAAATCTCATCTATGCCCCTGACCAGCTATGCCACAGTGAGAAAATGATTTAACTTCTGTATTCTGACTTACTTGACCTGTAACATGGGAAGAATATAAAAGAGTTCTTAGCAATCTTTGTAAAGATTAGAGATAACACTTATGAAGAACTTGGCCCAGTAGAGAGAGATAGTTAATATGTATTTTAAGGAGAAAATTTGAGTGAATGGAGTCAGCAATGGTCTTTGGAGTTGGATGGACTTGGTCTCACATTCTGATACTGTCACTGGATCTCCTAATACAATGCCTGGGATACTGTAGACACAGTGAAATGTCAATATCTTCTCTTTCTTCTCCTAGGTCCACTTCCTTCCATTAGCTTGTTAATATAGAGCTGCTGCTGCTGTTGCTTAGTTGCTTCAGTCATGTCTGACTCTGTGTGACCCTATGGAGTGAAGCCTGCCAGGCTCCTCTGTCTATAGGATTCTCCAGGAAAAATTACTGGAGTGGTTTGTTATGCCCTCCTCCAGGGGATCCTCCTGACCCAGGGATCAAACCCAAGTCTTCCACATTGCGGGCAGATTCTTTACCACTGAGCCACCAGGAAGCCCAATATACAGCTAAATTTCTTTAAATTCTGGTGCAACAGAATCACCTGGAGGACTTATTAAAACAACTACTGAGCCTTATCCCCAGAGTTTCTGATTCAGTGTGTTTTCATGGGGCTAAATTTTGTGTTTCTAGCAAGTTCTCAGATGATGCTGAAGTTGTTTATCTGTGGACAACAATTTGATATCTGTGTATTGGGTGCTGGAAGACAACATCTTCAGTTCTTTAGCCCCTTTGTGGTTTTTGGTTGAGAGTTCTATTAAAATACAACAGCTAAGACATCTTTTTTTTTTTTTTTTTTTAGCATTCTCCTTTTATTAATTTATTCATTTATTTTCTTTCGGGTGAGCTTCGAGCAGCATGCTGGATCTTAGTTCCTTCATCAGGGATGGAAACTGTGCCCACTGCAGTGGAAACTCAGAGCATTAACCACTAGACTGCCAAGGGAGTCCTCTCCTGACTCTTCAGTGCACTTTTTCTACCCATTGTGGACAGAGAAATTTTGGAGACTTCTTAACGTATTCTGATACTGATCAAGACACCATGCCTGATTTCTATTTTCAGTTCTACATTGTTTTTAGTTTTATGTTCCTCTGCTTATTGCTTTAGAATGTGGAGCTCAGTTTGAAATCAAAAAGAGCAAGAAAATTACTAAGTCAATACTTGTTGAACCAGAAAATTCATCTCAAGTGAAAAGCACAGCAACATATTTCAGTTCTATAATTTCCCCAAATTTCTCATTATTTCTTTTTACAGGTGAAAACTTGGGGTAATCAATTTAACAGTAAATCAAACATTGTGATCCAAATACTGTTTAACTGACTCACAGCTCGAGACACACACAAATGCAACAGACTTAGAGCAACCTTGTACGTAAGCAGTTAGTTGCTGTTCATATCAGAGGTCACTGGTTTTCAATGACTATATCAAACACTGGTGTTCTAATGCTGGCTGGAATCCACATTTTATTTGTTTTATTTTATCTGAGATTTTTATCTGATACCTGCTATGGACTGAATGTTTCTGTACCCCTTCACTACCCAAATTCATGTGTAAAGCTCTAACCCCCAACATAGCTGTATTTGGAGATGAAGAAGTAATGAAGTGTATATGTGTTAGTTGCTCAGTCGTGTCTGACTCTGTGACCCCACAGATGTAGCTGGCCAGG
The DNA here is from genome assembly GCA_006408695.1 of Aepyceros melampus. Classification (NCBI taxonomy): domain Eukaryota; kingdom Metazoa; phylum Chordata; class Mammalia; order Artiodactyla; family Bovidae; genus Aepyceros; species Aepyceros melampus. Next base: position 189,826 of record SJXQ01012534.1, read on the forward strand.
CTCCTCTGTCAATAGAATTCTCCAGGCAAGAACACTGGAGTGGGCCGCCATTCCCTTCTCCAGTGAAGAAACGAGGTCATAAGGGTGGGGCTCTGATCCTATAGGATTAATTAGCATGTTCTGGGGAAAATGCATTTATAAGGAAAAACAGAACTTTTCCTTATCAAAAGAGACATGAGAAAGCCCACCCTCCTTCAGTTCTCTCTCTTTCTTCATGTGCACACCTCAGGGAAAGAAAGACCCAATAAAGATACAGTGAGAAGATGGTTGACTGCAAACCAGGAATACACCCCTCACCAGAAACCAACCATGCTAGCACCATGATCTCAGACTTGTAGCCTCCAAGCCCATGAGAAAATAAATTTCTATTGTTTAAGCCAACCAATCTGTGACATTTTGTTATGGAAGCCCAAGCAGACTAAGAGAGTGCGTCATGCTATTGACCCAAAATGTTTCTTTAAATTCTGAATTGGTCATTGTGCTGGATATCTTCTATTTGTTCCTGTAGATTCACTCTCCACCATTCTCCCTCCTCAATATGCTAATTTGGATATTCCTTCTGTTTTCTATTAGCAAAACTGATGATATGACTATCAATATTTAAAAATTGAGAGATTTTGCATGAAAATAAATCTGGATTCTCAGATTCTCATGAGAAATTAGAAGATCTGGCAACAGTGTTGGCAATAATACACTGGCACTTTCCTTTTCCACTGGGCGTTAGCTCTCAAGTTGGCCGTGCTTCACTCAATTACTTACCAGGCTGGTCTCTGTGGCCACCTGAGAATACTACCCCTGTTTCTCATGAGATGATGTGATGAGCCAAAAGGTCCAGATGCTTGGAAATCTCTTTTACTGGCTGCTGGAGGTGTTGCTGGTAACAGCTCACAATTGCAACCTCTTCTGGATAGTGTTCTATCCTTGGGACAATCCTTGAAGCCACTTGGCTTGGGAGTGCCTAGGAATTTGCCTCCTTCCCAAGACCAGACGAGCAATAAATTCTAAGATGGACACCTCCATCCTGCAAGGAGCAACCATTTACCCTGATCAGGATCAATATGACTTCCAGAGACGGACTTGCCTTTACTAACAACAGTGCCTCGGCCAGCCTCAGTCTGGTTCATTAAGTAATCCTGCATAACATTACTTTGAATCAAGGGATGTACTTTATGGTCAAAGAGGTGCAGTGGGGAACACATGACTGTGGGGTCTACAGATCATGCCATACACTGCACTATTCAGAAGCTACAGGTAGGACAAGAAGTGGAATGACTTTTTAAAGACATAGCTGAATCACCAGCCTGGAGATGACATTTTGTGAGAATGGGGCACTATCCTTTAGGAAACAGCATAGAATTTAACCTGTAAGCTATTTTTGGCTATTGCATTGATCCTGTGTCCTTAGTAGCTAGAAAATATTGATCCAGCACTTAAGGGATAGAAGTAGGAATGACCCCATTCGCCATCACTCCCAGTAATCAACTTGAACAACTTTAGTCTCTGCTTCCTGGAGAGGAACTGCTTCCACCAGGAGGACATCATAAGGTTCACTCTAAACCTAAAGCACTGGATGCCGCCTGGACACTTCTTATGCCAGAAGGTCAGTAGGTGACCAAAGGATATCACACACCAGTGAGGGACGTTAACCCTGAACATTGCAAGGAGGTAAGACTATCACTACAGAATGGGGCATAAGGGAATGTGTGTAGGGGAGTCCCTGGACCATCTCTTTCACTGTGGTCAGCAGCCATGACCCTGACCTAGTTAGTCTTGATGTCCAGACCCTCAGGAAGGAAGGCTTGGATCTTCTAGAGTTTCCCCCTGCACAAGGATCCTCATCTCTGACCCTTTTCCTAGTTAATCCTGTGTGCTTGCACTTAGTCGTTCAGTTGTGTCTGACTCTTTGGGACCCCATGGACTGCAGCCCGCCGGCTCCTCTGTCCATGGGGTTTCTCCAGGCAAGAATCCTGGAGTAGGTTGCTATTTCCTCCTCCAGGGAATGTTCCCAACCCAGGATCAAACCCAGGTCTTCCACTTTGCAGGTGGCTTTTTTACCACCTGAATTATCAAGGAAGCTAATCCAAAAATATCCTTTTACCCTGAATTATTATCCTTCTCTCTGATACTCTGTTAAAGCCTCCTATCTCTCAGCTAACACCTTAAGGAAGATTATGGCAGTTTGCTGACAGTAGTATCTTACAGGCATCTAGAGGAAGGAGATGTTCACTTTATGCTACTGAGCATTTTGCCCATGAGCCCTGAAGCATCTGTGTAGTTTGAAGACCCTGAAAGCCTATCAAGCTTTAGGAACAGAGTTACTTCTAATGCCTGCAAAATTAAGAAGGTGGTTACGCTAATAACGTAGAATTCTGAACAAATACCAAAAATCTGAGGTTATGTGTTTTAAATTATTACTTCTTTTACTTTTTAATTTTATCTATTTATTTATTTTTAGTCATGCCACAAGATCTCAGTTCCCTATCTAGGGACTGAACTCAGGCAGTGAAAGCATTGAGTTCTAACAACCGGACTGCCAGGTAAGTCCCTCAAATCACTTTTTAAGTTCTCTACTTCATATAGCTTATATATATCTGAAATAAGAATCTTTTGAAATTTGTAGTAATGCTCTGCATGCTGGTTTTATTTTATTCTATTTTTTTTTACTCTCAGAGCTTGACAGACCTGGAGAATATGAATTTAATTACCAAGAAAGAATTTTCCAAGTCAAAACTATTAGTTTAATTCTTTTCTATGCCAACTTACAAATAACTTCCAAATTGTGGTATTTTTTTTCTCTTTACTTTCACATTTTAGTCATGCCCCAAATCTTAAGAGAAAATTCTGGAATACAGAAAGAAACTCTTTTCTTAAATATATCTTGTTATGTTTGTACCTAGAATTGCTGGGACATTTGGAAATGACACTTTCTGCCATTACAAATGACTTTGTATAACATAAAGTACACAGTAAAGAAAACAGTGACATTTACAATTATGGAGAGGGTATTCTGATTCTAAAAATGATGCTTTATTTTACTGGTAATAAAAGTAATAAGTTCTGGTGTTTTCCTCCATAACAGTTGCCCGAACTACTCAGTTTTTATATCAGGCTGACATTCATTTTCCTCTTAGATTTCCTCTGGAAAAAACGCAAGCATTCCAAAAGTGTTTCTACTTTTTCTTAAAATCATAGCACATTAGTTAGAAAATAAAGATGTTCACTGCTTAATAGACACTATTTTGAAAGTTTGCAAATTGTGTTTTTAAAACTATACAAAATCTCTTTTAAAGTTTAATTGAAAGCATTAGATATACTGTCTCCTTGATTTTTGTTCAATTTCAGAGGTTTTTCTCAGTTAAATCATGATACTCCTCAATTTCATACATTTTGTTTTATGTTATTAGCCTTGAAATCATTGTGAATTCAACTCGATTGTTCTAGGATGTGATTTTTAAAATCGCCCTTCTCTGTGTGATATTACCCAGCTTCAGATTATTTTTCCAAAATACTCTCTCTCTCTCTCTCTCTTACTCTTCCCCTTCCTTTCCCTCTCCTTTTTCCTGCCTGATAATTTTAGCTGAGCACTATTAGATGAAGCCGAACAAGGCAGTTGTATGTTCTAGGGCAGGTGGCAGCCACGGTGGCCCAGAGCAGCTTGCTAAAGCCTAAGAAGGAGATAAGGATATCCCCGTGTACAACTACCCACAACAGGGTGCTGGAGCCTGAGTGGGGGCAGAGGCACCTATGCAAATACGGACCCCTCTAGGGCATTTTAGAGGAGCCTGAGCAGTGTGACCAGTGTGTTCTCATGAGGAATTCATTGATACCCATTCTAACAGCGAGGTGATGTCTCCTTGTGATTTTGATTTGCATTGCCCTGATGATTAGTGATGCTGAAGATCTCTTCATGAACATGTTGGTCATTTGTACATCTTTGGGAAAATGTCTATTCAGTTTCTCTGGTCATTCTTAAATCGATTTGCTTTCTTGTTATTAAGTTTCACTTTCACTTGTAAACAAATATTCAGGGCTTCCCCAGTGGCTCAGATGGCAATGAATCTGCCTGCGATGTGAGAGACCCAGATTTGATCCCTGGGTGGGGAAGATCCCCTGGAGAAAGGAATGGCAACCCACTCCAGCATTCTTGCCTGGAGAATTCCATGGACAGAAAAGCCTGGCAGGTATAGTCCATGGGATTGCAAAGAGTCAGACATGACTGAGTGACTTTCACTTTTGTGTGTGTTCCTTACATATTTTCAACATTTAACTCCTTGTCATACAGATGATTTGCAAATATTTTCTCCTATTTCATAGGTTGCTTTTTTATTTTTGTTTATTTTGCTGGACAGAAATAGTTTGGGTTTTATGTAATTCTATTTGTTTATTTTTGCTTTTGTGCTTTTGCTGTTATATTCAAAAAATTGTTGCTAAAGCCAATATTAAGGAACTCTTTCCCTATCTTCTTCTTCAAGTTATTTCAGGTCTTGAATTTAAGTCTTGAGTCCATTCAGTTCAGTTCAGTTCAGTCGCTCAGTCGTGTCCAACTCTTTGTGACCCCATTTTTGTTAATTTTTGTGACAAAGGTCTAATTTCATTCTTTTGTAGGTGATTGTCTAGTTTTACCAACATTTATTGAAGAGACTATCCTTTTCCCATGGAGTGTTCTTGTCATCCTTTTCAAATATGAAATTATCATATAAATGGGAGTTTCTATGCTGGAGCAAACTGGAACAACACACTGGAAAAAACTGGAAAATTCTTTAAGAGATGGGAATACCAGACCACTTTACCTGCTTCCTGAGAAATCTATATGCAGGTCAAGAAGCAACAGTTAGAACTGGACATGAAACAACGGACTGGTTCCAAGTTGGGAAAAGAGTACATCAAGGCTGTATATTGTCACCCTGCTTATTTAACTTATATGCAGAGTACATTATGCGAAATGCCAGGCTGGATGAAGCTCAAGATGGAATCTAGATTGCCAAGAGAAATATAATAACCTCAGATATCCAGATGATACCACCCTAATGGCAGAAAGGGAAGAGGAACTAAAGAGGCTCCTGACAAAGGTAAAAGAGTAGAATGAAAAAGCTGGCTTAAAACTCAACGTTCAAAAAACTAAGATCATGACATTTGGTCCCATCACTTCATGGCAAATATGGGGAAACAGTGGAAACAGTGACATACTTTATTTTCTTGGGCTCTAAAATCACTGCAGATGGTGACTGCGGCCATGAAATTAAAAGATCGTTGCTCTTTGGAAGAAAAGCTATGACAAACCTAGACAGCATATTAAAAAGCAGAGACATTACTTTACCAACAAAGTCTGTCTAGTCAAAGCTATGGTTTTTCCAACAGTCATGTATGGATGTGAGAGCTGGACCATAAAGAAAGCTGAGTGCCAAAGAATTGATGCTTTTGAACTGTGGTATTGGAGAAGACTTTTGAGAGTCCCTTGGACTGCAAGGAGATCAAACCAGTCAATCCTAAAGGAAATCAACCCGGAATATCCTTTGGAAGGACTGCTGAAGCTGAAGCTCCAATACTTTGGCCACCTGATGCAAAGAGCCAACTCACTGGAAAAAAACTCTATGCTGGGGAAGATTGAAGGCAGGAGGAGAAGGGGGCGGGATGACAGAGGATGAGATAGTTAGCTAGCATCACCAACTCAATGGACATGAATCTGAGCAAACCCCAGGAGACAGACAAGGACAGAGGAGCCTGGCATGCTGCAGTCCATTGGGTTGCAAAGAGTCAGACAAGACTTAGCAACTGAACAACAACAACAGTGGATATATGACAACTAGATCCAACATGGAATTCTGACTTGGATTTTCTGTACAGAAGAATGTTATTGGGGCAAAACTTACATGGTGTCTGAGAATTAGAGTATCATAGTAAAGCAATACTAGTTCCTCATTTGATGATTACATTACAGTTATATAAGAGAATGTTCTTATTTGCATGAAATACACAATGAAACACCATGGCACCAATTTTCTCCCAAATGGTACAGGGAAGGAAAAAAAAAAATCTTTATAATTGTTTCAGAGTCAGAAAAGCTTTTCAAATTTATCTTCCATAAATCTTAATAAAAAAATTCATTTTCTTATAACTANGGAGATCCAACCAGTCCATTCTGAAGGAGATCAACCCTGGGATTTCTTTGGAAGGAATGATGCTAAAACTGAAGCTCCAGTACTTTGGCCACCTTATGCGAAGAGTTGACTCATTGGAAAAGACCCTGATGCTGGGAGGGATTGGGGGCAGGAGGAGAAGGGGACGACCGAGGATGAGATGGCTGGATGGCATCACGGACTCAATGGACGTGAATCTGAGTGAACTCCGGGAGTTGGTGATGGACACGGAGACCTGGCGTGCTGCGATTCATGGGGTCACAAAGAGTTAGACACGACTGAGCGACTGAACGGAACGAAGTAGAGTGGGCCTCTAATCCAGTTTTTTTTTTCAGTATTTCATTCTTTCCACTTATAAAAATAAATTTTTAGTGGAGTATAGATGCTTAACAATGTTGTGTCAGTTTCTACTGTACAGCAAAATGAATCAGCCATCAGTTCAGTTCAGTTCAGTTCAGTCATGTCCGACTCTTTGCGACCCCATGAATCGCAGCACGCCTGGCCTCCCTGTCCATCACCATCTCCCAGAGTTCACTCAGACTCATGTCCATTGAGTCAGTGATGCCATCCAGCCATCTCATCCTCTGTCGTCCCCTTCTCCTTCTGCCCCCAATGTCCCCCAGCATCAGAGACTTTTCCAGTGAGTCAACTCTTCCCATGAGGTGGCCAAAGTACTGGAGCTTCAGCTTTAGCATCATTCCTTCCAAAGAAATCCCAGGGTTGATCTCCTTCAGAATGGACTGGTTGGATCTCCATGCAGTCCAAGGGACTCTCAAGAGTCTTCTCCAACACCACAGTTCAAAGCATCAATTTTTCGGCATTCAGCCTTCTTCACAGTCCAACTCTCACATCCATACATGACCATAGGAAAAACCATAGCCTTGACTAGACGGACCTTTGTTGGAAAAGTAATGTCTCTGCTTTTGAATATGCTATCTAGGTTGGTCGTAACTTTTCTTCCAAGGAGTAAGCGTCTTTTAATTAGCCATACATATACATAAATTCTCTCCCATTTGGACTTCCTTCCCATTCAGGTCACCACAGTGCATTCAATAGAGTTCCCTGTGCTATACAGTATGTTTTGATTAGTTATCTCTTTTATACATACTTATCAATAATGTGTATATATATATATATATATATATATATATATATACATATGTCAATCTCAATCTCCTAATTCTTCCCACTCCTCCCCTTCCCCCTTGGTATCCATACACTTATTCTCTACATTGGTGTCTCTATTTCTGCTTTGCAAATAAGATCATCTATATACCATTTTTCTAGATTCCATATATATACATTAATATACCATATTTGTTTTTCTTTTTCTGACTTATTTCCCTCTGTATAACACTCTCTAGGTCCATCTGTCTCTCTACAAATGGCTCAATTTTGTTCCTTTTTATGACTGAGTAATAAATAGTAATAAATAGGACTTCCCTGGTGGCTCAGACGGTAAAGTGTCTGTCTACAATGCGGGAGACCTGGGCTCGATCCCTGGGTCAGGAAGATCCGCTGGAGAAGGAAATGGCAATCCACTCCAGTAATATTGCCTGGAAAATTCCATGGACAGAGGAGCCTGGTAGGCTACAGTCCATGGGGTCGCAAAGAGTCAGACACGACTGAGCAACTTCACTTCACCTCACTTCAATAAATAGTCCAGTGAATATATGTGTAACTGTAATCCAGTTTGTTGGGTGTCCTTGTGAAAAATGATGTCATGTGATGAGGCACAGGGAGACCCCCATATGATTATGCAGGATTGGAGGGATGTATCTACAAACCAAGGAATAGCAAGGATTACAGGCAAACCAGGGTAGCTAGGACTGGGCAAGCAAGGATTCACCAACAGGTTTCAGAAGAAGTATGATTTTCAATGTCATGTGAGAGTTGGACCATAAAGAAGGCAGGGTGTTAAAGGATTGATGCCTTCGAACTGTGGTGCTGGAGAAGACTCTTGAGAGTCCCTTGGATAGCAAGGAGAGCAAACCAGTCAATCCTGAAGGAAATCAACCCTGAATATTCATTGGAAGGAATGATGCTAAAGCTGAAGCTCTAATACTTTGGCCACCTGATGGGAAGAGCCAACTCATTGGAGAAGACCCTGATGCTGGGAAAGATTGAAGGCAGAAGGAGAAGGGGGCATGAGATGGTTGGATGGCATCACTGATGGAACGGCCATGAACTTGGGCAAACTCTGGGAGATAGTGAGGCACAGGGAGGCCTGGTGTGCTGCAGACCATGGGGTCACAAAGAGTCAGACATGGCTTGGCGACTGAACAACAACCACTGCCTCCAGAACTGTGAGATAATAAATTTCTGTTGTTCTAAGTCACCTAGTTTGTGGTTCTTTGTTATGGCAACTAACTAGGAAACTAATGCAGATGGCAAACTATCTTTCCTCTCTGCCATACCAGTTTAAGACATTCAGGACAGAACTGTCTTATGTGGGATGAGTGGAGAAAGAATGTGTGTGTAAAGGATCTGGAGGCTTCATGGGAAATTCCAAAATAGGTTCAGAAAGTCCCTCAACCATTCAATTCACATTATATCTATGAATGTGAAGAAGTAACACTTGACAAGTTATGTCATCAGGTAGAGTACACCAGGGAAAATTACATGTTATGCTGGGCACCGTCCCCAGTGTGCTTGTCGTTGTCCATCTCACCACCCCCAAATCCAGGGTGATACCTGCAGACCTCCCTAATTATAGCCAGGATGTGTCATTGTTCTGTTCTTTTTTTTTTTGTTCTGCTGTTTGTTTTTGTTTTATAAAGGCATTTTTTAAAAGATTTATTGATTTATTTTTGGCTATGCTGAGTCTTTGTTGCTGTTCCTGAGTTTCTCTAGATGAGGCAAGTCGGGGCTATTCTGCTGCCGTGTGTGGGCTTCTCATGGTGGTGGCTTCTCCTGTTGCAGAGCACAGGCTCTAAGCACTTTGGCCCGGTAGTCGTGGCACATGGGCTTAGTAGCCCCGTGGCACGTGGGATCATCCCAGACCAGGGACTGAATCCATGTTCTCTGCATTAGTAGGTGGATTCTTAACCACTGGACCACCAGGGAAGCCCAAGTGTTTTGTTGTTGTTTATTGATGTGGACCATTTTTAAAGTCTTTACTGAATTTGTTACAGTATTGTTTCTGTCTACGATTTGGTTTTTTGGCCATGGAGCATGTGGGATCTTAGCTCCATCACCTGGGATCGAAACCACACCCCCTGGATTAGAAGGTAATTTCTTAACCACCTGAAGGTCCTAGAATTGACTCTTGATGTTGCACAGTCTATCAATTCAGTTCAGTGGCTCAGTCATGTCTGACTCTTTGCGACCTCATGAACAGCAGCACGCCAGGCCTCCCTGTCCATCACCAACTCTGAAAGCCCACCCAAATCCATGTCCATTGAGTTGGTGATGCCATCCAAGCATCTCATCCTCTGTCGTCCCCTTCTCCTCCTGCCCTCAGTCTTTCTCAGCTTCAGGGTCTTTTCCAATGAGTCAGCTCTTCTCATCAGGTGGCCAAAGTATTAGAGTTTCAGCTTCAACATCAGTCCCTCCAATGAACACCCAGAACTCATCTCCTTTACGATGGACTGGTTGGATCTCCTTGCAGTCCAAGGGACTCTCAAGAGTCTTCTCCAACACCACAGTTCAAAAGCATCAATTCTCTGGTGCTCAGACTTCTTTACAGTCCAACTCTGACATCCATACATGACTACTGGAAAAACCATAGCCTTGACTAGACGGATCTTTGTTGGCAAAGTAGTATCTTTGCTTTTTAATATGCTATCTAGGTTGGTCGTAACTTTCCTTCCAAGGAGTAAGCGTCTTTTAATTTCATGGCTGCAATCACCATCTGCAGTGATTTTAAGCCCAAAAAAATAAAGTCTGACACTGTGTCCACTGTTTCCCCATCTATTTCCCATGAAGTGATGGGACCGGATGCCATGATCTTAGTTTTCTGAATGTTGAGCTTTAAGCCAACTTTTTCACTCTCCTCTTTCATTTTCATCAAGAGGCTCTTTAGTTCTTCCTCACTTTCTGCCATAAGGGTGGTGTCATCTGCATATCTGAGGTTATTGATATTTCTCCCAGCAATCTTGATTCCAGCTTGTGCTTCCTTCAGCCCAGTGTTTCTCATAAGGTACTCTGCATATAAGTAAAATAAGCAGGGTGACAATATACAGCCTTGATGTACTCCTTTTCCTATTTGGAACCAGTCTGTTGTTCCATGTCCAGTTCTAACTGCTGCTTCCTGACCTGCATACAGATTTCTCAAGAGGCAGATCAAGTGATCTGTTATTCCCTTCTCTTTCAGAATTTTCCACAGTTTATTGTGATCCACAGTCAAAGGGTTTGGACAAATATGTGATGACATGTAGCCACTATTAAAATGTTATATAGAAGAGTTTCACCACTCTGCAATCCCCTGTGCTCTGCCTGTTCTCTACTCACCCCTTGAACCACCAGGAAGGTCCCTGCTCTTTGTTTTTCCTCCCTACTCCCTACCCTCAACAATGATTTTTTCCCCTTCCTGGCTTACCTTCGTTTTGCCCTAAAGCTGGCAGTGGCATCGAAAGTAATTTCTTTAATCTCCTTGGAAGAAAACAGAGTACCAAAATATCTAATCCCTGCTCTAGCACTTTAATCCACATATATTCCTTTGAATCATATTAAAACTCTCCCTGGTGCTGCTGTCAAGACGAGGAGCTGGGGGTGGGGAAGGCAGAGAGAGACAGGACCTGTGTTGCCAGGGGAGGAATAGAGAGGGTAAAAAGGAACATGACAGTAGGCATGGAGGTGGGTGACTAAAGGTCACCAGCCTTTCCTCCTGAAATGGATGTTCTGCAACCTCCTGACCCTTGGGAAAGAAGCGTTTTCCAATGCTTCCCGCCTTCTGCTCTGAATCTCTGGTATTCTGATTTTTAGAAGTGAAAAAAATATTTTGATTTAAGCCATATGGCCTTTTTCTCCTTACACTGGAGCTGTAGAAAACTCAGAGGGGCAGGTGTGGAAAGCAATAGCCGCAGAGTGGGTGGGTACATAGGGTCTGCCTGTCTATAGCTTGTGCAGCTCCGTAGCTATGGCAACTGTGTGCAATGCCACTCACATAGCATCATAACATGGCCCTAGAGTTACCCCTGGCTCCTCAACTATTCCTTTTCATTGCACTATCTGTGCTGCTGTTTCCTAGCTACCATAGCTCTGGTATAATTTTTTGAAGTCCTGCTTAAGTACCGTTTCTGTCTGTTATGCTTGTTGTCAGTGCACCTCAGTTCATCTGGTAGGAAAATAGATAGCCAAACCAGAAATCTATTTCTTACAGATACAGTTAATTGTTAAAAAATTGTCTGTACTAGATATAGGAAACAGATTTATGGTTACCAAAGAGGGAAGTCAGGAAGGGAGGGATAAATTAGGTGTTTGGGATTAACAGATATACGTTACTATATATAGACCAGATAAACAACAAGGACCTACTGTATAGCATAGGGAACTATACTCAATATCCTGGAATAACCTATAATGGAGAAAAATCCGGAAAAGAATACTTGAATATACACAGTGGTGCTCAGTGGCTCAGTCATGTCTGACTCTTTGGGAACCCCATGGACTGTAGCCTGCCAGGCGCCACTATCCATGAGATTTCCCAGGCAACAATACTGGAGTGGGTTTCCATTTCCTCCTACAGGGGATCTTCTCAACCCAGGGATCAAAACCGCGTCTCCTCTTGGCAGGCAGATTCTTTACTGCTGAGCCACTTGGGAAGCCTAGATATATATGAATCACCTTGCTGTAAGCCTGAAACGAATACAACATTGTAAATCAACTATATTTCAATAAAAAAAAAACTGTTTGTACTTAAACACGTTGAGTTAGGTTCTGGAGGCAGAATCTAACTGGACTGTCTAGTCTCTGGTCTGGTAAAGAGACTTGAGACTTTTTCTAGTTCTAAAAGTTCATGCTAGATTCCTTTTAGAGCTAATGATAGCATTGAATGATTGCCCGCCTACTAAAAATCAAAAAATTTTTTGCCAGTTGTTACAATTTCCTAAGTACAAGAGCCATAAAATTAAAATAAAATTTACAATATATGCAATATATTATATCCTATGGAGCATGTATAAAGTAATTTATGCAAATGTACCCCATAAAAGAAAGCTGCATTGTGTTAATTCTGAGCATATATACACAAATGGTTTCTTTCATTTGTTCTTAAAAGCAATCCCCACATCCTCAGAAATATTTCTGCTGTAATTAAATTTAAAGATTTTTTTAAAAATTCATGTGAGTTGGCAATTTACTATGTTCATATTTTAGCTTCCTTATGTTTGGTCATTAATTGTGGTATCCTAAACAGCTAAGATTTAAAGCCCTTAACCTTCTCAGACCCAAGCAGAAGCAAAATGTCAACACCCATAAGTTATGAGCAGACTCCCAGAGGGACTGTAATACAAAATACACTTATTATTGAATTAACTCAGAAGAGGATTCTGGGAAGATGACAGCATCAGTAGCATATTTTTCATCCTCTCTGAATTCTTACATAAAAACAGACAGAACAAATGGATAGCAAAACCTAAAAACCATGAACAACATTTGCAACGAAACCAAGTGACAAGGTGTTTTCACAAACTCCAAAAAATGCAAGCAGGGGGGTACCAATCATCAATAGCCCCAAGATCTTCATGGTATCAGTTCCATGTGAAAGAAACAATAAGGAAGTTACACCTGATGGACCTGAGAACAGGAGACCCCCAAAATAGCCCAAAGGCTTTGTCTGGGGTGAGAGCAAGCAATGTGAGAACACCAGCTGAAGCTGGAAGGGGTTTTAACCAAAACCTGTGTGCTCAGTCACTCAGCTGTGTTCAGCTCTTTGCTGATCCATGGACTGTAGCCTGCCAGGCTCCTCTGCCCATGGGAATAAGGTCTGAGAAGCTGGAGCAGCCTAGCTCCTATGAACTCGCAAAACCAACCTCTTTGTAGGACAGAACCTCAAAAAGATAAAATACTTGGAGTAGAATAAAAGTTAACAGGACATGGACAATAGACAGGTGGGAAAGAAAAGCTCTGGACCAACATGGTGAAATATTGTAAAGCAAGTTGCCTGAGTTTTTGACACGTCCCCAAATCAGAGGAAGTTCTACACAGTAAGGAAAGTGTTCCTGAATGCCACCTTATAACAGAAGTTCAGAAAAACTAGGGACTTCTCTGGTGGTCCAGTTGCTAAGACTCCATGCTCCCAGAGCAGGGGGCCTGGGTTCAATCTCTGGTCTGGGAACTAGATCCCTCATGTTGCAACTATTCATAAGTAAGCTTTCATATGCCACAACTAAAGATCACGCATGCTGCCACTAAGACCTGGCACAGACAAATAAATTGGAAAAAAAAAAGTTCAGGGATACGAATTTCACATTAAAAGAAGCAACAGAAAAATTTCGAGGTCACATAGTTGTTTTAAGGAAAGAGAAAGGGAGATAAAGAGCTGAGTAACATCCCTACAGACAATGAAAGCACTCTGGAAAGACAACCATAAAACAGATGACAAGCATAAACTACTAGTTCCAGATGAACTAAAAGACACTAAGAAAATAATAAAAGATATGAAATAACAGAAATAAAGAATTTGAAACTCAGACAAGAAGTGATAGGATTCTGGAAATAATAAGAAATAAAGAAACAATAATTTAAGAAATAAAGAGTATTCTAGAGAGAAAATAAGAGCAAATAAATGGAACAATAGTGCCTGACAGGAAATCAGTCAAACAGAAGAAAATATTTTTTAAAAATGTTGGATGAAGGGACAAAAAAGGATTTGAAAGAAAGTGACAGATACTAAAGAATGATGAAGAAGATTCAAAATACGGACAACAGAAGAAACCAAAATACGAGAGCAGAACTAATACTAAAACTATATTCAAGAAATTCTTTCTGGAAAAAAATATTTGAAATGACAGCTAGAAGCACATACCAGAAGCACAGAATGACAAAATCTAGTAAAATTACTAGACATCTATGAACTCAAGAAATATTATTCCAATAAGCCTTTTCTGAAGAATCTACAGGTAAATGAGCTTCAGACAAAACCAAATGACTGGGGAGACACCAGTGTAAGGCTTGGTGGTGAACATTAAATAGTTTCTTACATAAGTAAGACCAAGTGAGGGCTCAAAGAAAGAGTATGTTATATAATGGCTATATGCTCTGACAATGTAGATGTAGTTCAACTATAAAAAAAGGAAGCAGAACATTAGTAAAAAATTTTTTTTAAGTTTAGTTTATCCACAATGGTGATAGTATTAGTACTAGTAGTATTATTTCAAGATTATCCTAGGAAACAAAAGTTGGAGTTCATGGTCTGTATTAGTCAGGGTTCTCTGAAGAAGCAGAACCAGTAGGATGGATGGATAGATGGATAGACAGCTAGATAGATAATAGAAGAGATTTATTATAGCAATTCTTTTTTTTTTTTGGCCACCCCACCCGGCTTGTGGGATCTCGGTTTTTTGACCAGAGATCAAACCTGTGCCGCTGGCAATGCAAGCGTATAGAGTCCTAACCACTGGACAACCAGGGAATTCCTAAGACTTATTATTGAAATTGACTCAAGGATTTATGGAAGCAAGTCCCATTATCTTCCATCTGCAAGCTGGAGAACCAGGAGAGCTGGTGGTATAATTTAGTTCAAGTCTGAAGCCCTGATCACCAGAGGAACTGATGATTCACTCCCAGTCTGAGGCTGAAGTCCTGAGAGAGGGGAACCACTGGGGTAAGTCTTGGAATCTAAAGGCCCAAGAACCTGAAGCACCAAGGCTGGAGAGCAGGAGAAGATGGACATTCTAGCTCAAGAGAGAGACAGAAAATTCTCTCCTCTTCCACTTCTTTGTTTGGTTCAGACCCTCAACAGATTGGATGATGCCTGCCCATTTTGGTGAGGGTGCTCTTCGTTACTTAGTCTATTGATTCAAATGCTAAAGTTCCAGGAAACACCCTCACAGACACCTCCAGAAATAATGTTTTTATCAGCTATTTGAGTACACCGTAGCCCAGTCAAGTTGGCACATAAAATTAACCATTACAGGGCTGGTTAAGGAGAAAGGACTCTGATAAACAAGTTTTTAAGTTAAAGTCCTGGAAGGGCTATGCCCTAGAATGAGGGTAAGCCAGTCTTACCTGGATAAAGGCAATGTGCCTGAAGTGTACCTCACTGCCAGAAGGTGAAAGGTGA
The DNA here is from genome assembly GCA_006408695.1 of Aepyceros melampus. Taxonomy (NCBI): domain Eukaryota; kingdom Metazoa; phylum Chordata; class Mammalia; order Artiodactyla; family Bovidae; genus Aepyceros; species Aepyceros melampus. Next base: position 205,189 of record SJXQ01012534.1, read on the forward strand.
AGTCTTCTTTGGAGAACAGCACCATCATCCAGAGTCTTACAATTTTATAAAGTCTAGCATTCAAAAAACAAAAAAAAAAGATCAGTAATGCCAGGAAACAGGACCAAATGATTGAAAATCAGGAGACAAAATAGACCATGGAAGTAAACCTACAGGGAACAAACATATTTGAGTTATTTATTTAGTCACAGCTGTAAATATATATATATATTAAATGTAATTAGTATGTTCAAGGAATTATATGAAAATATGGAGAATTTCAGCAGAGAATTGGTATTAATAAAAAAGAATTACTTATGAATCCTAGAATTAAAAAGTATAATAACTAAATTAAGAATCAAATGGATGGGTTTAACAGTATTAGACCTAGCAGCAGAGCTTACTGAACTAGAAGATAGAGCAATAGAAAATATCCAGATTGAAGCACAGAGGGAAAAAGTATGGAACATAGAGAAAAGAATATGAGACATATAGGACATGATGAAAGGTATCATTATGATTGTCGCTGGAATCCCAGAGGAGGAGAGACAAGGAATGTAGCATGAATCATATTTGAAGAGATACTAGCCAAGAATTTCCCCAAACTAATAGAAGACATCTGGTATAGAATCAATAGGATCTATGCATCTGTTGTTCAATTGCTAAGTCATGTCCGACTCTTTGCCACCCCATGGACTGCAGCACGGCAGGCTTCCCTGTCCTTCACGATCTCCCAGAGTTTGCTCAAACTCATGTCCACTGAGTCAACGATGCCATCCAACCATTTCATCATTGTCGCCCCTATGAATCTGAAACAGGATAAACACAAGGAAAACCACACTTAGTCAAACCACTGAAAACTAAATGCTAATATAAAAATGTTTAAAATCAGCCAGACTGAAAAAAAGTACATTATCTTCAAATGAGCTACAGTAAAGCTGACAGTACAATAAAACTTCCAAAATAAATGATGGAAACCAGAAGACAATGGAATTATATCTTTGGAGTGGGAAGAATTATGGCAAACTTAGAATCCTATACCTAATAAAAAATAGTCTTTAAAAATTAAGGTAAAACAGTGACATCTTCATAAAAATAAGAACCTACAGAGTTCATTGTCAACAGATGCGCACTAAAAGGAAATAATAGAAGGAATTTTTCAAGTAGAAGTCCAAGAATCTGAGCTAGGGGAATTCCCTGGTGGTCCAGTGGTTAGGAGGCTGCACTTCCACTGCCAAGGACCAGGGTTTCATCCCTGGTTGGGGAACTAAAATCCCACAAGCCACATGGTGTGGTCAATAAATAAATAGTTTTTTTTACGTTTCTGTATTAAAAAAAAAAAAGAAAGAAAGAAAATGAACTAGAAGCCCAGAAACACAGGAAGGAAGAAACAGCACCAGAAAGAAGATATCTAAACTAGTACCAATTGTTCAAAACAAGAGTAATAATGATGTTGTTGTTACTGTTAAGTTGCTAAATCATGTCCGACTCTTTGCAACCCCATGGACTGCAGCACACAAGGCTTCCCTGTCCTTCACTATCTCGCAGAGTTTGCTCAAACTCACATCCATTGAGTTGGGGCTGTCATCTAACCACCTCATCCTCTGTTGCCCCCTTTTCCTTTGCTCTCAATTTTTCCTAGCATTAGGGTCTTTTCCAGTGAGTCAGCTCTTTACATCAGGTAGCCAAAGTACTGGAGCTTCAGCTTCAGCATCAGTTCACCCAATGAATATTCTGGGTTGATTTCTTTTAGGATTGACTGGTTTGATCTCCTTGCAGTCCAAGGAACTCTCAAGAGTCTTCTCCAGCACCACATTCAGAAAGCATCAATTCTTTGGTGCTTAGCCTTCCTTAAGGCCCACCTCTCACATCAGTGCATGACTACTGGAAAAACCATTGTTGTTCTTCAATCACCCAGTTGTGTCGACTCTTTGGAACCCCAAGGACGGCAGCACACCAGGCCTCCCCATCCCTCACCATCTCCTGGATTTTGCCCAAGTTTATGTGCATTACATCAGTGAGGACATCCAGTCATCTCATCCTCTGATGCCCTCTTCTCCTTCTGCCTTCAATCTTTCCCAGCATTAGGGACTTATCTAATGAGTCAACAGTTTGTGTCAGATCACCAAAATACTGGATCTTCAGCTTCAGCATCAGTCCTTCCAATGAGTATTCAGGGTTGATTTCCTTTAGGATTGACTAGTTTGATCTCCTTGCTATCCAAGGTATTCTCAGGAGCCTTGTCCAGCACCACAGTTCAAATAAATCCTTTGGCACTCATAGCTTTGACTATATGCACCTTTGTCGGCAAAGTGATGTTTCTGCTTTTTAATATGCTGTCTAGGTTTGTCATAGCTTTTCTTCTAAGGGCAAGCATCTTTTAATTTTGTGGCTGCAGTGTCTGCAGTGATTTTGGAGCTCAAGGAAACAAAATCTGTCACTGTTTCCACTTTCCCCCCTTTTATTTGTGATGAATGGACGTGATGTTTAAAAAGCTTTTCATAGAGATGGAATAAACATCCACTGCCACTTAAACATGGCATATACATTCTTGTCTCTGGGCCTATGGTCTCTCCCTTGCTCATTCTCTAAAGCCAAATTGACATCACAACATCTTCAGGAAGGGTTTGCTGACACTTCAATTATATCTCTTCTCCCACCCCCCTAACTCAGCACAGTGTTGTATGGCTCACTTATTCAAACCTAAACTGACAACTTTTTGTGCTGTTATTTTTGCTTGTTTTTATTTCACTTTGTGTTTCTTGGTTTATTCTGTAAATTTAATGTCTTTTCAAAGTGTCTACTCTATGTTTTCTATGCAGTATGTGCTCAGTAAAATTTGTTGGATAATTAAACCTGTTGAAGAATAAGTTGGTAATGAGTGAGATGACCTTGTGTTTTCTAGGATAAAACCTTCTATCCATTAGTTTTCTAGGATAGAACCTTCTATCCATTAGTTAATAAACTGTTATACTGAGATTTGATAAAGGTAAATGCTATAAACATACATAGGAAAAGCTTTAGTAACTTCTGAGATGAAAGAATCACAAGGGACAGATTAGATGTTCATCTTTAATCTTTTGAAATTGATTTGATACCTGTTTAATGAAATCTTTCTTGGTATCACTGTCAAATGTCTACAACTGGTTGGAGTGTATCACAAATATGGTATTTAGTTTTTGTGAGTTGTTCTATTACTAGATGCTAAAGAAATAAAAACCACAGCTCTTGGACTCTTCAAAGAATATAAAATCTATTAATAATTTGGGGCTAAAACATGTACACACAACACAATTTGAGACCAAATCCAAAGAAATATTTTAATAGCTTCAAGAAAAAAGAGTATAGTGTAAATGAAAGCTGCAATAGCTAAGGAAACTAAAAATAATAAATGATCACATTTGCAATGTGATTCCTAGGAAAGGCATGTGAAAAGAGATATGTTCTGGTTTTGAAGGTTACATGGGAATATATAGAAGAGAAAGGGCATAGATTTTTCTAAGCAGGGAGAAGAACACCCAAGGCAAAGAGTCAAAATAGTAAGTCATGTTCAAGCAACTGGGTACACACAAGCTTGAAGAATGGAGCAAATATGTGAATCCAGAAAGAGGCAGAGTTGATAGAAGAAATCAAATGTTTATTTTTGAAATAGTGTGGATTCTCTTTGTCTTTTCAACAGAAATAAGCTTCGCCATCAACAGCCCAGTCTGACCCTTAAGCTGATCTAATGACGATCCCAGCTTTGTAGGCTATTATTTGGAATAATTTCTGCCATATGAGTGTAATGGGGAAAACACATTGCAAAGTGAATTACTTTCGAAATGGATTGCATGCTGACATTTGGGAAATTAGATCCTGACACAGTGCATCCTGATTATTTGAGGTGCCGTCTCATCCTGAAAAGATAAATTCAGTCCAACAGTTTTTTAAAATTTGCAAGTTAAAGTTTTATCCTTTGGGAAGGTCCTTCTAAAAACTTTTGGTCACTATTCAGATAAATACTCATGGGCAGGGATTGTTATTAGCCTGAACAATCTAATTGGGTCTGAGAAGTCCAGAAATACCCTCACTCAAACATATCTTCTTTATTTCTTTATATTTTATTATTTTTGGCAGCGTCATATTGCTGTTGTGGTGTTCTTCATTGGGGTGCATGGGCTTAGTTGTCCCAAGACATGTGGGATCTCAGTTCTCCTACGAGGGATTGAACTTGCATTCCCTGCATTGAAAGGCGGGTTCTTAACTGCTGGATCACCAGGGAAGTCCCCCCAAATGTATTTTGGGCAAGCCCCGAGCAGCTACTGCCAGCCTGCCTCCATCTTGTGAAGAATTCTGTTGTGCCCGTTCTGTGGACCCAAATGTGTCATTGCCACACGTGATTCCGCTCAGTTGGCTTTCTTTCCATTTTCTGGAAAAAGCACAGCCATGCTCTCTAATGAAGAACAAACGGCTCTTCACTTCTCCATTCCCACTCAGCAAATTCCTCGGGTACCACTGGTCCATCTTGTCAGGAACATACCTTTGCTTTGGCTCTTCCTCCTCCTCCAATAAGTTTTTGTGTTGATGGGCTTCTGGGCTGAACCACTATGAGTCTTGAATCTGGGAATACAGCTAGGGAGTGAGTCTGACAAAGGCCCTTCTGAGAGCTAACATAAATGTTGCTATTTGAAAACAGAAGTCACCCTATTTTACTGAACATCTTCAATTTGTGTACCAAATAGAACACTGTGATGAGAGGATGGGAAGATGGGCAGAGAGAAAAATGAGACCTCCAAGAAGATTAGAGAATGAATCTGGAAATTAATTAGGAATTCTAGAGAGGAATTAAGGATATGAATGCAATAGTTCAATTCAGACCCTCAGTCATGTCTTCACTCTTTGGACCCCATATTCTGTAGCATGTCAGGCCTCCCTGTCCATCACCAACTCTCAGAGTTTACTCAAACTGATGTCCATTGAGGCAGTGATGCCATCCAATCATCTCATCCTCTATCATCCCCTTCTCCTGTCTTCAATCTTCCCAGCATCAGGGTCTTTTCAAATGAGTCAGTTCTTCACATCAGGTGCCCAAAGTATTAGAGTTTCAGCTTCAACAACAGTCCTTCCAATGAACATCGAGGACTGGTTTCCTTTAGAATGGACTGGTTGGATCTCCTTGCTGTCCATGGGACTCTCCAGAGTCTTCTCCAACACCATAGCTCAAAAGTATCAATTCTTCAGCTCTCAGCTTTCTTTACAGTCCAACTCTCAATCCATACATGACTACTGGAAAAACTATAGCTTTGACTAGATGGACCTTTGTTGGCAAAGTAATGTCCCTGCTTTTTAATATGCTGTCTAGGTTGGTCATAACTTTTCTTCCAAGGAGTAAGTATCTTTTAATTTCATAGCTGCAGTCACCATCTGCAGTGATTTTGAAGCCCCCCCAAATAAAGTCTCTTACTTTTTCCACTGTTTCACCATCTATTTGCCATGAAGTGATGGGACCAGACGCCATGATCTTAGTTTTCTGAATGTTGAGTTTTAAGCCAACTTTTTCACTCTCCACTTTCACTTTCAACAAGAGGCTCTTTAGTTCTTCGTCACTTTCTGCCATAAGGGTGGTGTCATCTGCATATCTGAGGTTATTGATCTTTCTCCCAGCAATCTTGATTCCAGCTTGTGCTTCATTCAGCCCAGCGTTTCTCATGATGTACTTTGCATATAAGTTAAATAAGCAGGGTGACAATATACAGCCTTGACATACTCTTTTCCCTATTTGAAACCAGTCTGTCGTTCCATGTCCACTACTAACTGTTGCTTCCTGACCTGCATATAGATTTCTCAAAGGCAGGTCAGGTGGTCTAGTATTCCCATCTCTTTCAGAATTTTCCACAGTTTATTGTGATCCACACAGTCAAAGGTTTGGCATAGTCAATAAAGCAGAAATAGATGTTTTTTTTGGGGGGGAACTCTCTTCCTTTTGATCCAGTGGATCAAAATGATCCAGTGGATGTTGACAATTTGATCTCTGGTTCCTCTGCCTTTTCTAAGTCCAGCTTGAACATCTGGAAGTTCACGGTTCACATACTATTGAAGCTTGGCTTGGAGAATTTTGAGCATTACTTTGCTAGTGTGTGAGATGACTGCAGTTGTGCGGTAGTTTGAGCATTCTTTGGCATTGCCTTTCTTTGGGATTGGAATGAAAGCTGCCCTTTTCCAGTCCTGTGGCCACTGCTGAGTTTTCCAAATTTGCTGGCATACTGAGTGTAGTACTTTCACAGCATCATCTTTTAGGATTTGAAATAGCTCAACTGGGATTCCATCACCTCCACCAGCTTTGTTCGTAGTGATGCTTCCTAAGCCCCACTTAACTTCGAATTCCAGGATGTCTGGCTCTAGGTGAGGGATCACACCATCGTGATTATCTGGTCCGTGAAGATCTTTTTTGTATAGTTCTTCTGTGTATTCTTCCCACCTCTTCTTACTATCTTCTGCTTCTATTAGGTCTATACCATTTCTGTCCTTGAACCAGAGATCAAATTGCCAACATTTGCTGGATCATGGAAAAAGCAAGAGAGTTCCAGAAAAACATCTATTTCTGCTTTATTGACTATGCCAAAGCCTCTGATTCTGTGGATCACAATAAACTGTGGAAAATTCTGAGAGATGGGACTACCAGACCACCTGACCTGCCTCTTGAGAAATCTGTATACAGGTCAGGAAGCAACAGTTAGAACTGGACATGGAACAACAGACTGGTTTCAAATAGGAAAAGGAGTGCGTCAAGGCTATATATTGTCACCTTCCTTATTTAACTTATATGCAAGTACATCATGAGAAACGCTGGACTGGAAGAAACACAAGCTGGAATCAAGACTGCCGGGAGAAAGATCAATAACCTCAGATATGCAGATGACACCACCCTTATGGCAGAAAGTGAAGATGGAAAAGGAGTGCGTCAAGGCTATATATTGTCACCTTCCTTATTTAACTTATATGCAAGTACATCATGAGAAACGCTGGACTGGAAGAAACACAAGCTGGAATCAAGACTGCCGGGAGAAAGATCAATAACGTCAGATATGCAGATGACACCACCCTTATGGCAGAAAGTGAAGAGGAACTAAAAAGCCTCTTGATGAAAGTGAAAGAGGAGAGTGAAAAAGTTGGCTTAAAGCTCGACATTCAGAAAATGAAGATCATGGCATCTGGTCCCATCACTTTATGGGAAATAGATGGGGAAACAGTGGAAACAGTGTCAGACTTTATTTTTTTGAGCTCCAAAATCACTGCAGATGGTGATTTTGCATCCATGAAATTAAAAGATGCTTACCCCTTGGAAGGAAAGTTATGACCAACCTAGATAGCATATTCAAAAGCAGAGACATTACTTCGCCCACAAAAGTCCATCTAGTCAAGGCTATGGTTTTTCCAGTGGTCATGTAAGGATGTGAGTTTGACTGTGAAAAAAGCTGAGGGCCTAAGAATTGATGCTTTTGAACTGTGGTGCTGGAGAAGACTTTTGCGAGTCCCTTGGACTGCAAGGAAATCCAACCAGTCCATCCTAAAGGAGACCAGTCTTGGGTGTTCATTGGAAGGACTGATGCTGAGGCTGAAACTCCAATTCTTTGGCCACCTCATGAGAAGTGTTGGTTCATTGGAAAAGACCCTGATGCTTGGAGGGATTGGGGGCAGGAGGAGAAGGGGATGACAGAGGATGAGATGGCTGGATGGCATCACTGACTTGATGTTACGTGTGTTTGGGTGAACTCCGGGAGTTGGTGATGGACAAGGAGGCCTGACGTGCAATTCATGGGGTCACAAAGAGTTGGACACGACTTAGCAACTGAACTGAACTGAAAGTCAATTCCCCCTATACGTGGTAAACACTTCTACCCACTCCATCCTCTCCCAGCAGTAAAGAGTACTGCCATGTCCTGCCTGCTGTGCCACACACAGGACCATGCTTCAGATGTATAAGAGTCTCCTATCCATTAATCACCGATGCCTCTGTTGCCGAGTCTGGGCTCTTCTGTCCAGGAGTGCTCTTCTGCATGCCTGTACAGACCTGTGGGGTGCCGCCCAACAAGGATTTTATATACACAAGCTCATTTTATTTCTCACTGCGCTCACTAAGGTTTACTGAGATATCACTGACATAAAGCGTTATTTAAGTTTAAGGTGTATAAAGTTTTTGATTTTCTTTTATATTGCAATTCATCTTTTTCTCTTAATTTCTTTTGTAGCAAAATACTTATAATAAGGGAAAAAAGTGAAAATAGGATAAGTTTCTAATGTATTTATAATACATGCATATTAAGAATAATTAAGTACTAGTGTAGGTTAAAAATTCCAAATCAATCTGCATATATTATTCCTCTTTTTATTCTGCAGCAAACAGTTTTAGTAAAAATAGTACTTTCTAAAACTTGAGAAGAGCAAAGTTGAGCAAAAAGAGAAGGATTGTAGAATAAATCAATCAGAGTTTTTACAGGATTAAAACACCTCACACTTGTATATCTAAGGCTTTATTTTGTTTGTAAATAAGGACTCTCTAAAAACTAAACTCAGTAATTACTGCATGAAATTTTATAATATATTCATCTGGTTTGGGTTCCAACTCTCATTCTCTTGGAAATGACTTCACTCACCCAACACTGTTTATTTAGTAACTACTATCTACCAGGTACTTAATCTTGGCCCGGGAAATACAACAGTGAATAAAGAAAACCAAAAATCTCTGAATTCATGGGACATTCATTCTAGTTTTAGATGGAGAAAATAAAGGTGATAAGTACTACAAAGAAAAAGGAATGTGGAGGTGCTAGTCCTACAAAATTTAAATGTTAGTTAGGGAGGGCCTATCTGAAAATCCACTGATAAGAGTATTTTAACCTAGTTTTGAGGTTTTCACTAAAAACCTATTCAAAAGCCTACGGTAATAAATTTTAAACAGAAAAGGAAAATAAGTAAAATGACCCTAATCTTTGAGAGCAATTACAAACAAAACCTATTTCTTTGAGAGACTTAAAACAAATACTTTTAAAAGCCAGGATAATAATACTTGCAACAAATGCTACTGCTAAAAATTTACTTTTGGCTATAATCCAAAAGTGATACCCAGACATATACCACAGTGCTCCAAATTACTTAAAACTTTAATATCGTTTAAAAAAAGAGACCATTTTTCATTTTCTTTAATCTTGAATAAATGATTACCACCTAGAACCAATTAGATTATAACAGTTAAACTCCTAAATGAGAAATGAGAATATCTAAACAAGACCCAGTGAAAACCTCAGTCCTCAGATTAAGTACTGGAAAGGAAGAGCTGATATCTTCCCTTTTAAATTTATTAATAAATTTAATGAAAACTTACCTTGCCCAGAGCGGCTTTGGCGAGAGTCTACACTTGACTGTCTTCGATCCGGTGGTTCCTCGCTTCCTCCATCTGAATAAAATGAGAAAGAGCATAAGCAAGTAGAGAATGAAACTGATGTAATACCAGCCCTGATGATATGTTTATCTTAAAATTCCTATATCTATCATTTGTTTTCTTATCATACACAAACCAAAGGTTCTTACCCTTATTTTTCTGGGGATGGTTTACACTCTAATCTGAAAGTCTAAAGAAAGTGTGTTCTTTCCCAACCCCCAGAAATATACACAGGGTGGCTGTGTTGGTAAAGAATCCACTTGCAATGCAGGAGACCTGGGTTCAGTCCTGGGTCGAGAGATCCCCTTTAGAAGGAAACGGAAAACCATTCCAGTATTCTTGCCTGAAAAATCCCATGCACAGAGGAGCCTGGTGGGCCACAGCCCATGGGGTAGCAAGAGTCAGACACAACTCAGCAACTAAACCACCACCAAACATACACACTCTACTTTGTGTATAATGAGGCAATGTAGTCTATTCTGAAGTTCATTCACAGAATTTCAGTTTAAAAGCCTTGATTTAAAGCAATGTCTAAGTTAATTATAGCTGTTTATTTATCTATAGTACGTTAAATAATCCTTAGGGCTATATGTTTTACTATAATAAAATTACATGTTTTATGAGAGATCATAGGAAAATTATATAATACATGAAACAGCAATACAAACAGAATCAAAAAACTCAGAAATGACAAGGCAGAAACCAAGAAAGAATTAGAAATCAAACAAAAATCATTTCACTAATGAAGTCTGAAGTATAAGAAATACAAGAGCAAATAAATACGAAAGATCTTAAAAAGAAATACAAAGTAAGATGGAAGAAAATCTTAAACAAATATTCTAAAAAGAAACAGATTAAAAAGGATTTGCAAAAAGGGGATACATATTGGAGACAGGCGAAAAAGATCTAGTATAAAGATAAAAATAGAAGTCCCTAAGGAAGACAACTGAAGTGAGAGAACAGAACAAATACTAAAAAACTGTAATTCAAGAAAGCTTTTCAGAGGGGAAAATAGTGGCTATGTATATGTAATATATATAGTTACATGTATAAATACATTTATATACACATGTACATACATATACATTTGAAACTATTATATCTGGTGGCTCAGATGGTAAAGAATCTGCCAGCAATGCAGAAGACCTGGGTTTGATCCTGGGTCAGGGAGATTCCCTGGAGAAGGGAATAGCTACCCATTTCAGTATTCTTGCCTGGAGAATTCCATGGACAGAGGAGCCTGGAGCTATAGTCCATGGGGTCGCAAAGAGTTGCACATGACTGAGTGACTACCACTTACACTTTCATATATGAAGCTACATATTTTAGGAGCACCTTGTGTACTACGTTACTAGCATGTGAGATGAGTGCAATTGTGCAGTAGTTTGAGCATTCTTTGGCATTGCCTTTCTTTGGGATTGGACTGAAAACTGACCTTTTCCAGTCCTGTGGCCACTGTTGAGTTTTCCAGATTTGCTGGCATATTGAGTGCAGCACTTTCACAGCATCATCTTTCAGGATTTGAAACAGCTCCACTGGAATTCCATCACCTCCACTGTGGTCTGGTATTCCCATCTCTTTCAGAATTTTCCACAGTTTACTGTGATCCACACAGTCAAAGGCTTTGGCATAGTCAATAAAGCAGAAATAGATGTTTTTCTGGAACTCTCTTGCTTTTTCCATGATCCAGCGGATGTTGGCAATTTGATCTCTGGTTCCTCTGCCTTTTCTAAAACCAGCTTGAACATCAGGGAGTTCACGGTTCACATATTGCTGAAGTCTGGCTTGGAGAATTTTGAGCATTACTTTACTAGCATGTGAGATGAGTGCGATTGTGCGGTAGTTGGAGCATTCTTTGGCATTGCCTTTCTTTGGGATTGGAATGAAAACTGACCTTTTCCAGTCCTGTGGCCACTGCTGAGTTTTCCAAATTTGCTGGCATCTTGAGTGCAGGACTTTCACAGCATCATCTTTCAGGATTTGAAACAGCTCCACTGGAATTCCATCACCTCCACTAGCTTTGTTCGTAGTGATGCTTTCTAAGGCCCACTTGACTTCACATTCCAAGATGTCTGGCTCTAGATTAGTCATCACATCATCATGATTATCTGGGTCCTGAAGATCTTTTTTGTACAGTTTGTCTGTGTATTCTTGCCACCTCTTCTTAATATCTTCTGCTTCTGTTAGGTCCAGACCATTTCTGTCCTTTATCGAGCCCATCTTTGCATGAAATGTTCCCTTTGTATCTCTAATTTTCTTGAAGAGATCTCTTATAATAACGTATAATGGAAAAGAATCTGAAAAAGAACACACACACACACACACAGACACACACACACATATATATAACTGAATATATACCTGAGACACTAAATCAATTATATTTCAATTAAAAAATAGAGTGAAAAAAATGTGTCAACATTTTTGTTTACACCTTTTAATTGTATTTCAGAAAGTATATCACAAGTCATAGTCCCTCCAGGAGTACTGGAGATTGTCTTGTCACCCTATAGTAAACATGAATACTTGTTTAATCATTAAAAATAAAATAAGAAAAACCAGTGATAGGTACATTATCCTATAATAATGTTTTTAAAGTCAAATTATGTGATTATTTTTAAATTTTTATATCTTTCAATAAAATATCTGTCTTTTGATTATATTTCTGTTAATTTTTAAAATTCTCTGGTTTCAACATGAATAAGATGTTTATATAATAGTGACTTCTGTTGTATATGATATTTAAAAAAATTTATTTCCTGTTTACCTCTGTAAGAAATGTTTATAGTTTATTTTTAATTATCAATTAAATAATTACATGAAATTACATTCTACTTTATGCAAACATGGTTGCAATTTTCACAGTCTCTCCTGTGTTCACATTCTTTTGAATGCATATTTAGTCATCACAAATTCAGTAATACTCAAGTAAGGCTTTAATATTTTTATATATGATGTCTTTGTAGAAATTAATTTATACACAGACACTCTGAGATGCACACACAAAATGAGAGTGAAAGTCCCTCAGTCGTGTCTGAGGCTTTGCGACCCCATGGACTATACAGGCCAAGGAATTCTCCAAGCCAAAATACTGGAGCGGGTAGCCTTTCCCTTCTCCAAGGGATCTTCCCAACGCCGGGATTGAACCCAGGTCTCCTGCATTGCAGGCAGATTCTTTACCAGCTAAAGCACAAGGGAAGCCAAGAATACTGGGTGAGTAGCCTATCCCATCTTCAGCAACAATGAGAGTGTATATTTCTAAACTCCCAAACATTTTTATCTAAAGTTTTTATTTTCTACTTGAGTTTAAAAACTTACCAAGCTGTTCGTGAGAATTCAACTGTGATAAGTTAACTAATTTCTTTATAGTCTCTTTCATTTTAAGCCAATATTTTTTTATATGGTGCTTATTTTGCATTACAACTGAGGACTTAAAATGACAAAATGATATTAATATGACATAGTTGAAAAACATTGGAAAGAAAAAGCCTTCATTCTAAGAGCTGTACATGGCAAATATTTCTTGAAGACTGCATTTTATATTGTGAGATTTTCACTTACAGCATGTAGTCAATTGTTATTTTCTTAAAAAATAATATGACACAACTTGATGAAAATCATGTGTCATTAAGTCAAAGAAGAGGACTAGATTGAAGGAAGTACCTGCCTGAAACCCCAACTCAGTGAAGGAAGAAAAGAAAGAAATCATGTTTTGATAAAACTATCAGAATTTAAATATATGTACTAGGACCCTATATCTGTTTTAGTTTATATAAATGCTCTTTTTTTTTTTTTTAAACTAGACAAATCTGACAAGACTTCAGGAGAAAAACCAAAAAGTATCTGGATCTTGTCTCCTTTTTATAAAGTATGGGTTTGTCATGTCATTCAGGAATGTTTTATTCCAATTGAATGCAGAACAGAAAATTGATTAATGCTGACATTGCTTTCCTATGTCTTTGTACTATATTTACCTGAAATACAAACCACAGTTTCAGTGAATGCGTTTGTCAGATAAGAACAAAAACATTAGCTTTATCTGAAAACTGAGTAAAATATAGGTAGTCTGGTTATATTCTTTTTTACGGGTGGGGGGGAACAGGTATAAGAGAATATCATATTTAAAAGAAATCACCAATAACTTATAAAATAAAAAGCAAAATTAGATAGTTTTTAAAGCCACAAAATTATTTTCTCCCATTACTTAACTCCAACTAATGTTCAATTTAGACAACTCTGTCCTCCCCATAGGTTGTTTTCATTCTGTTTCTTTTCCCCTGATTCATAAGTTTTGGCTATTTAGGATAGATGCATCTCTAGGACACCCCTACCTTCTCCTTTCTCTACTTTCCTGTTAAAGTTTGTGAGTCAAATTGTGTTCTGGTGAAGCCATGTTGTCAACTCTGACCTTGAACTTTGAATACTGCTAACTGCCATACTTACGCTGTAGCCCATGTTCTAGATAAGGTTTCCTTTTAACAAGGTTTGTACTCAGATGCTCAGTTGTCTTTGACTCTTTTGACCCCATGAGCTGTAGCCTGCCAGGCTCCTCTGTCCCTGGGATTCTCCCAGCAAGAATACTGGAGTGGGGTGCCATTTTCTCCTCCAGGGCATCTTCCCAACCAGGGATCAAACCCATGTCTCTTACATTTCCTGCAATGGCAGGCAGATTCTTTTCCAGTGCTACCTAGGAAGCCCATAACAACATTTTATTTAAAAATCTTCCCTGATTGTGTTCTGGTACAGTTTTTCCTTATACCACTAAAAAAATAATCCAAAGTTTCAATCCAAAATTTGGATCCAAATTTCAAATCAATCCAAAATTAATCCATGATTTCTTATCAACAACAACAAAAACAACAACAAAAACTACTTATGCTTTTAATTTCAACTCTAATGAGATGATTTTAATGGAATGCCTGTGACAGACATTCACTTAATATCATTTCCAAGATTGATCAGAAATCAAGTGGGACAAGTGAATAAACCTGAAGAATCAAAATGTGCATACCAAATACCAGCTGCATTGATGTTCTTTGACAAGAAGCTGCCTTTGTCAATAATTCTCTAACTTATGGTCTCTGTATGGTTATGTATTCAGAGCTTGGGTAGTGAAGGTTGGTCGGCCATGTTTATAGTCTGAATTTACCTCAGACAAAGCTTTTGATTTTTGTAATTTTTATGATAAAGTACAAATTTCATTTTTAGTAAGCCTTTTCACTTACGTACACATCCCTGGATTAATTAAATTGTTCTGAGGAAAAATCTGTGTGTATACTCATGCTGAAACCAGTAGCTTTTAACAATCTGAGTCTTACTTTTAAACCCTGTTATAAGTCAGTAATGAGACAAGATATGATTTTACTGGTTCTTTGAAATTAAATAGATAATGATATATAATGCTGCTTGTTCTTCCTGACAGCTGATAACAAACACAGGCCCTGTGATTATATGTGAAAAAAAAAAAAATCTTACAAGGTCTTTGAACAGTAGTAAAACCAGAATCTAACTTATCAACAATCATTAACCCAGAAATTTAAAATTACTATTTGTATTTCCTTCTTTGTTTTCTGAGGAAGTCTGTCTCTTTGTCTCTGTCTCTATCTCTCTGATGTCTCTCAAGTAAATTCCCTTTACTTTTACAGTAGTAAAACCAGAATCTAACTTATCAACAATCATTAACCCAGAAATTTAAAATTACTATTTGTATTTCCTTCTTTGTTTTCTGAGGAAGTCTGTCTCTTTGTCTCTGTCTCTATCTCTCTGATGTCTCTCAAGTAAATTCCCTTTACTTTCATTCTTATTTCATTTAACAAATCAATTTAACTTTTTTTTCCTTTCTTTCATTATGTCCTGTTAGGAATCAGAAACTGAATCTCATGCTCAGTATATACTGATAACTTGAAATAGTCTTCATTTTAAAGGAACTGTCTGTAGTTAAGAGGTACAATGCTTAAAAAAGCAAGAAAAACACTTGATGATTTCTTCTGCCTCTAGACAACAGAGTGAACTACCACAAGCTCCTATACTCCTCTACAGAATGAGCCATAGCAGAGCTATGATGGTTAATGAATTCTAAATCAAGTTCAACATTGAAAAATTGTGATGGGTACTATTCATATTGTATTCTTAGTGAACGGCACCTCACTGTAGTTTCAAATACAATGTGAGTCATGTTCCCTAGATCATGTTGAACAATAGACATGAAAAACTCCATTCAACTACTCACAGAAAAGTATAAAACCTTTGTAAAGATCTAAAGAAGAGAGGCAAAAAGCAAAGGAGAAAATGAAAGATATAAGCATCTGAATGCAGAGTTCCAAAGAATACCAAGAAGAGATAAGAAAGCCTTCTTTAATGATCAATGCAAAGAAATAGAGGAAAAGAACAGAATGGGAAAGACTAGAGATCTCTTCAAGAAAATTTGAGATATCAAGGGAACATTTCATGCAACGATGGGCTCGATAAAGGACAGAAATGGTATGGACCTAACAGAAGCAGAAGATATTAAGAAGAGGTGGCAAGAATACAC
>SJXQ01012534.1:221882-257856 GCA_006408695.1 Aepyceros melampus
GGGCTCCAAAATCACTGCAGATGGTGACTGCAGCCATGAAATTAAAAGACGCTTACTCCTTGGAAGAAAAGTTATGACCAACCTAGATAGTATATTCAAAAGCAGAGACATTACTTTGCCGACTAAGGTCCATCTAGTCAAGGCTATGGTTTTTCCTGTGGTCATGTATGGATGTGAGAGTTGGACTGTGAAGAAGGCTGAGTGCCGAAGAATTGATGCTTTTGAACTGTGGTGTTGGGGAAGACTCTTGAGAGTCCCTTGGACTGCAAGGAGATCCAACCAGTCCATTCTGAAGGAGATCAACCCTGGGATTTCTTTGGAAGGAATGATGCTCAAACTGAAGTTCCAGTACTTTGGCCACCTCATGCGAAGAGTTGACTCATTGGAAAAGACCCTGATGCTGGGAGGGATTGGGGGCAGGAGGAGAAAGGGACGACCGAGGATGAGATGTCTGGATGGCATCACAGACTCAATGGACGTGAGTCTGAGTGAACTCCGGGAGTTGGTGATGGACAGGGAGGCCTGGCGTGCTGCGATTCATGGGGTCACAAAGAGTCGGACACGACTGAGCGACTGAACTGAACTGAACTGAAAGATCGAAGATGGTTGGATGTTAATGACACCAAGAGAGAGAGAGATGGAGAAGTCTGCACATTGGAGAGGGACAGGGGCTTCAGCGAGGCACGGTCTGGGTTAGGTTTAGTAACTGTGCCCCTTTCTCTCCCTCAGCTTTCACTTCTCTGGGGCAGGAATACAGAAGTACCAGGCCCACTATTAGCCACAGGCAGTGGAGTAATGAGAAAGATGAGTCTGGGTATGATGAAGATGACCTATGAGTGAGTGTATATAGCCTGGGGGGCTTCTGATCAGATCATTCTTGCACCTTCACCCTTAGCCCCACTGCAAGAGCCAATCAGAACATACATAAGGTTCCAGGGTAAAGACATTTACAGGAGCAGAGTCACTAGAAGGACAGGGATGGAAAGGGTAGAATGCAACATTAAAATTTCTACTCTGAAACAAAGCAGAGCACAAGTTAAAAACACCAATACAGTATACTAAAACATATATATGGAATTTAGAAAGATGTTAATGATAACCCTCTATGCGAGACAGCAAAAGAGACACAGACGTACAGAACATACTTTTGGACTCTGTGGGAGAGGCAGAGGGTGGGATGATTTGGGAGAATGGCATTGAAACATGTATACTATCATGTAAGAAATGAATCGTCAGTCTAGGTCCGATACAGGGTACAGGATGCTTGGGGCTGGTGCACTGGGATGACCCAGAGAGATGATATGGGGAGGGAGGTGGAAGGGGGTTCTGGATTGGGAATTTATGTACACCCGTGGTGGATTCATATCAATGTATGGCAAAACCAATACAGTATTGTAAAGTATCAGCAAAAGAGACACAGACGTACAGAACATACTTTTGGACTCTGTGGGAGAGGCAGAGGGTGGGATGATTTGGGAGAATGGCATTGAAACATGTATACTATCATGTAAGAAATGAATCGTCAGTCTAGGTCCGATACAGGGTACAGGATGCTTGGGGCTGGTGCACTGGGATGACCCAGAGAGATGATATGGGGAGGGAGGTGGAAGGGGGTTCTGGATTGGGAATTTATGTACACCCGTGGTGGATTCATATCAATGTATGGCAAAACCAATACAGTATTGTAAAGTAAAATAAAGTAAAATTAAAAAAAAAAGAGTCCAGGTTTCTGAATCTCCTCTTTAGTAACAGATATTAGTCAAAGCAATAGGATAAATCAATAAAATAGATTTTTCTAGTTACTGAGGAGTTCAAAGTTTTTTCCAATGAGTCAACTCTTCGCATGAGGTGGCCAAAGTACTGGAGTTTTAGCTCTAGCATCATTCCTTCCAAAGAAATCCTAGGGTTGATCTCCTTCAGAATGGACTGGTTGGATCTCCAAAGACTCTGATACTGGGAGGGATTGGGGACAGGAGGAGAAGGGGATGACAGAGGATGAGATGGCTGGATGGCGTCACTGACTCAATGGACGTGAATCTGAGTGAACTCCGGGAGTTGGTGATGGACAGGGAGGCCTGGCATGCTGTGATTCATGGGGTCGCAAAAAGTCGGACATGACTGAGTGACTGAACTGAACTGAACTGAAGAGCTCAAACACTATACAATAAAAATCACTGGTAGAAAAATAATTTCCTGAAAAAGCAGAACTAATGTAACAGAAAGAACAAAATATTTAAAGTGTATATCATAAAGATATTCAACAGATAAGGAAAAATATTAAATATGAAACAAAACTGATATTTTAAAGAAATCATGCAGGTATTGGGGAGAACATTTTGAAATGAGGAAATAAAAAGGACAAGGATTAATTGAATGACAAAAGATAGTAGGAGACTGAATTAGTGAGGTGATGATTGGGAGACTCTTGAAGAAGGTACAAGAAGGGATTAATTTATAACATGGGCAAAGGATAGAAGAAAAATAAATGAGTAAAAATGCTGGATAGAAACAGAATTGTCAACAACTGGATAATAGGAGTCACCAAAATAAAGAAAATATATTTTTGTGATTTCAAGTTAAAATGGAGACTTTAAATAAAACTCCAAAAAGCACTAACAGCAAGGAAAAAAACTGAAACATGATCGTATTAATATTGATGATTTGTACATCCATGGCTGACTCATGTCAACATATGGCAAAAACCACTACAGTATTTTAAAGTAATTAGCCTCCAATTAAAATAAATTAATTTAAACAAATTGAAGATTTTTGTTCCATGAAAGATAAAGAAAAAAAATAACTAAAGAATGTAGAAGTAGGAGAAATTATTATATGATTTAAATATCTAATTTAACATGGAATTTTAGCATGGCTATATAAAGACACTTCTGCACTGTTGCTGAGAATGTAAATTGGAGGACTGCCAAAGAATTGATGCTTTAGAACTTTGGTTTTGGAGACAACTCTTGAGAGTCCCTTGGACTGCAAGGGGATCAAAGCAGTCAATCCTAAAGGAAATCAACTCTAAATATTCATTGGAAGGACTGATGCTGAAGCTCTAATATTCCCTAAGACTTACCAATTCCACTCAAGATCTTTCAGAGTTAAATCTCACATTGGTAAAATAGGTAAGAAGACATTCCCCATATCATTGTTTGAAGGAAAAGAAATGGAAGCAACCTAGTTGACCATTGCTGGGTAGATACAAACAGTTAAAGCTGAATGGAAATATTAAGAAACAGTGATATTTACATGTATATTTTTGGCTAAGTCCCATCCCTTCACTGTTCACCTGAAACTATCACAACATTGTTAATCAGCTGTAACCCAAAAAACAATAAAAAGTTTAAAAATAAAAACAAAGAAAGGATGGTATTTAAAAGAGCATCCCAGATATAGAAAGGGGGCCCAAACATTTACATGTACATGCAACACTGTATCTTTTCAAATGAGACAGGGGGTATGATATACATATTTGAAAAAGTGATACAAGAGGTAACTGATAAGAAGGGAACTAAGTGAGGCAAAGATGACAAGAAAAACTAACTTTCTTCATTTTGGCTGCACTGCACAGCATATGGTTTCCTTGTTCCTTGACCAGGATTTGAAGCCATGCCCCCTGCAGTAGAAGCATGGAGTCTTAACCCCTGGACCACCAGGGAAGTCTCAGGAAAAAAATAATTTTAAAAGAAACTAATTAAAAAAAAAAAAAAAAGAAACCAAAAAATGGGTCCTGTTTGGATGTTTATAGAATTTCATGAGGTATATACCACCAATTCTGTTTATATTAATAGAATTAGAAAAACAGTTATTTCAACTCAATTATAAAGGAAATAACATAATCCCCACATGTTCTTTTGACAACTCAGTGAGAAAGAACAGGATTTTGAGATCTTCACTCTAAATGATGATTTGGAGAATAAAAATCAGGTGGATGTACAGCTTGATGGGAATCTTGGAAGACAAATAGGAGTTAATATATTTGACAAAAATTATTAGGGAATGAGATTTCAAGAATGTAGGTACTGTGTTGCCTGTTAACAAATACAGAGGATTGAAAGAACAAAGCCCATTCAGGAAACTCTTGTACTTCATAATATTGAGAAAAGGAGGATGAAGTTTAAATGGCAGCAAGACACAGACCATGAAAAGCCTAGAATATCATGGATTTTATTCTGAAGGAGAGCCTCTGAACAATTTAAACCAGAAAAGTAGTTTGGTTAGATTGCATTTTAGGAATACCGCTATAAAAATATGGAGAATGAACTGAGTAGGAGTAGAGTAGCCAAACCTGATACAAAGACATCATTCCAAGGATATTGCCATAATCCTGCAAAGAAACCAGTGAAGTCTAATATTAGACAAAGACAATGAGCAGTGAGAAGAGGAAGAAGTGAGAGATTGAGGAAGTAGAATTCATACAAGTTAAGTGCAGGTGGATAAGAGGGAATGGAAATGTCAATGTTGGGTTTTTTTTTTTTTTAATTTCAGGGAGAGAGGTAGAAAAAGTAAGGGGTTGCAGATGAAAGGGACACATGTTGATTTGGAGCTTCCCACTATATAGAGGTCCATAATGCAGACCTGTAAGGATTTGAAAATGTAGGCATGGAACTCAGAAGCAAGATCAGTACTGCGGTGAGAGATGTGATAGTCAACTAAGCATAACATGGGTGTGGATGAGCCTTCTTTCCCGTGGTATTCGGAGAATGAAAGGAGGATGGCAGAGGATGAAATTCAAGGGAACTTTAAGAGTTAGGCACAAGGAGAAGCCAATATGATGCAGAAGACAGCATATTGACCTCCTCTCTTCATCAAAGGGTTTTATTTGGGAAGTTTTGTGTTGTTTTTCTTCCCTTTCTAATACCAACAGTGTTGAAATCTAAATTAAAAAAGTATTTCATCAAGCTATTGAGGGAAGAAGTTTATCTTCAAAGATGTCACTTTGCATATTTCTCCAACTAACTTCAATGTGGACCTCTATTTCAGCTGGTGGTGGAAAACCCAATATCACGAGTCCATGAACCCAGTCTCTTTTATTAGAAATCCAAACTAAATTAGTTTATTTTCCTTCTGTCTCTTCATTTTCTCCCCTTCTCCCTGAAAGTAATCTATCTGCAATACGGAGGAGGGAGAGTCACATAATACATCTTTTTACTATCAGAGGAGGGTTGTCTGCAATGAATGTCATCCTGTTTTCACCAGAGTTATCACCTATCTTGCAATGCATCAGACTAGTCTCATTCACCCAGCCTCAGCCTTCTGAACAAGTTCACACCTTGTCCTGGCTCTCAGTCCCTGGGGATCTGTCAGCTCATTCACTACTCTGGAGAATACTCAGGCGCTTTACCAACACTGAGTCTGGATGAATGCACCTGGGCACCTCCGTTAGCTGTAGTTCATCCACCATTTCAGCCTCAAGATGCACAAGGGTCTTCTCTTTGTGGCTTGAAGTTCACCCAGGAATGTGGGTCTCTCTACTTCTCCTTTATCAAGCCAATATCTCATTACAGTCTCTTCATTCCTTCAGCAATCACACTTTTTTCTCCTTCAAGGCAAGTAAACCAATGCATTAATATGCATTTTCACTAATCTGTGATACATTGTATGTAGTCTGTATCCTGAACCTCACAACTTGGCTCTTGACATGCAAACACCAGTTTTTCTATAACTCCAAGAGAAGAATTTCTTTGTCAATAAAGCTTGCATATTGCATATCAAAAGCACATTAGCTTTCAAACTAATGTCTTTTAGAAAGATTTACAAAATCTACTTAATGGATCAAAACAGCTTTTTGCTCAAGGCCACCAGACATAGAAAGAGATGCCACCTGAATTATTAGGGAAAGGAAGGAATACATAAAAAGCTGAAAACAGCAAGTATATCACAATATTATCCTATTATTATTTGATACCAGTTTCTGAACTAACCAAAATAGGTTATCAACTGGAACAAAGAGTTCCAAAAATTTAATATAATAAAGATTTGATTCTTGCTAACTTCCTAGGGCAATGCCAGAAAGTGGGGGAAGGGGGCATTGACGATTTTGATACTCATTTCAGGACCTCTGCCCCTTCCATCTGGTGGCCCCTCATCTTTCAAGGTCTCATAGTCCTCAACTGAATCTCCAAATCAGGTGGTGGATGGAAACAGTGAGTGGAAGGTCTCATGGGATATTCAGTGGGTTATCCAGAGTGGTAGACAGAATTCTAAGATGACCTTGAGGAGTCCCTGGTCCCTAGAATCCACATGCTATAAATATGAGAGGTTCCCCCCCCCCCCCCCCCTGCTTTGGTTAGGTTGTCCTTAAACTACATGGTTGTGTTAGGTAGTTAGAATAGGGAAAAGGAGTCCAAAATGGCGGGTGGCCCAAGGTCAAGGGCAGCCGCTTAGAGGAGCTGCCCAACGCCCGGGATCAGGGGAGGCTGCCGAGAGGAATAATCTCACATCTAAGGAGCGGTGGCTGTGTGGGCACAGGAGGGCCGAGAGGAGCTACTCCATGTTCAAGGTCAGGAGGGACGATTGTGAGGAGATACCCCTCGTCCAAGGTAAGGAACAGCGGTTGCGCTTTGCTGGAGCAGCTGTGGAGAGATACCCCACGTCCAAGGTAAGAGAAACCGAAGTAAGAAGGTAGGTGTTGCGAGAGGGCATCACATGGCAGACACACTGAAACCATAATCACAGAAAACCAGCCAATCTGATCACATGGACTACAGCCTTGTCTAACTCAATGAAACTAAGTCATGCCATGTGGGGCCACCCAGGATGGGTTATAAAAATAAATTTAGTATTTGAGAATATAATTTGATAATGACCTTCTCCTTGGTCATATAGAACATACTCTCTGAGATTTTACCCATAAAAAATTTGATGTGTCATCTATGTCTTCTCACAGCCAAAGTTTGTGTGTTGAGATCCAGACTAGTATTTCCAGCTATCTAAACAACATTTTAGCCTAGTTATAGCAAACTGTTCAAGACCCAACAACTTGTCAAAATTGTAGTCACCACATTTTAAACCAAACCCACAATATTTCATTTTCAAACCTTGTATTTACTATTTTCCACATTCATCCATCTAAAATAGAAACTTGGGGTAGCCTTAAATCCCTCTTTTTCCCTTATGTCATTCAGTCTATCAACGAGTACAGACTTTTCTATTTTCTAAATATGTATCAAATCTCTCATGTTCCACATGGCAACTGGAGAAGCGCATGGCAACCCACACCAGTATTCTTGCCTGGAGAATTCCATGGACAGAGGAGCCTGGTGGGCTGTAGTCCATGGAGTTGCAAAAGAGTTGGACATGACTGAGCAACTAACACCACGTTGCAACTAGATTTCATTAGCTAAGCCTGCCTTATTTACTTACCTAGGATATTAGAATTTGGAACAAGACAAGGATGCCCTCTCTCACCACTTCTTTTCAACACAGAAGTCCTAGCCACAGTAATCAGACAAGAAAGAGAAATAAAAAGTATCCACATTTGAAGGGAAGAGGTAAAATTGTCATTCTATACAGAGGTAGCATAATATTATTTATAGACAACCTTAAGGACTCCACACAAAACTACTAGTACTGATAAATTAATCCAGCAAAGTATCATGATTAACACACAGAAATCAGTTGCATTTCTTTACACTAACAATGAAATATCAGAAAGGGGACGTAAAAGAAACAAAAACAATTCTTTTTATTTTATTTTTTTAAATTAATTTTTATTTTTTTAGTTTGTTTTGCTTTACAATACTGTATTCATTTTGCTATACACTGACATGAATCAGCCACGAGTGTACATGAACTCCCAATTCCGACCCCCACCTCCTCGCTCCCGCCCCACACCATCTCTCTGGATTATCCCCGTGCATCAGTACCAAGCATCCTGCACCCTGCATCGAACCTAGACTGGTGATTGTTTCACTTATGATATCATACATGTTACACTGCCACTCTGCCAACCCATCCCACCCTCTCCCTCTCCCACAGAGTCCAAAAGGCTGTTCTATACATCTGTGTCTCTTTTGCTGTCTCGCGACAGGTTTATCATTACCATCTTTCTAAATTCCATATATATGTGTAAGTATACTGTATTGGTATTTTTCTTTCTGGTTTACTTCACTCTGTATAATTGGCTCCAGCTTCGTCCACCTCATTAGAACTGATTCAAAACAATTCTTTTTAAAATCACATCTGAAAAAATAACATAAGTAGGAATAAATCTAACCAAGGAGGTGAAAGACTTATGTACTGAGAACTACAAAACATTAAAGGGAAATTGAAGATGACTCAAAGAAATGGAAAGATATCCTATGCTCTTGGATTGGATGAATTCATATTGTTAGGATAGTTTTTTAATTGATATCTCTGACTCCAATCTATCAGATTATCCACCACATAGCTGCCAGAGTAATCTCTGTAAAATATATACCTTTTTAACAAAAAACTAAGGTCATGGCATCAAATGCCATCACTTCATGGCAAATAGAAAGGGAAAAGGTGGAAACAGTGACAAGTATCCTCTTCTTGGGCTCTAAAATCACTGTGGATGGTCACAGCAGTCATGAAATTAAAAGATAATTGCTTCTTGACAGGAAAGCTATGACAAACCTAGATAGTGTATTAAAAAGCAAAGACATCACTGCCAACAAAGATCTGGATAGTAAGGCTATGGTCTTTAGTTATCTATGGATGTGAGAGCTGGCTCATAAAGAAGGCAGAGCACCGAAGAATTGATGCTTTCAAACTGTGGTGTTGGAGAAGACCCTTTAGTGTCCCTTGGACAACAAGGAAATCAAACCAGTCAATCCTAAAGGAAGTCAACCCTGAATATTCATTGGAAGGACTGCAGCTGAAGCTCCAATACATTGGCCACCTGATGAGAAGAGCCAATTCATTGGAAAAGACTCTGATGCTGGGAGAGATTGAAGGCAGAAGGGAAGAGGGTGACAGAGGAGGAGAGGTTGGATGGCATCACGGATTCAATGGTTATGAACTTGGGCTAACTCTGGGAGATGGCAAGGGACAGGGAGGCCTGGCATGCAGCTGTCTATCGGATCACAAAGAGTTGGACACAGCTTGGTGACTGAACAACAGCAAAATCACCCAGTGCCTCCCTTTGACATTCAAGCAAAAGTCCAAACTTTTTAGACACACTTACAAGGACCCTTATGATCAATCCTCTTTGCACATTTCTATTTTAATCTCTCGCTACAACTTCAAGACTTAACTAGCTTTACTGAAATTCTTGCCGTTTCCTGAGTGAGATATCCTCCCTTGTACTTTTGAGTCATTTCAGCTAGTATTTCCTTTATCTGGAACATCTTCACATGCCTTGTCAAGCTTCTTAAATGACACTTGTCATTAAAAAGTCAGTTCAAATATTATCTTTTCTTCTAAGGCTTTTTTAACTTTCTTGAATCAAGATAGGTGCTTCAGAATTTTTTTGACAGTGAGCCTCTACCATGGATACTTTCTCAATTATGTTGTTATTGCCAGTTCTCTAATGTCTCCTACAGTTGCTGGAAGTTCTTGGGGGTAAGCTCTATCTCTGTGGTCCTAGAGAATATGTTAGTACTTGAAACATGAGGGACACTGAAAAAGTATTCTGTGAATGGACAAATGGAAGAAATGCGTGCTAAGTTACTTCAGTCATGTCCAACTCTTTGCCTGCCAAGTTCCTCTGTCCATGGGGTGCTCCAGGCAAGAATGCTGGAGTGGGTTGCCATGCCCTCCTCCAGGGGATCCTCCCAACCCAGGGATCAAACCTGAGTCTCTTCTGTCTCCTGCACCAGCAGGTGGGTTCTTTATCACTAGCTCCCCTGGAAGCCCAAGAAATGTAGGGAGGCAGTTAATTTGAGAGAAAATTACAGGGTAGAATTCAAAAGTCATAGTTAGCAGATGTTTGAGAAAAAGAATTGTAGGGGTTTATTCAAATTTATACTAGAATAAATTTTTTCTTATTAATCATTGGAGAATAAATGTTTCCTTCCTTATCTGCAGAAAAGTAATTCTATAGTGAGTAATGATCAAAACTAAGATTAATATGTTGCTTTTATAAAAAATAAAAATTGTAATTTAAAACATAAAGATAACAGGCTAAGATTTGAGTGAATCTTTTGATATTTCCTGTAATTTCTGCTTTAAATTACATGGTATTCACAAAGTAGGGGGAAGGATATATAGGTAATACCCTGTCATTAAATAGAACAAAATATTTCAAGCACACTTTTAGGATAAATTATCAATATTTTTAAAAATTCCTTTAAAAGTGAAATAAGCAGTTAATTCTTCAAGAAGGTATTTTTCTTTCTTACAAGTTTAATTGCATCCATGAAAATACAGTAAATTACCATCAGGTTCAGTTAAATTTTGTAAATGTCCTTTTGTAGGAAGACAGAGTAAGCTTGTATTTCAATCTATAATCTAGCCCTCAAAACAGGCATTAGGGAAAAATATGTGAGCAACTGAAACAGACTTTTCGATGTTGAGGCAATAATGCTTTGCACTTGGATCTGTTTGCCTGAAAACTATAGATCAGATAGTCCTAAGACTCTTCATACAGCTAATTAGAAAGAGAGGAAGACAGAAAGAGAAAAAGGCTGACTCTATGTGTGTACTTGTATAGATTTATTTATAAATGCCTTATTTTTGCATATGAATAATCTATAAAGTTATGCTATCACTTCAGTGAGCTCTTTAAATATGCATCCTGTCTGTTGAATTAAAATTTAGTTTTCTTTCCTTTCCCCTTCTATATTTAGAATTTGAGCTGCAGAGAAGTGAAATATAACTCAAAGATCAACGAATTAAATATTCTTATTACCCATTTGAACCGATTCAGTGTATCAGAATTGCGAGAAGCCTGAGAAATCCTTGGTTGCTTTCATTATTGTTTTAGGCCTTTTGATTTTATAAGCTTTGGATTTTTATCCGCAGTTTGGATACAAAAAGCAACTTAGCCTCATTATTGCCATGTGAAAGCCATATGCGTTTTCCTTCCCTGCGCTTCATTTTTCTGCATTCCTAGAGTATGATGAATCTTGTTCTCAGTTTACAGGTATGTGGACTATTTCGGGTCATGTCCAGGCATTTAACATTCTAAAAAAGGCAGCAGTGTCTTAAAAGGGCCTCTTCAAGATCAGAATATCTTTTAAATTTCAGAGCCATACAAAAATGAAAGTTATTCTCACTCAAATTTCTTCATTGTACTCATTGATTTGAAGTTGACATTTGTCTCTAATAGCATTATTTGTTAATTGAGTATTTTCCTTAAACTGAGAAAAACATGCCTGATAGTTCCCAGCTAAAAGAACACGTTTAACTAATATCTATATTATATCATGAGCATGTATTAACAGGGGTTTAATATTTATTAAAAGTATTATTTCTGTTTAGCTAATCCAAGATTATATGACTTTTAAAAATTATTAGTGATATATTGCTCTTCAATATATATTGACATTTTCCAACTGTAAAGTGGTAGTTTTCTTTATAATGATGCTAAGAAGTACAGTATTTTTTGTGCATGTTTGTGTGAAGTTTATTTACATATTCTGTGTAAATTGGCACTTGGCTGGAGAAGTGTGTTGAGGCAGTAGGAAGAAAAAAATATATCTAGATCAATAATTCTCTGATCCTTGTGAAGTCTGTCTGGTAAGCTAATGCATGTTAAAAATATTACCATCAGTCTTGCATAAACTTTAAATGGAAAAAGGATCTAACCTCTGAAGGACAGAGAAATCGATGAAGTAAATATACTTCAAGTTACTAAATCCTTCATTTTAAAAGATTGAGGTGTTGGTTATACTATTACATAGCTCTGATAACACTCTTAAAAAATAAATGTATAAGACCATGGGTATTCAGTAAGTGCCTGTATACTCTGCATTGCCCTAGATGTTATAGAGTTCACTGCACAGCTAATGGTCTGCCCACCGTGAAGTTAAAGTCTATTTGGTGAGGTAAGAATTATACATATTATATATATATATATATATATATAAGAACTTCCATATATAAATGGTATTATTTATGTAATAATATATAAATATCATTATATATGGCAGTTTATTTGATACCAAATGTGACACATTTATTTGGTACAGAAAAACAGAGAATAGAGCTGCATGTAATTAAATGATGTATGTTGCATACAAAGTACAAGAGAAGGTACAATAAAAGGATATTTTCATCATCATTAATGGGAGTAAATTGTTACAGAGCGATAATAAATTTTGGATTTTCAAGTAGCCCTGCCTGAGAAATGTTTATTCATCTTGGTGCTAAATCATAGGATATTTTAACACTGAGGTGAGAAGAACTGTACCTTAGTTATAATTCACCAAGCATTGCTATTTTTCAGTTTCATTACTTTTGAAAGGAAGATGATAATGCCTGCATCACTGAATTATTTTCAGAAACAATTAGGTAATATGTTGAAAATTTCTAGTAAAACATATGGTAATTCTGCTACTCAATAAATGACTTATTATTATTTTGTGTATAATTTTGAATCCAGAGAAAACTCTAAATTGAAAAGATACATGCACTTCAATGTTCACAGCAGCACTATTCACAATAGCCAAGACATGGAAGCAACCTAAATATCCATCAACAAAAGAATGGGAAAGGAGATGTAGTGTGTGTGTAGAAAATTACTCAGCTATAAAAAAGAATGAAATAATGCCATTTGCATTTGCAGCAACATGGATGTACCTAGAGATTGAAACAAAGTTAAGTAAGTCTGACAGAGAAAGGCAAAAATAATATGATATAACTCATATGTGGGAGCTTCCCAGGTGGCTTAGTGGTAAGGAACTGGCTTGCCAATGCAAGAGATGTAAGAGATGTGAGTTGGATCCCTGGAGATCCCTGGGAAGCTCCCCTGGAGGAGAAAATGGCAACCTACTGCAGTATTCCCACCTGGAGAATCCCCTGGACGGAGGAGCCTGGAGGGCTACAGTCCATAGGGTTGCAAAGAGTCGGTCATGGATGAAGTGACTTAGCACACTCACATATGTACTCTACAAAATGATACAAATGAACTTATTTACAAAAAAAAAATACACATAGACAACAAACTTTGGTTACCAAAGGGGACAATGGAGGTGGGGGGAGAGATAAATTTGAAGATTGAGATGAACACATATTAACATATGTGTGTGTGTGTATATATCATTCTTGAAAAATAATAAGGCACATGGTGAGGCTTGTGGGATCTTAGTTCCCAGACCAGGGACTGACCCTGGGTCCTCAGCAGTGAAAGCAGACAGTCTTAACCACTAGACCACTAGGGAATTTCCCAGGAGCCACTGATTCTGTGGGCTCCCTCCTGATGACCCAAGTTTTGAGTTTGGGAATATTTGTGAGACCTCCTACATAGTCTCACAGATAAATTGGAGAGGCTTTGGAAACTGAAACTGATCTCAAATTCTAGGAAATGTGGGTGAGGGTGGAGCAGAACAAATTTAGCATAGAGACATATTGAGATCTGAGTTTTAAACATAAAATGATAATATTGGTTAGCCAGTTGAAATTATGGGTAATGCTTTATTATCGTTTCTGAAAATTCTGTAAACATTTCCAAAACGGAAAAGTATTTTTAAAAGAATGCTAGTAATAACATTAGGTGAAACTGTTTGAATAATTTATGTATGTTAACAAATTTGCTTCTATATATAGAGCTATATATACATCTATAATACAACTGTGTATGTATTACATATTTCACAAATCTGTTAGCATTCAAGATATATAACTATACAACTAAGGCAAAAGATTGGCTAAAATCATTTCATAAAAGAGAAATGTAAAACTTGTGACTTACCAGATTTCCCCATAAAATTAGCAATTAGGTGAGGATTAGAATCATCATTTCACATATAAATATTACTTAGACCCAGAGGATTGGATCTTTTAAGTATAAAAAATATATATAATTCTCAACAGGGAGAGGCTAGTGTGTGTGTGTGTGTGTGTGTGTGTGTGTGTGTATATTTTTTTTTTCTGTGACAGTGAGAGGCTGAAACTAATTGTTGACCTGGTTGGGAACAGAAATTAAGTGCTAGAAAAGCAGCAGCAAAAATAACAGAATATACAGTAACCTTTACGTCTCCTCCCCTAAAGAAATTATTCAAGTGTATTTTATAATTATCTTGACTTTAGCTTTCTCTAAAATTATTACTTAGCGACAGGTAAACAATAACAGCACCATTTTATATAGCACTAAATGTTAGGAAAGAGAAATTTGACTATAACCTCGATGCTTCAGGGAGATGAGGCAGATAACGTCCATAGAGGTGTGAGACCAGCTTAGCAAATGCTTTCCCGATTAAAGTAGAATAAAAACGCTTATTTACCTCAGTGAACTTAAGCCATAAATCCGGTAATAGCAATTTTGTGAATTGTTAAAACTGTGTCCAATTCTGAAAAATCGTGCTTTAGCAAAACCTCCTGCTTCCATTCTTATTAAAGAAGACATGTGTGTGCTCTCATACATGCCAACAAAAAAACCCCATCCATTTCAAGAGCAAAAAAATGCATGGAATTTAAACTCAGTATAAAAAATGTGTTCTGGCCCTAGGATTGGAAAACTATTAACGATGGGGAGATGTACTGACAAGGGTGAAAGTAAATCTGAAAATGGTTGTAATTCTCTATTCTTTGTGTGTGTTTGTGTATACACAGTTATCTACAATAATTATCTATTTTCCAGACTCTCAGAGGAAAAATAAAACAAATGATACACCAATAAAGCTGGCTCCAACAATTTCAGCTTGGATTATACAGCAATTATAATTTCTGTGGATGGAGGTGATATGTCTCCCAAAGAATAGCCTCCAAACCCACNGTAAACAATAACAGCACCATTTTATATAGCACTAAATGTTAGGAAAGAGAAATTTGACTATAACCTCGATGCTTCAGGGAGATGAGGCAGATAACGTCCATAGAGGTGTGAGACCAGCTTAGCAAATGCTTTCCCGATTAAAGTAGAATAAAAACGCTTATTTACCTCAGTGAACTTAAGCCATAAATCCGGTAATAGCAATTTTGTGAATTGTTAAAACTGTGTCCAATTCTGAAAAATCGTGCTTTAGCAAAACCTCCTGCTTCCATTCTTATTAAAGAAGACATGTGTGTGCTCTCATACATGCCAACAAAAAAACCCCATCCATTTCAAGAGCAAAAAAATGCATGGAATTTAAACTCAGTATAAAAAATGTGTTCTGGCCCTAGGATTGGAAAACTATTAACGATGGGGAGATGTACTAACAAGGGTGAAAGTAAATCTGAAAATGGTTGTAATTCTCTATTCTTTGTGTGTGTTTGTGTATACACAGTTATCTACAATAATTATCTATTTTCCAGACTCTCAGAGGAAAAATAAAACAAACGATACACCAATAAACCTGGCTCCAACAATTTCAGCTTGGATTATACAGCAATTATAATTTCTGTGGATGGAGGTGATATGTCTCCCAAAGAATAGCCTCCAAACCCACGTAGCCAACTGTTGGAAAATCACTGTTATGCCCCGCAAGATATCAGCCATTAATACCTGGCCAGGTGTCCTTTTGCTGTTCCTTTGGGGTATACAGTGCAGCTGAGTATACTCATTGATTCTACCTCTTTAAACCCTGTTTGTTACAAGCTCATCACACTTCTGGTTGACTCTGAAAAATGGCAGCTATGCTTGGGTTTGGTGATGGGAGGAAAGTGTGCTTAAGCACTTCTAAACAGCAAGAGTAAGTGAGTGAGTGAAGTCTCTCAGTCGTGTCTGACTCTTTGCGACCCTGTGGACTGTAGCCCACCAGGCTCCTCCGTCCATGGGATTCTCCAGGCAAGAATACTGGAGTGGGTTGCCATTTCCTTCTCCAGGGGATCTTCCCGACCCAGGGATTGAACCCAGGTCTCCCACATTGCAGGCAGACGCTTTCCTCTGGTGTCATGCAAAATCTGTGTGTAACTGGAGTATTAACAAAAAAGCAGCAAACAAATAAGCTGTTCTGAACCAAGTAATAATTTAGCTTTTCTGTTTACAGATGTAATCAATAAGACAAGAGATATAAAGAATGTAGTATGCTTTTCAGCTTGCATACATTGGTGATGAAGAATGAATGCTGTGCTACATGTAATAGAGCTTGAACATAAAAGTCCAAGTATCAGACCTCTTGGATTATTTGACCCCAAATATAACTGAGTGTTACAGAAGAGAATATATATATATTTTAATACTATAGTGGTTGGCAGCCTTTGGAAAATGAAGAATTTCTTTGGCATATTAAAATAATGTTAACAGCATATTAATTACATTAGGTCTTCTATACTCAATGGCATTATATAGCACTTATACATATATGTCTCATCAACCTTATTTGTGGGTTACTATTTTTGTTTGGAGATATCAAAATCAATTAACAGAAAGGTTAAATAACTTGCCCAAGATTTTGCAACCAGTGTGCAATAGACAAGGCTTAGGGCTCAGAGCTGCTCATACAAGAGTATGACCCTAAACTCAGTCTCTGATCTTTGGGGTGAAAGCACAGAGGGGCTCAGTTTTTAAGACCCTTTTTGGATGTCGGGATGCTTTGAATCCATTTTATGTCAGGTGGGTGAACTTACCTAGGCCCAGTGTTGCCATAGCCCTTGTGCTTGATGTGCGTTGTGACAGACATTGTATCACTCATGGTTGTGGAGAAGGGAATGATGGTTTGGAATAGCAGATACAGTAAAATATGTGAACATTCAAAATTTAAATAATGTTATTTTAAATTCTTCATTTCACATATTCAGTTACCTCAAGACTCGAGGCAAATCTATTTGTTCTTCATGAGATCCATGGATGGATGATTGCTCAGTCCTTTCAAGTACAACCTAGGGGTATCTTCTAAAGAGGAAGGGAGGCATGCCCTTTTTTCTTCAAAGGTGCTAATCCAGGGCCACTTCCTCTGTAACACTGGCTCCACTTTCTAGACAAAGTGCCCTTGTGTCATCCAGGTTACTGTATTCTCCATTTTTAGCATGCTGCTGCTGCTGCTAAGTCGCTTCAGTCATGTCCGACTCTGTGTGACCCCATAGATGACAGCCCACCAGGCTCCCCCGTCCCTGGGATTCTCCAGGCAAGAACACCGGAGTGGTTGCCATTTCCTTCTCCAGTGCACAAAAGTGAAAAGTGAAAGTGAAGTCACTCAGTCGTGTCTGACTCCTAGCGTCCCCATGGACTGCAGCCTACCAGGCTCCTCCATCCATGGGATTTGCCAGGCATAGGTGAAGAATTATTTCTGGAAGGCAGGTATGTTTCTTAGGTCTCTGTTCCTTAAATTCTGAGGTATAAAAGAGCTGAGGCTATTTTTATGATTTTCCAAGTCTTCCCTAGTAATTACATCTATGCTGACTTACTTAAAAAATGGTCTTTCATTTCCAGACCCCCAAGGACAATTTTAGCAGCTAATTTTTACTCTTTCTACCTAGCTTTTATCTAAATTTTACTCTATACATACATGTATACAGGCTTTTTAGGTTCTGTAACCATAATGTTTCTCTCTTTCTTGCTCACTAAAAAATATGCATCTTTTAACAAAGCAGGAGGCATTACCTTCCCAAGACTTCAGATGACACTACAAAGCTATAGTAACCAAAACAGCATGTTAGCACCAAAACAGACATATGGATCAATGGAACAGAATAGAGAGCCCAGCAATAAACCCACACACATACAGCCAATTAATTTTCAATAAAGGAAGCAAGAATATACTATGGGGAAAAGACAGTCTCTTCCGCAGGTGGTATTGGGAGAGCTGGACAGCCATAGGTAAATCAATGAAATTAGAACACACCTTCACATCACACACAAAAATAAACTCAGAAGGGTTAAAAACTTAGTATAAGATATGCCACCATAAAACTCATAGAAGAGAGCATAGGCAAAATATTCTCTGATATAAAGTGTACCAATGTTTTCTTAGGTCAGCCTCCCAAGGCAATAGAAATAAAGGCAAAAATATGCACATGGACCTAATCAAATTTACAAGCTTTTGCACAGCAAAGGAAGCTATAAACAAAATGCAAAGACAACCTATGGACTGAGAGAAAATACTTGCAAATACAATGTAATCAATAAGTGCTTATTTTCCAAAACAGGAATAGCTCATGGAACTCAATAGCAAAAATCAAACAACTCAAAAAAAAAAATGGCAGAACACCTATATAGACATTATCAAAAAAAGACATACAGATGACTAAAAAGCACATGAAAAAGTGCTCAACATCACTAATTGTTAGAGAAATGCAAATCAAAACTACAACAAGGTACCACCTGACACTGGTCAGAATGGCCATCATTGAAAAGTCTACAAATAATGAATTTTGGAGAGGATACAGGGAAAAGGGAACCCTCCTACACTGTTGGTGGGAATACAAGTTTGTGCAGACACCATAGAAAACATACAGATTCCTCAGAAAACTGAAAATAGAATTACCATATGATCCATCAATCCCACTCCTGGGCATATATCCAGATGAAACTAAAATTCAAAATACACATGCACCCCAATCTTCATAACAACACTTTTCACAATGGCCCAAACATGGAAACAACCTATATGTCCATCAGCAGGTGAATGGATAAAGAAGATGTGGTATTTTTGTTTTCTAATTTTCCTTCCCCTAGCTTCTTAGATACATCTATCAGGGAATCCCCAAAGGTCTCAGTGGTAAAGAAACAGCCTGCAATGCAGGAGACACTGGTCAGGAAGTGGTTCAGGAAGACCCCCTAGAGATGGAAATGGCAACTTACTCCAATATTCGTGTCTTACATGCACCCCAATCTTCATAACAACACTTTTCACAATGGCCCAAACATGGAAACAACCTATATGTCCATCAGCAGGTGAATGGATAAAGAAGATGTGGTATTTTTGTTTTCTAATTTTCCTTCCCCTAGCTTCTTAGATACATCTATCAGGGAATCCCCAAAGGTCTCAGTGGTAAAGAAACAGCCTGCAATGCAGGAGACACTGGTCAGGAAGTGGTTCAGGAAGACCCCCTAGAGATGGAAATGGCAACTTACTCCAATATTCGTGTCTGGGAAATCCCATGGACAGAGGAGCCTGGTGGGCTGTAGTCCATGGGGTTGCAAGAGTCAGAAATGACTTAGTGACTAAAGCACCACCACCACCAGACACGTATCATTTAAAAGTGGACATTTTATCTCTAAATACATGGGGTTTTTAAAGCAAAAAAAAAGTAAACAGTGTTTTAAAAGGAAATATTATACATATGCTGAGATAATCTAATTTCCTGATTTCATAAAGAAATACAGAGTTGCATTAAGGTTATATTATTCAGTCAATAAATGTTTATTTAGTTAAAAAAAAGGATGTGGTATGTATACAATATATATTAATTCAATGGAATACTACTCGGCCATAAAGAAAAACAAAATATACCATTTACAGCAACATGGATGCAAGTAGAGATTATCATACTAAGTGAAGTGAGAAAGAGAAAGACAGATACCATATATCACTTGCATGTGGGATCTAAAATATGGCACAAATGAACCTGTCTATGAAACAGAAACACTCACACACGTAGAGATCAAACTTGTGGTTGCCAAGGTGGCGGGGGAAAGGAGAAGGATGGACTAGATGCAAACCACTACATTTACCGTGGATAGACAACAAAGTCCTATTGTATAGCACATGGAACTATATTCAATATCCTGTGATAAACCTCGATGGGAAAGAATATGAAAAATATGTGTTCAACTGAATCATTTTGCTCTACATCCAAAATTAACACATAATACTAGTGGAAAGTACATGTTGGCCAGGTTTACTTAGCTTCAGGCAGGTTCATAATTCAGTTGAAATATACCAGGCAGAGGCATCCAAGGAGAGTCTAAGTGGTAAAAAATGGCCTACAGATTAAAAATTGATAATTCATACATTTTTAATCAACATGACTTAATATGAGATGTTAATAGTGTAAACAATTCACAGAGTAATTTATTGAAGTGATGTTCAGACTTATTTTCCATTTCCATGGGTTCCTATTTCACTTATTTTCATTAAAAGAAGATAAAATACAAACCAGCATGATTGATATTGGGTATAAATTTCCTCCAATATGTCTGAATTTCACCTTCTCATCTTTGTAATAACGGTGACTCAGATTCCACCGTTTCTGTGTGCGGCACTGCATTAAATGCATTGTTTTACCCAAAGTTAAAAAAATCTGTTTATAATATGCTTTACAAATGATTGAGTTAGAAAATGTACTCATTTGTAATCAGACTGGTGGGTATTAACTGCTGTCTTTATATATATGTATATACTTATATAAATAAACACAAGAAGAAGTGACAGGAGGAACTGCAGTCTAAGCAGCTTCTATATTTAGGCATATTATAGATCTACTCTATGATATGCTTGTAGAATAGCAAAGACCAAATATATTGTCCATTATGATCCAATTTTTGCCCACAAATTCAACTCCCCTCATACACTTGTCCCTTTAATGCTAATTTCAGCATCACTAAAGGCCTTTCCAGAGGACGGCACATCTGTCTGTCCTTAGCACCATGCACTTTCTGTTCTTTTTCTTTTTTCAGGAGAGGTTGCCCGGTTTTGGTAGCTGATTCTTTCCTTGTTTATTGTTTCTAGAGCAGGTCTCACTAGGCATTTTTTGGGAATCATCAATTTTATTTCCTTCTTGGAACTTATTCCAGGTTGTATTAATTCCCATTATTGTTTTAACTGATTTCAGTGTCAACCACTGGTGATGTCCATGTGAAGAGTCTTCTCTTGTGTTGTTGGAATAGGGTGTTTGTTATGACCAGTGCATTCTCTTGGTAGAACTCTATTAGCCTTTGCCCTGCTTCATTCTGTACTCCAATGCCAAATTTGCCTGTTAGTCGACTTCCTAGTTTTGCATTCCAGTCCCCTATAATGAAAAGGACATCTTTTGGGGGTGTCAGTTCTAGAAGGTCTTGTAGGTCTTCATGGAGCCGTTCAACTTCAACTTTTTCAGGGTTACTAGTTGGGGCATAGACTTGGATTACCGTGATACTGAATGGTTTGCCTTGGAAACGAACAGAGATCATTCTGTCATTTTTGAGATTGCATCCAAGTACTGCATTTTGGACTCTCTTGTTGACTATGATGGCTACTCCATTTCTTCTAAGGGATTCCTGCCCACAGTAGTAGATATAATAAATTTAACTCATGTGACTTAAATTCACCCATTCCAGTCCATTTTAGTTCACTGATTCCTAGAATGTCAATGTTCACTCTTGTCATCTCCTGTTTGACCACTTCCAATTTGCCTTGACTCATGGACCTAACATTCCAGGTTCCTATCCAATATTTCTCTTTACAGCATCAAACCCTTCTTCCATCACCAGTCCCATTCATAACTGGGTGTTGTTTTTGCTTTGGCTTCATCCCTTCATTCTTTCTGGAGTTATTTCTCCACTGATCTCCAGCAGCATATTGGGCACCTACCAACCTGGGGAGTTCCTCTTTCAGTGTCCTATCTTTTTGCCTTTTCCTACTGTTCATGGGGTTCTCAAGGTGAAAATACTGACGTGGTTTGCCATTCCCTTCTCCAGTGGACCACATTCTGTCAGAACTCTCCACCATGACATGGCCGTCTTGAGTGGCCCCACATGGCACAGCTTAATTTCATTGTTAGACAAGGCTGTGGTCCATGTCATCAGATTGGCCAGTTGTCTGTGATTGTTGTTTCGGTCTGTCTGCCCTCTGATGCCCTTTCTCAGTGCCTACCGTCTTACTTGGTATCTTTTACCTTAAACAAGACCGGGAGCTGACTGTGGCTCAGATCATGAACTCCTTATTGCCAAATACAGACTAAAATTTAAGAAAGTGGAGAAAACCACTAGACCATTCAAGTGTGACCTTAATCAAACCCCTTATGACTATACAGTGGAAGTGAGAAATAGAGTTAAGGGACTAGATCTGATAGAGTGCCTGATAAACTATGGATGGAGGTTCATGACATTGTACAGGAGACAGGAATCAAGACCATCACCAAGAAAAAGGAAATGCAAAAAAGCAAAATGGCTATCTCAGAAGGCCTTACAAATAGCTGTGAAAAGAAGGGAAGCAAAAAACAAAGGAGAAAATGAAAGATATACCCATTTGAATGCAGGGTTAGCAATCAATGCAAAGAAATAGAGGAAAACAATAGAATGAGAAAGACTAGAGATCTCCTCAAGAAAATTAGAGATACCAAGGGAACATTTCATGCAAAGATGGGATCAGTAAAGGACAGAAATGGTAGGGACCTAACAGAAGGAGACGATATTAAGAAAAGGTGCCAAGAATAAAGAGAAGAACTGTACAAAAAAGATCTTCACGACTCAGATAATCACGGTGGTGTGATCACTCACCAAGAACCAGACATCCTGGAATGTGAAGTTAAGTGGGCCTTAGGTAGCATTACTACAAACAAAGCTAGTGGAGGTGATGGAGTTCCAGCTGAGCTATTTCAAATCCTGAAAGATAATGCTGTGAAAGTGCTGCACTCAATATGCCAGCAAATTTGGAAAACTCAGCAGTGGCCACAGGACTGGAAATGGTCAGTTTTCATTCCAATCCCAAATAAAGGAAATGCCCCAAATTCTCAAACTACCACACAATTGCACTCATCTCATACGTT
This sequence comes from Aepyceros melampus, assembly GCA_006408695.1. Lineage (NCBI taxonomy): Eukaryota > Metazoa > Chordata > Mammalia > Artiodactyla > Bovidae > Aepyceros > Aepyceros melampus. The sequence continues at coordinate 244,563 of SJXQ01012534.1, forward strand.
AGTAAAGTAATGCTTAAAGTTCTTCAAGCCAGGCTTCAGCAATACGTGAATGATGAACTTCCATATGTTCAAGCTGGTTTTAGAAAAGGCAGAGGAACCAGAGATCAAATTGCCAACATCTGCTGGATAATGGAAAAAGAAGAGAGTTCCAGAAAAACATCTATTTCTGCTTTATTGACTATGCCAAAGCCTTTGACTGTGTGGATCCCAATAAACTGTGGAAAATTCTGAAAGAGATGGGAATACCAGATCACCTGACCTGCCTCTTGAGAAACCTATATGCAGGTCAGGAAGCAACAGTTAGAACTGGACATGGAACAACAGACTGGTTCCAAATAGGAAAAGGAGTACGTCAAGATGGTATATTGTCACCATGGTTATTTAATTTATATGCAGAGTACATCATGAGAAATGCTGGGCTGGAGGAAGCACAAGCTGGTATCAAGATTGCTGGGAGAAATATCAATAACCTCAGATATGCAGATGATACTACCCTTATGGGAGAAAGTGAAGAAGAACTAAAGAGCCTCTTGATAAAAGTGAAAGAGGAGAGTGAAAAAGTTGGCTTAAAGCTCAACATTCAAAAAATGAAGATCATGGCATCTGGTCCCATCACTTTATGGCAAATAGATGGGGAAACAGTGGAAACAGTGGCTGACTTCAGTTTTTTTGGCTCCAAAATCACTGCAGATGGTGATTGCAGCCATGAAATTAAAAGGAAGGAAAGCTATGACCAATCTAGATAGCATATTCAAAAGCAGAGATAGTACTTTGCCAACAAAGGTCTAGTCAAGGCTATGGTTTTTCCTGTGGTCATGTATGGACGTGAGAGTTGGACTATAGAGAATGCTGAGTGCCGAAGAATTGATGCTTTTGAACTGTGGTGTTGGAGAAGACTCTTGAAAGTCCCTTGGACTGCAAGGAGATCCAACCAGTCCATTCTAAAGGAGATCAGTCCTGGGTGTTCATTGGAAGAACTGATGTTGAAGCTGAAACTCCGATACTTTGGCCACCTTATGTGAAGAATTGACTCATTTGAAAAGACCCTGATGATGGGAAAGATTGATGGCAGGAGGAGAAGGGGATGACAGAGGATGAGATGGTTGGATGGCATCACTGACTCTATGGACATGGGTTTGGGTGGACTCTAGGAGTTGGTGAGGACTAGAGGCCTGGCGTGCTGCAGTTCATGGGATCGCAAAGAATCGGATATGACTGAGCCACTGAATTGAACTGAACTGATTGTTTTAACTACATATCAACTGTTTCCCGGTTTATTATGTAAGTTCTTTAAGCAGATTCACGTGGTATATCTTGTTCATTTCATATTTAATATATTGCCAAGTGTTCAGAATTTTTTTTTAATTTAAGGAATGAAAGGGCACACTTATTTCACAATAACCATTTTCTCTTGCTTTGTATTTGTGGAAACATGAGTACAAATTTCCCAAATACTTCAGGTTCTAAGCTTGAAATACATACATTTTATGAGACTCTAAACAGATCTATCTTAGTTCCTTTTCTCTTAGAGCCCTTACTTGCATTTACCATATAATATTTCTAGAGCATTTCAGGTTTTAGTAACAAATATTTAAAAGCCACTAGAAACATTGTTGCTAATATCCATACTTATTAAAATTTATGTTAAGTTGTGTACTTTAAAAATTGTGGAAATCCATAGTGTACACCATAGAAAGCATATCATAAAACAACTATGGTATGTGTAAATACATAAAAAATACCAACATAACAGCATAGGAAAAGAATTTAGAAGGAAATGTGCAAAATATTTAAGGTGTTTACCAAAAGGTAATGGGATAATAGGTGATTTTCATTATCTTCTTCATATTTTTCAATATTTCCAATCTACATACAATAAAATGAATGCATTGTTTTTACACTAAAAAACAAATATCCATAAAACCACTGAACAGTTAGGAAAAATAAATTGCCTTTAAGAGCAAGACAAAGCTGCAGAGAACAGAATGATTAATTTCTTTCATAACTACTTCTTTATAGAGTTTTATATGTTCCTGGGACTGTTGCAGCATGTGCTTAGTATTCCAAAAGTAATAAAATCTAGGTTCTACCCTTAACTGTTTAAGTCATGTTTAATTAACTGTAACTGAAGATGGAGTGTTTTAAATTAGCACAAAGAATATGAGATACAGAGATGGGAAATTTTTCCTGGGATGCAATTAGAGAGTGCTTCTTGGGCATGGCCAGCAGGACCTTCAAGAATATTGACCCTGAAGGGAAGACCTTCTTGATCAAGGGTCTAACATCCCAACAAGTGGCCAGGCAGGCATAGACCATGTGTTGGTAAGGAGAAAGAGGCAGAGACATTTGAAAAAAATAAAGATGTATTATAAAGAAAAACAAGTTCAACCAATGAAAAACACAGAAAGATCCATATGTCCAGCTCCTGGAGCCACTAGAAGCGTGGTCAGGAGAGTAAAATTGCAGTCAGTCTTAATTTTGATATGAGAGGAGACGACCAGCCTGGCAGGGCTTTGGATGAGTTGGGTTTGGGATAACTTTGTGTCTCACTTGAGACATGTGCACTAAACTGTGAAATACATAAGTATAAAACTCAGAAAATAGATTTGGGCTGGATGTAAATACATGTATTATCTTTAGAAAGAGCTGATTGAAGTCAGTGGACTGACTGATATCCTCTATAGAGTCAATTTAAAGTAAGGACTGAAGCTCTAGTAATCGGGGTATTTTAATAGCCAAATAGAATGGAAAAAAGGAAACCAGGTGGAAGGTTCCTATGAAAGTTAGTGCTAATGAGGGTCAGATATGGCACCATGGCAGTGAATTGGGAGAAAACAGAAAGATTATTAGGGAGAGCGCTCTTGCTGTTTTATCTTTCTGCTTTGAAACCAAGTAAGATTAGTTAATATAAGTAGTGTTATTTTATACAGACCAGGAATTTCCAAACCTTGGTACTTGTCAGAATCATTTACATAGCTGTCTAAAAATTTAATATATGTGACATATATTAATTGAGTGAATGAATAAACAAATGTTTCACATACATCTTGAATTATTATTACCAATTCCTTTTTCATTTACATTAAATTATGGTATTAGAGGACAAAAATTATTGATATATTAGGACTAATAAAGTCCAGTATAACTTTTGGCCCATAATACACTTGATTTTAACATTTACAAAGAAAATTTTAATTCATCAGTATTAGAGAAATTGAAAATGTACTGAATGTGTACAACTTAAAGTTTTTAGTGGCATTTATCTGGCACTTTCCTTTCCTATGCTGGCAAACTAACATTTTATTAGCAATTATAGAAAAGATCATATATAGCCATGCTGTCATAGTCAATTCACTGTTGAATCAAATTTGCCTGTCTTTGTATTTCCCGAATTTTACACCTGGCCATGGGTATTTTCATTGTACAAAATGCAAAAGCATAGTGACTCTTTGTCTTTCTAAATATACTAGCCTCAAAATTAGCTGGTTTTAAAAAAAATTCTTTTCACCTCTAGTCATTGAGTCCCTTTTTCACAGCTTTCCACTGCATTTTAAAACTCATGTTTACTTAAAGGGGGAAAAAAAGCAATGATCTCTGCAAAAGATTTTCCCACAACTCAATTGTTAATGATTATTTTTTCAAAATATATCAAGAAAAATGTTTCTTTGAAACTAGTAAGTCTGTGCCAACAGTTAATAAAAATTCATCAAGTTTATCATCTGTAAATGCTTCTATAAGCATCAGTTCAGTTCAGTCGCTCAGTCGTGTCCGACTCTTTGCAACCACATGAATAGCAGCATGCCAGGCCTCCCTGTCCACTACCAACTCCCAGAGTTCACTCAGACTCACGTCCATCGAGTCGGTGATGCCATCCAGCCATCTCATCCTCTGTTGTCCCCTTCTCCTCTTGCCCCCAATCCCTCCTAGCAGCAGAGCCTTTTCTAATGAGTCAACTCTTCGCATGAAGTGGCCAAAGTACTGGAGTTTCAGCTTTAGCATCATTCCTTCCAAAGAACACCTATGACTGATCTTCAGAATGGACTAGTTGGATCTCTTGCAGTCCAAGGGACTCTCAAGAGTCTTCTCCAACACCACAGTTCAAAAGCATCAGTTCTTCGGTGCTCAGCTTTCTTCACAGTCCAACTCTCCCATCCATACATGACCACTGGAAAAACCATAGCCTTGACTAGATGGACCTTTGTTGACAAAGTAATATCTCTGCTTTTCATATGCTATCTAGGTTGGTCATAACTTTTCTTCCAAGGAGTAAGCGTCTTTTAATTTCATGGCTGCAGTCACATTATGCAGTGATTTTTGGAGGCCAAAAAAATGAAGTAAGCCACTGTTTCCACTGTTTCTCCATCTATTTGCAATGAAGTGATGGGACCAGATGCCATGATCTTCGTTTTCTGAATGTTGAGCTTTAAGCCAACTTTTTCACTCTCCTCTTTCACCTTCATCAAGAGGCTCTTTAGTTCCTCTTCACTTTCTGCCATAAGGGTGGTGTCATCAGCATATCTGAGGTGATTGATATTTCTCCCAGCAATTTGATACCAGCTTGTGCTTCTTCCAGCCCAGCGTTTCTCATGATGTATTCTGCATATTAAGTCAAATAAGCAGGGTGACAATATACAGCCTTGATGTACTCCTTTTCCTATTTGGAACCAGTCTTTTGTTCCATGTCCAGTTCTAACTGTTGCTTCCTGACCTGCATACAGGTTTCTCAAGAGGCAGGTCAGGGGGTCTGGTATTCCCATCTCTTTCAGAATTTTCCACAGTTTATTATTCAAGAGGCTCTTTAGTTCCTCTTCACTTTCTGCCATAAGGGTGGTGTCATCTGCATATCTGAGGTTATTGATATTTCTCCCAGCAATCTTGATTCCAGCTTGTGTTTCTTCCAGTCCAGCGTTTCTCATGATGCACAAAATTCTCAAAGCTAGGCTTCAAGAGTACATACATTGAGAACTTCCAGATGTTCAAGCTGGATTTGGAAAAGCCAGAGGAACAAGAGATCAAATTGCCAACATCCACTGGATCATAGAAAAAGCAAGAGAATTCCAGAAAAACATCTACTTCTGCTTCACTGAATATTCTAAAATCTTTTACTGTGTGGATCACAACAAACTGAGGAAAATTCTTAGAGATAGGAATATCAGACTACCTTACCTGTCTCCTGAGAAACCTTTATGTAGGTCAAGAAGCAACAGTTAAAAAATTACATGGAACAATGGACTGGTTCAAAATTTGGAGAGGGGTACATCAAGGCTGTATATTGTCACCCTGTTTATTTAAATTATATGCAGAGTACATCATGCAAAATGTCAGGCTGGATGAAGCACAAGCTGGAATCAAGATTGCTGGGAGAAATATGAACAACCTCAGATACACAGATGACACCACCCTCATGGCAGAAAGCAAAGAGGAACTAAAAAGCCTCTTGATGAAAGTGAAAGAGGAGAGTGAAAACGTTGGCTTAAAGCTCAACATTCAGAAAACAAAGATCATGGCATCCAGTTCCATCACTTCATGGCAAATAGATGGGGAAACAATGGCAGATTTTATTTTCTTAGACCTCAAAATCACTGCAGACAGTGACTCCAGCCATGAAATTAAAAGATATTTGGTCCTTGGGGAAAAAAAAAGCTATGATAAACCTAGACAGAATAATAGAAAGCAGAGACATCACTTAGCCAACAGAGGTCCATGTAGTCAAAACTATAGTTTTTCCAGTAGGATATGGATGGGAGAGTTGGACCATAAAAAAGACTGAGCACTGAAGAATTGATGCTTTCATGTTGTGGTGCTGGAGAAGACTCTTGAGAGTCTCTGGGATAGCAAGGAGATCAAACCAGTCAATCCTAAAGGGAATCAACTCTGAATATTCATTGGAAGGACTGATGCTGAAGCTGAAGCTCCAATCCTTTGGCCACCTTATGAGAAGAGCTGTCTCATTGGAAAAGACCCTGATGCTGGGAAAGTTAGAGGGCAGGAGGAGAAAAGGGTGACAAAATATCAGATGGTTGGATGGCACACCAATCAATGGACATGAGTTTGAGCAAACTCCAGGAGATAGTGTTGACAGGGAAGCCTGGCATGCTGCAGTTCATGGGGCCACAAAGAATCTGACACAACTTAGCAACTGAACAACAACAAAAATCCCTTCATGGTGACATCAGCTCCTTTTGGCTAGCAGAAAACCTTTTATAAAATTAATGCTTGATAGCACTGAACTCCCCTTTCACCAAAATCTTTTGTATTGACCTTCCCCCACTGCCTCTTTGAAGCATTCTCTCAGAGCTATCTGAGGTGTTGTCTCCCAGGCTGCAGTCCTCATTTTGCCCCAAGGAAAGTTTAACTCACAGCTCTCACTTTGTGCATCCTTATAGTCGACACTGTGATTTCTAAAGTTTTGCATCATATTCACAAGTAAAAATTGGCTCGTGTTTGATTTTTTTAGCTCTTCATTAGGTTTTGATATACAGAGATTTGATGATTGCATAAAATGAATCAGTATACTTTTTCTCTCTTTTCCTGCATTACAGAATATTTTCAGTAAAATGGAAATTGTCCTTCTCTTTGTTAAGTTTAAGGACTCATCCATCAAATTTTCTTAGTTGACACCTTTTTAGAAATAAGCTTTCTAAAAAACCGAGTATTTACTTTTTATAATTCTATAAGGAAAACATGTTCATTTATGTTAAGCTCTCAAAAAATTAAAAATATAGCTCTTCATAAAGAAGTTTATAGTATCATTTTATTGTTACATTTAAGAGTGTAAATTAACTTTTTGCCTATTACTTTGTTGGTCCATAATTTTCCAGTATTTATCTTCTTGTCATTGACTATGTTCACCTGTGCTCCTTAGGCAAATACATAAACACAGTGCCTTGACTTGACTGTTTGTTACCTGATTTTTTTCTCTCACTAAACCTAGCGGTATACTGTGAAAATCTTTCTGTGTCAGTAAAAGTTTCTAATAATATCATTTTTAATGGCTACCACTTTTTGTGGGGCATTGTAATTTATTTAATCAATTGTGAAGAATGAACTTTAGACCTTTGGACCTTATCTTTTACGATCATTGTCTCACAAGAACATCTTTTCTCAGAATCATTCCCTCCTTTAGACAGCTGAACACACTTCCCTATCTAACCTGTTATTTATCTCTGTTTACAAGCCTTCTTACAAAAGCAGGAAGAGGTTTATCCATTGTTGTGGGTTAAAAGGCTTTCATCGGAAATTTCAGGTATACCTGTTGAAATGATTCATTAGAAGATTAAAGAAAAGAAAGAAGGGAGGGAGGGAGGAAGGGAGGGAAGGACAGAAGAAGAGAGAAAAGGGGAAGACTCAGAAAAACGTGCACATCTTTCTCAGATTGGTGGCCCATTAGCTTGTGGACTAAGACTAGGACAGGAACTCTGAGCCAAAAGCCATTAGTCCCAAGAGCTCTCTTCAGTTCAGGAGAATTCCTTTTCTCCTTGGTGTGGTAACCAGCCAGCGGAAGCAGTGCTTCCCTTTTCTAACTGGCATAACTACCCTCATTAGGAGCCAGCTAAGGGAGCCCTGGCTTTTTGCCTAGGAATGGCCATCTGTATCAAGTGTGAGCTCAGATAACTTAGGAATCATGCTCTGCGTGTGCTGTGGCCACTGTCACAGATGTATGTACTTCAAAGGCCTCCCAAAGCCCCCTCCTCCCTTTCATCTAACTCGTGTGCCTCTGAGATATGAAGTACTCATGAGATTTATCCATTTGCTTGTACATCTGACTTCTTAATCAGTCAACCAAGCATTGATTGTTTGGCCCATCATTCAACCCAATCTATCTGCATAACATCTCTCAAGAATTCCATTCAGTTTGAACACTTGGCCTCAGCAATGATCCAGTTTCCTCTTCATTTTCATGGGAATTTGGAGAAAGGGAGGATCCAAACATATGAGCTCAAAATGCCACCTTGAAATGGCATTGTATTTTTCTTCTATATAAAAAAAAAAAAGCTTAAATAATATGTTTTACAGCTAAAAAACTATTCTCTGAAAAATAAAGATTCCCTACTAAAAGGACACTTCATTCAATTTCTCCTACATTTTTCTCCTTGGCTGTTGGAATTGATTACATACAAAGCTCTGACACTTTGTTGTTTGAAAGCAAGATGGAGGGTACTCACTATACTGAAAGGTGATCAGAGACTGTGATCTTTGTACCTCTAGTACCTCTCATAAAATAGACACTTCATAATTACTCTTTGATGAATAGAAGGAAAAGCTGTGCAGACAACTGCTTCTCTAGCACTAGATAACATGCAGAGTTGATGACAACACCAAGAAACATTGGAACAGAATGACCAGACGTAGCACTACCATATCCTTTCCAAAGGTGAGAAGAAAAAGTAATGTTCTTCAATTACACAGGCAGGAAGTGGAAAACCATTAATCCCACGTGGGACACAGGGTCATAAGGATAAAATACATCACAGTAGATTTCATAAAAACCAGAACATAGCACATTTTCTCATTCTCCTCTGCTTAAAATGTGAAAAAGACAATGTAATAGTAGGGAAGGAGGGAAGAAGGCAATTATTTTAAGTTGATTTACTTTCCCTGAATCTATGAGAAACATACTTTGGAATTCTTGCTAAAAGACTTCACGTCCTTAGATTTGAAGTTATATGAGTTCAGGAAATTGATATTTTGCCAGGAATTTAAACATTGCTTACTTTATTAGGTAAGAACATAATTTCTGAATTTTCTAATGCANTGATTTACTTTCCCTGAATCTATGAGAAACATACTTTGGAATTCTCGCTAAAAGACTTCACGTCCTTAGATTTGAAGTTATATGAGTTCAGGAAATTGATATTTTGCCAGGAATTTAAACATTGCTTACTTTTTTAGGTAAGAACATAATTTCTGAATTTTCTAATGCGTTTGGAACATGAGTCTCTTTAAAAATCCAAAATGTGAAGATTATTTTTTCTATTTCAGAACATTTAAAATGCAAGAGTAGAGTTTGTAGATGAAGCTGCTAATATTCGTCTAAAGTAACTTTTAAAAAAAATCAATAATAGAGTACTGCCAATAGTCTTACATTTGAAAGAGCTGGAAAACTAGGAAAATAAATTCTTTGTTACAAAGAAGAAGATATCATTATTATCACTTTTTTTTAAAGGCTGCTTTGGTAAAAACACAACTAAGATGGATTTCCATAGAGGTCCATTGGTTAAGAATCCACCTGCCAAGGCAGGGGACACAGTTTCATTCCCTGGACCATGAAAGTCTACACTCCACAGGACGACTAAGCCCACACACCGCAGCTACTGAGCCCGAGTGTCCTAGAGCCTATGCTCTGGAATAAGAGAAGCTACTGAAACAAAAAGTCCATGCACCACAACTAGAGTGGCCCCTGCTTGCTACACCCAGCAAAGGCCTCCTCACGGCAACAAAGACCCAGTGCAGCCAAAAATAAATATAATTTTTTTTTAAAAAGTAATGATATGATGTGATATTCTTTTTAATGAAAAAAATTCCTTCCTATTGACAACTAAGTATTGAGGGTCTAGGATATGGCAGATACTGTTCTAGATGTTAGGGATCAACAGCAAACAAAAATATTCCTTAGAGTCATGGAGTAACATTGTAGTGGGTAGAGGAGAAATAAAAGAAATTAAAAAGGAAAACATTTACTGTATCTTATGGTGATAAGTACATGGAGAAAACTAAACAGGTGAGGGAAATGGAGAGTTCAGAGGTGGGTGGTGAGGACTGTATTAGTTTCCAGAGCTGTTATAACACATAACCACCACCTGACCTGTCTCTTGAGAAACCTATATGCAGGTCAGGAAGCAACAGTTAGAACTGGACATGGAACAACAGACTGGTTCCAAATAGGAAAAGGAGTATGTCAAGGCTGTATACTGTCACCCTGCTTATTTAACTTCTATGCAGAGTACATCATGAGAAATGCTGGGCTTGAAGAAGCACAAACTGGAATCAAGATTGCCGGGAGAAATATCAATAACCTCAGATATGCAGATGACACCGCCCATATAGCAGAAAGTGAAGAGGAACTAAAGAGCCTCTTGATGAAAGTGAAAGAGGAGAGTGAAAAAGTTGGCTTAAAGCTCAACATTCAGAAAGCGAAGATTAAAAGGAGTATGTCAAGGCTGTATACTGTCACCCTGCTTATTTAACTTCTATGCAGAGTACATCATGAGAAATGCTGGGCTTGAAGAAGCACAAACTGGAATCAAGATTGCCGGGAGAAATATCAATAACCTCAGATATGCAGATGACACCGCCCATATAGCAGAAAGTGAAGAGGAACTAAAGAGCCTCTTGATGAAAGTGAAAGAGGAGAGTGAAAAAGTTGGCTTAAAGCTCAACATTCAGAAAGCGAAGATCATGGCATCTGGTCCCATCACCTCATGGGAAATAGATGGGGAAACAGTAGAAACAATGTCAGACTTCTCCGGGGGGGCGGGGCTCCAAAATCACTGCAGATGGTGATTGCAGCCATGAAATTAAAAGACGCTTATTCCTTGGAAGGAAAGTTACGACCAAGCTAGATAGCATATTCAAAAGCAGAGACATTACTTTGCCAACAAAGATCCGTCTAGTTAAGGCTATGGTTTTTCCAGTGGTCATGTATGGATGTGAGAATTGGACTGTGAAGAAAGCTGAGTGTTGTGGGCTCCAAAATCACTGCAGATGGTGATTGCAGCCATGAAATTAAAAGACGCTTATTCCTTGGAAGGAAAGTTACGACCAAGCTAGATAGCATATTCAAAAGCAGAGACATTACTTTGCCAACAAAGATCCGTCTAGTTAAGGCTATGGTTTTTCCAGTGGTCATGTATGGATGTGAGAATTGGACTGTGAAGAAAGCTGAGTGTTGAAGAATTGATGCTTTTGAACTGTGGTGTTGGAGAAGACTCTTGAGAGTCCCTTGGACTGCAAGGAGATCCAACCAATGCATTCTAAAGGAGATCAGCCCTGGGTGTTCTTTGGAAGGATTGATGCTAAAGCTGAAACTCCAGTACTTTGGCCACCTCATGTGAACAGTTGACTGGAAAAGACTCTGATGCTGGGAGGGATTGGGGGCAGGAGGAGAAGGGGACTACAGAGGATGAGATGGCTGGATGGCATCACTGACTCAATGGACGTGAGTCTGAGTGAACTCCGGGAGTTGGTGATGGACAGGGAGGCCTGGTGTGCTGTGATTCATGGGGTGGCAAAGAATCAGACATGACTGAACAACTGAACTGATAACCCACGTGGCTTAAAAGAACATGAATTGGTTCTCTTACAGTTCTGGAGTTCAGAGGTCCAAAATGGACTCCACTGGGCTAAAATCAAGATGTTCCTTCTGAAGGCTCTTGGGCAGAATCTTTCCTTGCCTATTCCAGCAGCTATAGACTGCCTACATTCCTTGGCTTGTGGCTTCCTCCAGCAATCATGTCACACCCTCCACTGCTACAGTCATTCCCTGCTCCTCTGACTCTCACCCTCCAGCTCTCGTTTTTAAGAACCCTTGGGATTATATTCAATCAAATCGATCTTGTGCTCAGTCGTGTGTGACTCTTGGTGACCTTATGGTCTGTAACTCACCAGGCTTTTCTGTACATGGGATTCTTCAGTCAAGATACTGGAGCAACTTGCCATTTCCTACTCCAGGGAATCTTCCTGACCCAAGGATTGAACCTGAGTCTCTTGCACCTCCTGCACTGCAGGCAGATTCTTTACCTGATGAGCCATCACTGGGACCACCCAAATACTCAAGGAAAGTCTCCTCGATACGTTTCTTAACAGGCTATGTATTCCAGGTAACTAGCATTGACTAATCAATATTTGTCAAGGCTAAAACTAAAATTTTCATTCACTCCTCCTCCTGCAGACAACCCAAGTCACTGTAATGCTCTTTGGCAGCAGTAAACACTCAGCTCTGTGCACAGTCTTACTGGGAATGACTGCTCTAGGGGCTTAGACATCTTGTGTCTATAAAAGATGGATCTGAGGTCAGTGCTATGGAAATCTAATGTATCCTATTGACTTTTGGCATTTTTTAGAAAATGAGAGATTTGACATTTCCAGGTAACTAGCATTGACTAATCAATATTTGTCAAGGCTAAAACTAAAATTTTCATTCACTCCTCCTCCTGCAGACAACCCAAGTCACTGTAATGCTCTTTGGCAGCAGTAAACACTCAGCTCTGTGCACAGTCTTACTGGAAATGACTGCTCTAGGGGCTTAGACATCTTGTGTCTATAAAAGATGGATCTGAGGTCAGTGCTATGGAAATCTAATGTATCCTATTGACTTTTGGCATTTTTTAGAAAATGAGAGATTTGACATTAAAAATACAACTTCTGAGGTCCTAAAAGAACCACACTCTCCTGAAAAAAAATCATGCAGGCTCTACATGTTCAAAGAACTTCCCCTCTCCCAAGGTACCTGCAGCCCCACACTCCAAGACTAATATGCTGCATAGTAAAGCAGTGAGAATGGCTTCTGAGCTTTTAATTCTACATGAACATTTTGAACCTTGGGCTTTTAGTTCACAAGGACAACACCATTTATTGTAGAATTCAATGTTTCTAGATTCAATATCTAAGTATTTACATTTAAAAGAGGGCTTTGTTGGGACTTCCTTGGTGGTCTGGCAATTAAGCCTTCAATGCAGGGGGCCCCAGGTTTGATCCCTGGCCAGGGAACTAGATAACTGACCATCTTACCTGTCTCCTGAGAAACCTGTATGTAGGTCAAGAAGCTACAGTTAGAACCCTGTATGGAAAACTGATTGGTTCAAGATTGAGAAAGGAGTAACAATAGGGCTGTCACTCTGTTTGTTTAACCTATACACTGAGTACATCATGAGAAATGCCAGGGTGGATGAGTTACAAGCTGGAATCAAGATAGGCAGGAGAAACATCAACAACCTCAGATATGCAGATGATACCACTCTAAAGGCAGAAAGCCAAGAGGAACTAAAGAGCCTCTTGATAAAAGTGAAAGAGGAGAGTGAAAAAGTTGGCTTAAAACTCAACACTCAGAAAACTAAGATCATGGCATCTGGTCCCATCACTTCATGGCAAATAGATGGAGAAACAATGGAAACTGACAGATTTTATTTTGGGGGGCTCAAAAATCACTGCAGATGGAGACTGCAGCCATGAAATTAAAAGACGCTTGCTCCTTGGAAGAAAAGCTATGACCAACCTAGTGAAAGTGAAAGTGAAGTCGCTCAGTCGTGTCTGATTCTTTGTGACCCCATGGACACCAGGCTCCTCTGTCCATGGG
>SJXQ01012534.1:258187-288061 GCA_006408695.1 Aepyceros melampus
AAGTTAAATAAGCAGGGTGACAATATACAGCCTTGACGTACTCCTTTTCCTATTTGGAACCAGTCTGTTGTTCCATGTCCAGTTCTAACTGTTGCTTCCTGACCTGATTACAAGCTTCTTGTCAACGTTACTTCATGGCAAATAGAAGGGGAAAAGGTGGATGTAGGGACAGATTCCCTCTTCTTGGGCTCTAAAGTCACTTCAGATGGTGACTGTTGCTGCTAAGTTACTTCAGTCGTGTCCGACTCTGTGTGACCCCATAGACGGTAGCCCACCAGGCTCCCTCGTCCCTGGGATTCTCCAGGCAAGGACACTGGAGTGGGTTGTCATTTCCTTCTCCAATGCATGAAAGTGAAAAGTGAAAGTGAAGTCACTCAGTCGTGTCAGACTCTTAGTGACCCCATGGACTGCAGCCTACCAGGCTCCTCCGTCCATGGGATTTTCCAAGCAAGAGTACGGAGTGGGGTGCCATTGCCTTCTCCTCATATGGTGATTGCAGCCATGAAATTAGAAGATGATTGCTTCTTGGCAGGAAAGCCATGACAAACCTAGACAGTGTGTTGAAAAACAAGGACATTACTCTGCTGACAAAGGTTCATATGGTTGAGGCTATGGTTTTCCCAGTGGTCAAGTATGGTTGTAAGAGCTGATTGTGAAGAAGGCAGAGAGCCAAAGAATTGATACCTTTGAAATATGATGCCGGAGAAGACTCCTGAGGGTCCCTTGGACCGCAAGGAGATCAAACCAGTCAATATCAAGGGAAATCAACCCTGTATATTTGTTGGAAGGGCTGATGTTGAAGCTGATTCTCCAGTATTTTTCTCATCTGATGCAGGCAGCTGACTCATTGGAAAAGTCCCTGATGCTGAGAAAGATTGAGGGCAGAAGAAGCAAACAGAGCTGATTGTGAAGAAGGCAGAGAGCCAAAGAATTGATATCTTTGAAATGTGATGCCAGAGAAGACTCCTGAGGGTCCCTTGGACAGCAAGATCAAGCCAGTCAATATCAAGGGAAATCAACCCTGTATATTTGTTGGAAGGGCTGATGTTGAAGCTGATTCTCCAGTATTTTTCTCATCTGATGCAGGCAGCTGACTCATTGGAAAAGTCCCTGATGCTGAGAAAGATTGAGGGCAGAAGAAGCAAACGGCGTCAGAGGATGAGAAAAGTGGATGGCATCACTGACATAATGCACATGAACTTAGGCAAACTCTGGGAAATGGCAAGAGACACGGAGGCCTGGCATGCTGCAGTCCATGGCGCCACAAAGAGTCAGACATGACTGGGCAACTGAACAACAACAGGGAACTGGACCCTGTATGCTGCAACTAAGACCCCATACACGGCAATGAAGATCCTGTCTGCTGCAGCTAAGCCCCACTGCAGCGAAATAAATAAATGAATATTTTTTTAAAATAAAAGAGGGCTTTGTTTATGGGCTTTATAACTTCTTTCTAGAAGAACTTAGGCAAACTCTGGGAAATGGCAAGGGACATGGAGGCCTGGCATGCTGCAGTTCATGGGGCCGCAAAGAGTCAGACATGACTGGGCAACTGAACAACAACAGGGAACTGGACCCTGTATGCTGCAACCAAGATCCCATACACAGCAATGAAGATCCTGTCTGCTGCAGCTAAGCCCCACTGCAGCGAAATAAATAAATGAATATTTTTTTAAAATAAAAGAGGGCTTTGTTTATGGGCTTTATAACTTCTTTCTAGAATTGTGATCATTGAAAAATATTATACTTACATTTGAGACATCTTTAAATGGTTGGAATTTTACTAGCGGAATTTCTATGCATTTTATTAGTGGGATATATTTATGATATTGTTTGATCTCTGAAAGATTATTTTGGATAACTGCAGATATCCATGTGGGTTGGGAAGGAGAATAATTGAACACTGAACCTTGGATACAAACTGGCTTTATAGTTAAGTGAATTAATGCATTCTTTGATTCACTTCAGAGCTTTCCGGGTCCTCAAACTACCTTGCCTACTGAAGGTCCCAAAGGGATTTTCAATGGAAGGGAGACTATTATTGGGGGTGGCCCTATAAAGAGAAAGTTGGACTGTCCCTGGAGGCTGCCCATGGGTTTAATGGTTAATTCAGTTGGTGAAGAGACCTAGGAACCACAGAACATGAGGTAGGAACTTTCTCCACATTCCTGACATTTCCTTCCAGATAGAAGCTGTTCCACTAGCTGACCATCCTGGCCTTTCAGCCCACAGAGGAAAAGTGAGTTACTCAACTGATACATTTGAAAAGAGTAATTTGGGTACATTCACTGGCCAGCCTACTCACAGAGACTCCTTTGGGAGGCCCAGCCCAGTGCACACTGCCTGGACCCAGGACTGAGTTGAAAGGCTCCCCAGTTCTATGGGTTCATATTCAGAAATCTGACTGACTCTAATGCCAACTGACATCTCATGCAACTGATAGCCTTCATCGGTAATAAAAGTGATATCTGAGTTCCTTATTATTTGCCTTATTTCTCAATTGGCACAGAAAATAAAGAATGAATGATATTAACTAGGCCCCAGAAAGATCATATCAATCCAAAAAGAGGCATCCATTCTGCTAGAGTTTCTAAATTATTAGATTAGAAGCCTGAAATCGCTGGTAGACATCACTGTATTTAGGGTGGGCAGGGGGGCGGAGTGGAGTCCTTCTTGAAAACAAGCCAATGAGAAGAAGACAGAGCCAGGGGTATTGGAATGAGACCATGCCTTGATGACACATATTAATCATCTGTGTTAGCTGTATCTGATGCCTGTGAACTCTGCAGTTATAAGAGCCAACACATTCCCTCTTTTTCTCAGGCCAGTTACAGTCAGATTTTGGACTCTTGCATTGAAGTTGACCAATATTGTTTAAGGATGAGCTGTTTTTCTTACATCTTTGTCACGAAAACATCTGCTTCTTAATCTGTTTCTAAACTGGATAAAATGTAAATTTCAAAGTCGCAAATCATTAGCTTGAGTTGAAGATATTGGGCTGGCAGGTGAAGTTAGTAGCTGCTCCCAGCCTTATCCCTTTCAGAGACGTTCTTGTCAGGTACCTGGAGTGTACAGGTGGCAAGCATGACTGAGGAATAGAATGTAACTTTCCAAAATAAAAGGGCTGCTTGCTGGTTAACTACATTATGTTATACTTTCTGTTTGGGTTTTTTGCTGCTATTTTTAGCTTTTGTAGAGTAAGTTAATTTTCTTCGCACATGAATATATGTGTGCTTAGTTGCTCAGTCATGTCCGACTCTTGCCACCCCATAGACTGTAGCCTGCCAGGCTCCTCTGTCCATGGAATTCTCCAGGCAAGAATATGGGAGTGGGTTTCCATTTCCTTCTCCAACATATATTTGATTTTAAAATGTCTCATGGCAATAGCTTTAGCAGCTCACATTTGAAAGTTTGGAAAGAGTGGTACTTCTCATTCAGGGAATGTTAATGGAAATTAAAAGATATATGATAAATTAAATATGCTTCCTTAAAGAAGTTGTCAGAAGTAAAGGCACATTAATTAGAAATTAACAGCATAAAGAATTTAAAACATTTCATGTTTGTCCTATTAACATTTTAAGAGTACAAATATGTCTGTCATCGTAAAAGAATTTCCTCAGGACTCCCTTATCAAGACTCAATTGTAAAGCTGAGACAATTGCTCTAGGGCAAAAAAAAAAAATTATGTCTAACAGGATAGGGTGGGAAATCTACAAGAAATGTTCTTCACTAGGTTGAGAGCCACTGGGTCGTATCTCTGAAATGGGATACTCACTGTGGTTATAATTTGTTGATCACAAGGGAAGAAGTCAACAGGGCTTAAGAGGCCAACAGGAAATCTAAACACAGACGGTTCAGTTCACTGTGAAACCAGTTGCCTCATGGTTGGTATGTCTAGACTGAATCCATACACGATCACACATCAGAACAGGAGGACTTTACCAAGAAATGGGGGCGAGGAGTAGGTCACACTTACGACTGAATTTATGAGGAGAAACCATGTGTAAGTTGGACAATCCCTCGAGCTAATTTTTTATGTGCTTTCATAGGTTTTCTTTCTTTTACGTCCAGTAAATTCTTTAGATTATTTACACACGGTTGAATCTACCTCTGAAAATCACTATCAAAACTGCATGGCGTCTCCTTCTATTCCAGCTCCTGGTGCTTTGTCTACTGACCAGTCAGATGCCCTGCGGGCCTCACTCATGCCAGGTGTCCTGTTGTCCCCTCTTTCAGGCTTCAGAGACCTCCTGCCCAACACCTAGTTCAGATGCCATTCCCGCTCGATTCAGCTCCTGTCTCCTGATTACCCATTAAATTCTGCTTGTTCACTGACTGTTTCCATGACCTCCATCACTACCATACACACTTTATTGGGACTTCCGTGGCAGTTCAGCGGACTTCCAGAAGTCCAGAAGACTCTGGGACTCTACTGCAGGGGACACAGGTTCAAACCTTAGTCAGGAAACCAAGATCCTGCAGGTCATGCAGATGGGCAATAATAATAATTAATTTAAATACAACTACACTTTATTGATAATTGTAGCTTCAGTCACGGTTTGGAAGTTGAGTAGTATTTGTATTCTGACTATGTTCTTCAATATTTTGTTGTCATTTAAAGTCTAATGCAAGGCATTAGATTCTAAAATTAGTTTGTTTATATCCAAATAATAACCTACTAGGGTTTTGAATGAAATTGTGTTGAATCTGTGGACCATAATGAGAAGAATGAACTTCTTAAAAATAATGGCTCTACCTATTAATAAATGTGGAATGTACCTGCATTAAAAAAAATGAATGACTCATTAATTTTGGCAAAACTTCTTCATAAATATGTGTAGTAAGATACTTTTTATAGAAATGATGCCATCTCAATCTTAAAGTGAAATGGAAAATTAATCTACTGAAGTAATACAAGTTAAGAAATCTATCTCTCATTCCTTATCCAAAAAGAAAAGAAAAAAAGGAACTCATATAAAACAAGAAAAATCTAAGTAAAATGACATAATTTACTCTTGGGAAACAGTATAGCTAATTTGTGCTCTATCTATACCTACTGAGGCAAAGTTTTAAATATTAAATAACTTTAAAAGTTACCTTCCCTCCATACTCAGAAAAATAAAGGCTTTTACTGACTGACTGTAAAAATGAGACAGCAAGTTTGATAGCTTTTTAGTTTTTTAACTGTATATGTTTATCATATGTGACTTGATACGTTATAGTAGATATTTCTTTCATAAAATTCATGCAGTGTTGACACTGGGAGTTTTTTCCTACACAATCCTTAATTTTTACAACTTTTACTTTTAATTACAATGAATATGACCTATTTTAAAGAGAATGTTTCACATTTCTTTTTTCCCTAAAGAAAATGCTATATAATCTTTCAATGCTATAAACTCTCACAAAGGCCTTGCAGGCCAGAAACTCGACACACTCCTAAGGGGGATGCAGTATTAGTAAACACTGGACATTTTGTTCTTTCTTTATTCAGTAAATTAAACTGAATGCCTATCTTGTGTAAATCAGTGTCATCTTCATTGTTATTTCCACACGATTATATTAGAGTTTCTTAACTGCAAGCACTAGAAATCAAGGTGGCTGCTGTAGGTAAAAAGGAGTATTTTGGAAGAATATCAAGGTTTCTTAGAATCAGCATGAACCTGGACAACTGGGTTTGGGGTCAGACTCTTCTCTGAGCTCCAGATCTTTAACACCTGCAACTAGATTCCAGGAAGACATTTTAGGATCACTCCCTCCCCTTTCTAGATGAACTTCTCTCCTTCTGCAACTCTCCATTGTCCTTTGTATAATCAAGTACACTCGAGAGGCCTCTGTCACCTTAGCCAATCTTAAGTGTGTGGTCTGTTCTAACTCCTCCTTTCCTACCTCTCACTCATCACCCAGTCTCCTCTAATCTTGTCCTTGTCTACTTCATCAGCATCCTTTCATGCCAAGTTCTCTCTTGAATGCCATGCTTGAGCTTCCCAACTGGTTAGCCAAAGCTCAAAGCACTTCCACAAACTGATAGCACATATACCAAGATATCGAGGTCTCAGAGGCACAAGCTGGTCCACTGTCATGTTCAGTGATGTGAAAAATACCAGGAAGCACTGCTCTACTCCAGCCATGCGGATCCCCTTCCAATCCCACAAATGCATTAGCTCCTCCTCCCCTTCAGGGCTTTTATTCGAGCCGTTTCCACTGCCTGGAATACAATGCACCAACTCTTCACTTAGCTCAGCCTTTGAGATTTAACTTTTGCAGCAGTTCTTCTAGGAGGCCTTCCCTGAATGTCCACATTTGGTTAGCACACCCTAACATTCAGTGCCACAGAGCCTTCTACTCTGCCTTTTGAAGTATTTGTGGCGTTTAAAATTACTTTCATCAATGTCTGACTCTCCCACTCGATGTCCAGTGGAGCAGAGACCCGGCCTGGTTCACTACTAGATCCCTAGCAGCAAGAACAATTTATTGAATGGACAATCAATAAAACTTTTGTGGCTGAATGATTGTTAGCAATCTTAGGTAAATAAAAATAAGA
Organism: Aepyceros melampus; assembly: GCA_006408695.1. NCBI lineage: Eukaryota > Metazoa > Chordata > Mammalia > Artiodactyla > Bovidae > Aepyceros > Aepyceros melampus. Next base: position 264,732 of record SJXQ01012534.1, read on the forward strand.
GCAACTACTGTCTTACGTAAATAAAAATTAAGTAAGTAAAAATAAAAGCACTTACTGTCTTATGCATGGGCTCTTTTAAAACTGTTTTATAATTAAAATCTTTTCTTATTTGGAAATATTTTAAAAAGTGAAGCACTCAAAGCAAGAAAATCAATAGCATGCTAAAGTTAGCCCAACACGCTGTGGATGATCAGGAATGAGATTTTAGCTTTCCTGCCTCTCTTCTGTGTTGATTAGAAGACATTTGAGAACACTTTGGGCACATTTCTGACTTTTTAAGACTGAAATTCTGTAAGGTGATTAAATTCTATTTGCAGAAAACATACATGACTGCCACAGTCAAAGATAGACTTTGTGGTAGCATGATGTATCAGCCTGACCCATTTTAACAATCCCCACATGCTCATATCTCTTCCTGCTGGTCTGTCAAAAATTTCAAGCATTAAGAGAGACTTGGTTATAAAAATTCTTGATTATCTGTCATCTATCAACTTTGCATTTAGATTTGAAAATATATCCCCAAATGGGTTGAATAACCAGATGTGGGGAGTCCTTTCACAATGTATACAGATATCAAATCATCACAATGCACACTTTAAATATCTTAAAATATTGTCAACTACGCCATCACGAAGCTGAAATGTAAAATAAATAAATGTGATGAAAGAAAACTTCCTTGGAAAAAAGAAAGAAGAAAAAGATGGAAGGAAGGAAAGAAAGAGAGGGAGAAAGAAAAAACACACCCATAAAGATAAGGAAAAGTTTAAAAGATGCTTTACTATTGTGATGGTTAAACAAGAGTTTTTACAGTTTTGTGAAGTTTCTGGCTCTTCACGTGGATATTTTTGGAACAATTCCTCATAATTTATAGAGGTAACTAACAGAAGAAAAACACTTCTGGTAAGAAATATAAGGCAGTATATATAGCAGCCATGTGTAATTCCGAATTCTTTTCAATACATCATGTGACATTTGTGATTATAAATTGATCACAGACGAGCCTTGGTATGCAAAATGTACTATTATGTAATGCAGACATGCTATTCATAGCAATACGCCAGATGGAAATGTGAGTGCTTTAACTGGAAAGTGAGTTATTTGGTCTCTCCATTTTGTGTAAATCTTCAAAGCATAAATTAAAAGCAGAAGATGTATTGTATGGATTCAGGATCTGAAGACCTGTACTATACTCTGTAAATCTTTCAGCAGCATGGAAGACAGCATTTTCGACTGGCCAGACAAACACTCTTATCTCTTTCCTAAGGTTGTTGTTCTACTTTGAGATGACAGGGATTAAAAAAAAAATGTACCCTGAAATGGATGTTCCCACTCTAAATATTCAATATGAATCCTATGGCCAGACAGGGCTTATTTTTATTTCTTTTTGCAATGTGTTGTGTCCTGCATCATCTTGAAAGCTTTTTCATTCAGAAAATATTTCAGTCTTTCATGATTCTGCTGTGTCTATATGAAAGACAACTCAGGACTCACAGAAATGACTCATAAATGGCCACTTGAACTGTATTTATTTTCATATCGCCTGAATAATTTGTGTAATTTATGTTGCTACTCAGGGAGAAGAGGAACTGAGAAGGCAATTTTTTAGAGAGTTGTATTCCTCCATAAACATCAAGATAATACTCAGAACGTCTTTGTAAGCAATATAATAAATTAAAAGATGAATATTTAATATATAAGCAGAAACAAAAATTCACACTTACATTATTGCCATCTACCTCAATGAATAAAAGAACTACAGGACATGAAACTGAAATGTCAAGATGACAAAACACCCAAAAGTGAAGCAGCTCCATCGGCCAAGAATGTATAAATTATTTCTATTCTAAATATCAACACAGGGAACCATACAGCTACTTCAAATCTGAGAAGAGGAAAGAATTTTCAAGTAGCATATGCGGCAGTGACAATGGAAAATACTGTTTATGCTTCCTTGTCTCTCCATAACCCATCCACCAGCAATTGGCATAACAACCTTCCTAAAAACCATAGGTCCGAACACATTACACCTCAGGTTAAAAACATTCAAACAATTAAAAAAAAAAAAAAACCTTTTTCTAGATATACATACTGAAATCAATATAGATAAATTGATATTATGACCTGATCTGCTTCAAAATAACCTAGGGGCCTGTGAAGGGAGGGAAGGAATGGAGGCTTCAATGGATTCAGACTGGCCATGAGTTGATCATTGTTGAAGATTGGTTCAAGGGGTTCATTATCAGACTTTTCTCTATTTTATAAAGTTGAACAAAAAAGATTCAATATAACTTTCAAATCTTCTTATAAGTTGGGCCTAAGGTAAGGTAAGGTAAGTCGCTCAGTTGTGCCAACTCTTTGCGACCCCATGGACTGTAGCCTACTAGGTTCCTCCGTCCGTGGGATTTTCCAGGCAAGAATATTGGAGTGGTTTGCCATTTCCTTCTCCAGGGGATCTTCCCAACCCAGGGATCGAACCCAGGTCTCCTGCATTGTAGGCAGACACTTTACCATCTGAGCCACCAGGGAAGTCTAAATTGGGCCTAGTGGTTTACTTTTCAGTTTTATAGTCAATTTTTCAAGCATCCAAAGCTGTATCAAATCACTGTTGAAATGTTGTCCCTGAGCTTGGGTGTGTGCCCAGTCACTTCAGTCATGACCAACCACACTCCTCCGTCCATGGGATTCTTCAGGCGAGAATACTGAGGTGGGTTGCCGTGCTCCTCCAGGGGAACTTCCTGACACAGGGATCAAACCTGAGTCTCCTACATCTGCTGTGCTGCAGGTGGATTCTTTACCCACTGAGCCACCTGGGAAGCCCATCCATGAGCTTCCCAGGAAAGTTTCCCTGAGCACCTCCCTTTCCTCAAATCACTGCCTTTATTCAAGCTGTTTTTCATTCCTTAAATGCTCTTCTCTCTTAGCTTTACTTGTTGGATTCAATTTTATGAGTCTGAGTTCCTTCTTCTGTAAAATGATGGGGTTGGATCAGATAACTTCCAAAGTCTCTTCCATCCTATAATTATCAAGCTAGGTTGACCACTTACTTCTAAGGAAAAAGATCTACTTAGGAACAAAGTCTATAAACGGGGGACCCCACCAGACATAGTCTGATTTAAGATTTAAGTACAGCAAGATCACATTGTTGAGGGGATTCTGATAAAATTAGATTTCCTTCCCTTTTGTATATTTCACTCTTCCTGACTTCTTGGAAACATGATCCCAAAAGAAAGCTATTCTAAATAATCTCTACCATCTACTTAGCAATAGATTAGATGAGTACATGGAGCAAATGTGCCTTAGAAAGAGGGTGTAGTTAGAGACTGAGAATAGATCTTAGAACTGGTTGTAGGAATTTGGCTAAAGAGTGAGCTATGAGACATGAAAAGGAAGGATGACTACACTGGTCTGGCTTTCCACATACCATATGAGCACTAGTCCCCTTATTTCAAATGACTCGGAGGGAACATTTTTGCTTCACATTTCCATTATTAAATTAATATTTGAAGACTAAAAACTCCTAGAAGTCACTGAATTTAACAAAACAGCAATTTTATTTTTCTTTAATAAATATTTTGATTATAAAAGTTATAAACCTTTTAATTGTTGTAATTTATAGTCATTAGAGAAAATTCCCTTTTATAATTACTCTTTTCCAAAATGTCCTTAGAGATTAAACCAAATGACTTTTTGGCATGCATCTCTGTCTCTCTCTGTGAGCACCATCTCTCCTTATCCACCCACGAGGGTGAACCCCAACAACAGGCATGTTTGTGCACCATGAGCCTGTCTGATGCTCAACACAGTTGACTGGATCAGAAGGTAAAGATTCTCTCCACCAGGATTCTATAATTTGGAACTAAAATTAATTAATTCATCTGGATGGTTGATATGGAAATATTAAATCTGTGTTAGAACTCTTTTGGTTGATAGTGCCAGAAATGAAATTTTAAATGAGCTTTAAGAATACAAATAATTTATTGGACTCATTAATTTAAAATGGAGAAGTAGGATTGTTCCTGATGCATTGGATTCATCATTCAGAGGAATGATGTTATTACATGACTGGTTTTAAGTGCTCAGATGATATCATCAGGGCTGAATCAATCCATTTCTGAGTTCATTATCTTGGGGTTGTTTTCATTCAGAGGCAGCATCATCCTCTACAGAGGAAATCACCCACCATTAGCTTCACACCTATAATCCACCACGTTAGCAATTCCCTAAAGGAAGCATCAGGAGCTTCCCAAGTGGCTCAGAGAGTAAAGAAGCCACCTTCAAAGCAGGAGACCTGGGTTCCATCCCTGAGTTGAAGATCCCCTGGAAGAGAGCATGACAACTCCCTGCAGTATTCTTGCCTGGAGAATCCCCATGGACAGAGGAGTATGGTGGGCACACATGGGATTGCAGAGTTGGACATGACTGAGTGGCTAAGCACAAAGGAAGAACAACTATTAGTTAATTCTACAGAAATTCTTAGGAAAGATTTTGATTGGCCTAGTTTGGATTGTGAGTCCTTGAATCAATAGCAAAGGCTAGAACATGCTCTCATTACTCAGACACAAGTCAAAATCCTACCATTGAGGTGAGCCATGCCTGAAGATTAGGGGCTGAAACTGGAGCAGGAATGCTTCTTCAGAGGAAAATTGAGGTGCTTTATTTCATTACAGGGTCATATATTAGGGGGGGAAAAGGGTGAGCATTGATTGGTTAATTGGCTGCTGGTTAACTGATCTGTGGATTGATCATCTAGAAGCAGTCTTGGATTAGTCAGTTCTTGGATAGGAAGTATATAAATGCAAAGTTGTCCACAGAATGGACTGACTGGGCCCAAAACCCAGACTTTTTTTTTTAAATCTCAATGACTGTGATGTTTCCCATTGTTTTGACTGAAGGTTGAGCCTTAAATCATTTGCTGTTGTTCATCTTAGCTTGGTTTATGTTGGAAGGGCATGACTAAGGCGCTTGAGTCAATCAAATGATGATGAAAAAATATACACCAGGTTCCTCCCTAGTCAAGCTAAATATTCAAACTCAGTTTAGCAAGTTCCCTGGAGTGAGCCCAATGCATCAGAAACAACCCTGCTTCTCCAGTGGAGCCTGGTGGCCTATTGGTCCAGTGTACCTCGTTTGTTTGTCTATTGCTATGGTCTCAATGTTTATGTTCCCCCAAAACTCGTATGTTGACATCCTAATGCCAAATGTGATGGTATGGGGCCTTTGAAAGGTGATTAGGTCATTAATGCCCTTGTAAAAGAAAACTGAGAGGGCTTACTAGCCCCTTCCACCATGTAAGGACACAACAAGGAGGTAAGTCTGCATTTCAGAAGGGGGCTTCATCAGAACCTAATCATGATGCCACTCTGATCTTAGACTTCTAGCTTCCAGAACTGTGAGAAAAGAGTTATTTTGTTTAAAGTCACCCAGGCTGTGGTATTTTGTTATAGCAGCCTTAATGGACCAGACACCAGTTCACTTATCCTTGAACAAAATAAAATTACATAGACCTGGTATTTGCCAAAAGGTGGAATGTATGGCTTGTCTATAACACCAGTTACTGTCCAAAGAAGCAGATATTATCAGTTTCTCACTTCTCAAAATAAAAGCTTCATATCGGTAAATTTGAAATAATTTGAGAATGAATAGATTTACCCTCTTTATCAATTATAAAAATTCTACTTGATTCAATACAAGTCATCTTTTTCAATACAAGTTATCTCTTTTATAAATCTTTTTCAATACAAGTTATCTCTTTTATAAATCTTCCCTACATCATTTTGCCTAGTTCAATTTCCTTCCACTTATTTTTTCTTCCATCTTCCATTCCTTCAGCAGTAACAATAAATGTTACTTGCTGAGCAATTAGGGTTTCCTAAGTGGCTCAGTGGTAAAGAATATGCCTGTCAATGGAGGAGATGCAGATTTGATCCCTGAGTCAGGAAGATCCTCTGGAGGAAATGGCAATCCACTCCAGTATCCATGCCTGGAAAATTCCATATACAGAGGAGGAGATTGGTGGGCTATATAGTCCATAGGGTCACAAAGAGCTGGACACAACTGAGCAACTAAACCACCACCATCACCAATAGAAAACTAATGCAGGGACTTCTTTATTTTTGATGTCAAAAAATTCTATTAGAGGGACTTCCCTGGCAGTCCTGTGGTTAAGATTTCACCTTCCAATGCAGAGGATGCTGGTTGGATCACTGGTCAGGGCAACTAGAATCTTACAAGCCTTGGGTGGCAAAAGCCAAAATGTAAAACAAAAGCAGTGTTGTAACAAATTCAATAAAGACTTTAAATCTGCATAAAAAGAACTTAAAAATAACTAACGCAGATTTTTATTGACTGACCCACATGAAATTGACAATATTGCCTGTTTTTGCTCTATAGAAATCATGATTTCATTTGGTTCAGCCTAATATTATTTGGGTGTGTCCATTTAATATTATTTGGTTGATGAGTTCTTACATCCTTGACATCTTAGGAGAACTGCAGAAACAAATGTTCACGGACTTTACTCACTCCTTTGTTCTTTACTCCCCCAAATGCACACACCAAAAAATGGATAGATGTTGATCATTGCTTGAGTTCTATACTAGAGAAAATGTCTCCTATGTTTAATCGTGTTGTTTCTAACTAATTGTTACCTAGTGTCTGTTCTCAAATGTGTTCTTAAAGTGTTTGAAGTCAGAAAGCGTATCTTTATTTCCTATAGAATTTTTTGGACATACTCCGTTAACAAATAAGCAATACAACATTAAGGTTTACAATGGCTTTTGACATGTAAATATTATCTGATTCAGTTATGAAGCATGATAGGGCTTTTTTTTTGCCAAGACCACTGGGGAGAAAAAAAAACGTTTTACAGTTTAGACCACAGATTGAGACTTTTAACTTTTTTTTCTTCAAAATGAAAGAGCAATAGAGGAGTGTAGAAGTTTCCATGCACAAAAACAGGATGCTGATGATTGACTGGAGAATTCAACAAGTAATCCTTTCAAAACAGCTCATGAAAGCATTTGAGAACAAAAATGGGTAGAGGAATCTTCACTGGCATAAAGAATCCAACAGTCAATTACTCAGCCATACAAAAGAACAAAATTGTGCCATTTGATGGACTTAGAGAATATCATACAGAGTGAGATGAGTCAGAAAGAATGATATCATATATTACCAAATAAATATGGAACCTACAAAAATAGTATAGATGATCTTGTTAGCAAAGCAGAAATAGAGACAAGATGTAGGAAACAAATGCATGGATACCAAGGGGGAGAGGGGAGGGGGGATGAATTGGAAGACTGGGATTGACATATATGCACTGTTGATACAATGTATAAAATAGATAACTAATGAGAACCTACTGCATAGTACAGGGAACTCTACTCAGAGCTCTACCAAGACCTAAATGGAAAGGAAACCCCAAAAGAGGGAATATATGTATACATATAACTGATCACTTTGCTGTACAGGAGAAGCTAAAACAACATTGTAAAGCAACTATGCGCCAATAAAAGAAAAAAAAATTTTTTTTAAGAAGGAAAAAAAAAAATACCCCAGAAATCATGCTTTCATTACAAAACATGTATTTTCCTTTACCACTTATATATGTAACCCAGAAGACACAAAAGCGAATTCAGTGTAAGTAGGTGCAATGTTTTGATTCCACAGAGAGGGTGCTGAGACAGAGTAAAGACTGAACAGCTCCTCCTAGTTGTCATTGAGAGTGTGGCATTTATTATCATATCAGGAAATAGGTTTCTAGGGAAGGCTAACTCTAAGATGGAATAAAGAACTTAGTCGTGTGTCCTGACCATTGTCGCCTCAAGACTGTAACTCAGTGTTGCTTCATCTATCCAGATAAGAAACTGCAATTAATTATAAATGATGGCCGATTCACTACAATGCACGCTTGCAAATCGTTAGGACCACATTTCCAAGTCAATATGATCCATTTTGGGGGCAGCTATTATTACTGAGTTTCCTCTTATAAATTTTAGAATCAGGCAAGTAATTTCACAAAGATCATTTGTGAAATAAATGATCCTTCATTACTTCATTACTGCTGAAGGAGTAATATTTTCAGAACTAGCTAGGAACACTAATAGACTAAGACCCTTCATACACACAAGGATCCTTTTAAAATAACTTTTGAAAATAGATATGGTTCTCAACACCTTAATTTGTAAAGAAATTATTTCAAATTGTCCCCTTCTTCCTTATTTTAAACGTTTCTGGTTCTTTTCTATTCTTATTAGCAGAAGTGTGCTGAATAGTCTTAGTATATTTTATTAGCTAATAAAAAAAACTTTGAAAGGGCTTGCATGTTTCAGTACTCCTCATAGACTATTAGAACTGAAAGAGAATTTGGAAATCAAGTGCAATATAGCCCAGTACAATACAGCCATCAATGAGTCTGCTATAAGTACCATATTCAAGTGATTATATAGTCTTTGATTACTGCAGTCTGTTTCAGTCCGGATAGCTCAATTAGGAAGTTTGTCTTTATGCTGAAATAAAATCTTCCTCTCTATAATTTCTCTCTAGTGCCATAAAAGTCAAATTGTACTTAAGATTGTAGCTGTTTTGTTCTTATCTTGCTAGTTATTATTTAATTATAGGTCTTTATCTGATCACAATGAAAATTCTGCTAACATACTCATTCTATCAAACTACATTGTACCTCAATATATATTTCCACTGAAGCAATTTCCACAAGTAGGATTTTAATTTCAAATGGCATGATCTTAAACTTTGTCTCAATGGGCATTTCATTACTGAAATTCACTCAAAGCCATTTCTGAAGTGTCTTCTAAAACACTCACATGAACTCATACTATGACAATGAATTAAAGCTCCTTTGAGGTTGTGTTTTTTTAATTCCTCTAAACAGAAATGTTAAAGCTCAAATGTCAAAGGAAGCAATAGTAACACTCACACAGTTTATATCAAAGGTAAATGTTAAACATGCATGCATTTCTTTGCAAAGAGCATCTGCAAAGGTAGAACCATGAAAGGTTTCATTATAGACAAATCTGCTTGAAAATTTGTATCAAATTATTTTACATGCCATATCTTGGCGTTCTCTAAAATTAAAAAAAATTTTTTCAAAGGTTTATTTCTAGAGAACATAGCTAGTAACGATTATGATAATAGTTTAAGAAAGGGGACATCTTGGGGACTTCCTTGGTGGTCCAGTGGCCAAGACCGCGATCCCAATGCAGGAGGCCTGAGTTCAATCCCTGGCTGGGGAACTATATCCCACATAACAAAAACAAATAAATAAAAAGGGGACATCTTTACTCAGTACCTGATGAGTTTCCGTAAGCACAGTCCTGGTAACTCTCTGAGCTTTTTCTAATTTTGTCTCTCCTCTGGAGAAGTAAAGTGACTTACTGAATTTGTAAATATGTAAGAAAAACCAGACAAGCCTCCACTCTTTTCTCTCTCCTAGGGATGGAGCTTGGCCATTGAAATTTTTGTTGCTTCTCTGCTCCTCCGGCAGTTGGCCTTTCTCAGGCTGTCACGTGCCCTGTGTGGGTCATTCCAGTCCAATGGGACCTACAACAGGCAGATGAGACTCCCTAATTCAGGGCACAATTAGTAGGCTTACCTTACTCTCATGCTGAATCACTTCCGTCACTTTGCCCCTTCACTTCCTTTGCCCCTATCAGTCATCTATTTAGAACTCAAGCAGGGAAGAAACGGATTTATGAGCTGCACTTCCTACCTCCAGGGATCCCAAATGCGGGCCATCATGAAGTAGAGTAACAAAGATGTTTGGATTACTTAAACAGAGAGAAGAAATAATATCTTTATTCTTGCAAGAGGTAAAGCTTTAGCTCCTGTGTGTGCTAAGTTGCTTCAGTCATGTCCGACTCTTTGCCACCCTATGGATTGTAGCCCACCAGGCTCCCCTGTCGATGAGATTCTCCAGGCAGGAATACTGGAGTGGGTTACCATGCCCTTCCTTAGAGGATCTTCCCAACCCAGGGATCAAACCTGGGTCTCTTATGTCTCCTGCATTGACAGGCAGATTCTTTACCACTAGCGCCACCTGAGAAGGCTTCCTTAGAAACAAAAGCAAGTTGACAGTCTTCCCTGGTGGTCCAGCAATTAAAAATCTGCCTGCCAAAGAAGGAGACATGGGTTCCATCTCAGGCCAGGAAGATCCCACATGCTATGGGGCAACTAAGGCCTCGAGGCACAACTAATTTGCTGCTACAAAGATGATTAAAGAATAAAGGAGTGTATTTCTTTCTCCTGCAATAGTTCCAGGTCAAAGGTCCAGGTCAGTGGAAAAACTCTGTTCACTATGATTCACTAAGACATTTTTATCATTTTCTTGGTAAAATCTGGGTGCTTTCCATGTCTGCATTTCAGCTGGTGGGAAGGAATAAAAGAATTTGGAACAGGCATGTTGAATGAATGAAATCTCAGACCCAGAGTAGGGAAACATCACTTCTCACATTCCACTGGTGAGAACTGTTTCCACTGTGATGCCTAACAGCTAGAGGGGCTGTAAATGTGATCTAGTTGTGCACAGTGGGACTAACTGTGGAAAAGAGAATGGATCTGGGTGGACAACCAGCAGTCTCCACCATACACCTTCAAGAACTCCATAGGATAGAAATAAAATGACTTCTGCTGGGGCTAAAGTCAGTGCCCCAAATCAAAGAGTATATAGTGTTATTGGGCAGAAAAGAATCGGTGTAAACTTTCAGTGGGCTATCATGATATGAAAATGCAGTGCAGGAGACACAGGTTCAATCCCTAGATGAGGAAAAGCCCCTGGAGAAGGGAATGGTTACCCACTACAGTGTTCTTGCATGGAGAATCCCCATGGACAGAGAAGCCTGCTGGGCTATGGTCCATGGGGTTGAGAGCAAAACCACTCTTTGGGCTTCCCAGGTGGCTCAGATGGTAAAGAATCCACCTGCAGTGCAAGAGACCCAGATTCGATCCCTGGGTTAGGAAGCTCCCCTGGAGAAGGCAATGGCTGCCCACTCCAGAATTCTTGCCTGGAAAATCCTTATGGACAGAGGAGCCTGGCAGGCTACAGTCCATGGGGTTGCAAAGAGTCGGACACACTGAGCAACTCAGCACATAGAAAAGAGTATGCTAAGTCAATTCAGTCGTGTCCGACTCTATGTGACCCCATAGATGGCAGCCCACCAGCACCCCCCCCACACCCCGTCCCTGGGATTCTAAGTATAATCAAAATGAGGAGAAGAAAAATAGCAGATTGGGCCAGAATACTCAGAGGCCTATAATTATTACAATTGTCAGTAATAATCATCATTTTCCTGGTGGTTTTCTCACTTGCACGTGGAGATAAGCACCATCATTAGTAACAACTTCACAGAGAACACATTTATATCATCTTATTTATGCACTACTTACATAAAATGATAATAGATCCCATAATTACCTGCCAATTAGTTTAAAAAACATTTAGTTCAATACCTAGAGATACTGTGGTTATATTTGTTTCCTGTGGTATCTTTTCTCCCTGTGGATTCAAGCTGAAACTTTCCTTCAACTTATACTTTGCTATCACGTTCCAAGAGATATAAAATTTGTTCTCAAAGATTAGACTGGTAGAAAAGGATATAGTAAGCTAAAAGGAAATATTAAAACAATAGTGAAAAGTTGTATAAAAAAAGCTCTCAAAAACAATACTTCTATTGGGCACAAAATAAGAGACATGAAACTGTCTAAAAATTCCAAGTTATATTTGAAGTAAGATGTTGGCTTAAAAATCAACATTCAAAAAACTAAGATCATGGCATCCAGTCCCATGGCAAATAGAGGGCGAAACAAAAGAAACAGTGACAGACTTCATTTTCTTGAGCTCCTAAATCACTGCAGATGGCGACTGCAGCCATGAAATAAAAAAATCCTTGCTCATTGGAAGAAAAGCAATGACCAACCTAGACAGCATATTAATAAGCAGACATTACTTTACCAACAAAGGTCTGTCTAGTCATAGCTATGGTTTTTCCAGTAGTCGTGTATGGATGTGAGGGTTGGACTATAAAGAAAGCTGAGCACCGAAGAATTGATGCTTTGAACTGTGGTATTGGAGGAGACTCCTGAGAGTTCCTTGGACTGCAAGGAGATCCAACCACTCCATCCTAAAGGAAATCAATCCTGAATATTCATTGGAAGGACTGATGCTGAAGCTGAAGCTCCAATACTTTGGCTTGGAGAAGAACTGACTCATTGGAAAAGACCCTGATGCTGGGAGCGATTGAAGGCAGAAGGAGAAGGGGACAACAGAGGATGAGATGGTTGAATGGCATCACCAACTGCATGGACATGAGTTTGAGTCAGTTCTGGGAGTTGGTGATGGACAGCGAGGCCTGGCGTGCTGCAGTCCATGGGGTCAAAGAAGCAGACATGATGAGAGACTGAACTGAACTGAAGATCTCAAAGAATAGGATCTGTCAGGTTGTTGATTAGTATATTTAAAACCTCTGAAAACTGAATGGAATTCTTGCGTCCAGGTAAGATAGAATGCTGTTGTTTAGTTGCTCAGTTGTATCTGACTGTTGTGACTCCATGACTGGACTGTACTAGGCTCTTCTGTCCATGGGGATTTTCCAGGCAAGAATACCAGAGTGCATTGTCATTTTCTCATCCAAGGGATCTTCCCAACCCAAGGGTCAAACCCCCATCTTCTGCAAGTCTCCTGCATTGCAGATGGGTTCTTTATTGTTGAGCCACTAGGGCAGCCAAGATAGAGTACTAGAGAGTAAACTTTTTATCTCACTTGAAATAACCAAAGAGAGGGAGGGAGGAAGGAGAGAGAGACACATAAATAGAGACAGAGAAACAAAGCTGGAGAAATCTCTAGAAAAAGTATATAAAACCATGGTCTTCAAGACACTGCATATCAGGCAACAAGGGACAGCAATCTTTTAGCAACACACAAAAAATTTGATAAACTGTACTTAACCAAAATAGAAAACTCTGCATTTCAAAGGGGCTTCCCAGGTGGCTCAGTGGTAAAGAATCCGCCTGCCAAGCAGGAGACACGAGTTCGATCCCTGTGGCAGGAAGATCGTTTGGAGTAGGAAATAGCAGCCCTGTCTAGTATTCTTGCCTGGAAAATTCCATGGACAGATGATCCCGGCTGGCTACAGTCCATGAGGTCTCAAAGAGTGGGACATGACTGAGTACTCACACGTGTAGGAATGCATGTGTGACAGAGGACATCATTAGGGAAAAAAAGACAAGCTACACACTGTGAGAACTATAAAACAACTATCTAATAAACAACTTGCATCTAGAATATACAGCATTTTCAAAAAACTCAATACAAAATAAATACCCAACTGAAAACAAGCAAAAGACTCAAACAGCCACTTTACAAGAGGAGATACACAAATGGCAAAACACACATGAAAAGATGCTCAACATTACTCATCATTAAGGAAATGCACACGAAAACCACAGAAAAAGGCATTACACACCTGGTACTGTGACTAAAATTAAAAACACTGATCAAACTAAGCATTGACAGGATGTTACGAAACTGGACTCCTCATACAGGAGTCCAGTATGGAAGGAAAGGAAGGAAGGAATGGGACAACTTGTTAGGAAAACTGATCTGTATTTTCTCAAAATGTTAAAAAATACACTTATGGTATGATCCAACTATTCCATTCCTAGACAGTTACCCAAGAGAAAAGAAAGTATATGTCCAAACAAAGACTCATACATAATTTCTATTGTACTTTTGTTTCTAGTAACTAGAAACTACTCAAATGCCCATCAGCAGATGAATGGATAAACATATTGTGGTATATCTAATGGAATACCACTCAGTAACAAAAAAGACTGAACTACTGATACATGTAACACTGTGGGTGAATCTCAAAATAATTATACTGCTTGAAAGTACAAATGATTATATGCTGTGTGGTTCCAATTATATAAAATTATAGAAAATGAAAATTAATCCTTAGTGACAGAAAACAGATGAGTGGTTGCCTAGGAATAGGTAAACCAGGAGGGTGAGATTGGCATGGGGTGCAAGGAAACTTTGCGGGGTGATGGATATTGTTCACTGTCTTAACTGTGGTAATCATTTCTTGAGCGTGTGTATATATATATCAACATTTATCAAGCTGTATACTTGTTTGCACAATTCATTATATGTCAACTATAGCTCAATGAAGCTGTTTAAAAAATTGGAAGGGAACATTTTAAAGAAAACAATATATCCATATCCATGTTTTTACATTTTTTAAATTGCCTATTATAATTTGGGAGCAACTAGAATTACAATTTGCTAAACTTTTCAAATCAATTCTCTAAGTTGTAACTTTAAACAATTTTCATTAGTCTTTAATTAAAAACCAAATTTTAAAAAGAGCAATTAAAGGACAAGGGTTTTCATGAGTAAAGGAAAATACTTTTGAATTTGATATCAGTTCAGTTCAGTTCGTTCACTCAGTCGTGTCCGACTCTTTGCGACCCCATGAATTGCAGCACGCCAGGCCTCCTTGTCCATCACCAACTCTGAGAGTTCACTCAGACCCACGCCCATGGAGTCAGTGACACCATCCAGCCATCTCATCCTCGGTCGTCCCCTTCTCCTCCTGCCCCCAATCCCTCCCAGCATCAGAGTCTTTTCCAATGAGTCAGCTCTTCGCATAAGGTGGCCAAAGTACTGGAGCTTCAGCTTCAGCATCATTCCTTCCAAAGAAATCCCAGGGCTGATCTCCTTCAGAATGGACTGGTTGGATCTCTTTGCAGTCCAAGGGACTCTCAAGAGTCTTCTCCAACACCACTGTTCAAAAGCATCAATTCTTTTGTGCTCAGCCTTCTTCACAGTCAAACTCTCACATCCATACATGACTACAGGAAAAACCATAGCCTTGACTAGACGGACCTTAGTCAGCAAAGTAATATCTCTGCTTTTGAATATGCTATCTAGGTTGGTCATAACTTTTCTTCCAAGGAGTAAGTGTCTTTTAATTTCATGGCTGCAGTCACCATCTGCAGTGATTTGGGAGCCCCCCCCCAAAAAAAGTCTGACACTGTTTCCACTGTTTCCCCATCTATTTCCCATGAAGTGATGGGACCGGATGCCATGATCTTCATTTTCTGAATGTTGAGCTTTAAGCCTACTTTTTCACTCTCTTCTTTCACTTTCATCAAGAGGCTCTTTAGCTCCTCTTCACTTTCTGCCATAAGGGTGGTGTCATCTGCATATATGAGGTTATTGATATTTCTCCCAGCAATCTTGATTCCAGCTTGTGTTTCTTCCAGTCCAGTGTTTCTCATGATGTACTCTGCATAGAAGTTAAATAAGCAGGGTGACAATATACAGCCTTGACGTACTCCTTTTCCTATTTGGAACCAGTCTGTTGTTCCATGTCCAGATATATTGTGTACCTATATTGAAAAACTCAGTTCTTCAGGGAGGTTAAAAAACTCAGAACTTGACATTTTAATGATAATTTTATACTAACTCTGTGTTGTTCTTCTAAACTGAAATGGTTGATAATTTGGGTCTATAAATATCTGTATTATTTTACTTCAAAATAATGGGCAAACGTTCCTTGACTTTACAGGCTCTCAGCTAAATATTTCAGTATCTAAAATGAATAAAAAACAAAACTTGTATTTTTACATATGTAAAAAACATATAAAAATCTAACTTTTACCTGTATGAAATTGTAGATTTATGAAGGATTTTAAAAAATATTTTGGGTTCCTGATTCCAACTTCTTTTCATGAACCAAATACTTGGTGGACAAATCAAATGATTTCCAAGGGAGTTAAGAGGTTAAAAGTAGTTAAAACACACACTGCATATGTATGCTTAGTCACTTCAGTCATGTCAAACTCTGTGACCCCATGGACTGTAACCCACCGGCTTCCTCTGTCTGTGAGATTCTCCAGCCAAGAATACTGGAGTGGGTTGCCATGCCCTCCTTCAGGGGATCTTCCTGACCAAGTGATCGAACCTGAATCTCTAAGGTCTCCTCCATTGGCAGGTGGCTTCTTTACCACTAGGCCATTTGGGAAACCCAAGACACATACTGTATACTCACAAATAAAATCCTGGTTTCTTTTTTTTTGTCATGTTATGATCACTAGGTCATTTTCTCCTATCATCAGAGTATTTTACTCTGAGAAATTTACAGTGTTCAAGGACATATATTCAGAAAAGAGAATGAGAAAAAGAGAGAGAGAGCTATTTAAGACATTGAAATACAAGGACAAATCACTGAGTAATGACAGTCACTAAGTTTGGAAAATAACTCATGTGTCCCAAATCTATTTCACTACAATTTACAACTAAAATCATAGCTTATGTGAACTGTTCATGTCACAGTTAAAGATTGTTAGAATCTGCACTGTCAGGGGTTTAACTGGAAACAATTCAAATGATTTCCAAGGAAAGCCTTTGGTGAACACACAGTTAAAAGGGTGCTAGCACAGTTGAGGGATGGAGAAGGAAGGATGTTGAGACTCCTAGGGACCAGCAAGGTGGGAAGTTTTATTGCATCTAGGGCTGCCATTCAGAAAACTAAGACCATAGCATCTGGTCTCATCATTTCAGGGAAATAGATGGGGAAACAGTGGAAACAGTGTTAGACTTTATTTTGAAGGGCTCCAAAATCACTTCAGATAGTGATTGCAGCCATGAAATTAAAAGACGCTTACTCCTTGGAAGGAAAGTTATGACCAACTTAGATGGCATATTGAAAAGCAGAGACGTTACTTTGACAATGAAGGTCCGTCTAGTTAAGGCTATGGTTAATATTGTGTACCTATATTGAAAAACTCAGTTCTTCAGGGAGGTTAAAAAACTCAGAACTTGACATTTTAATGATAATTTTATACTAACTCTGTGTTGTTCTTCTAAACTGAAATGGTTGATAATTTGGGTCTATAAATATCTGTATTATTTTACTTCAAAATAATGGGCAAACGTTCCTTGACTTTACAGGCTCTCAGCTAAATATTTCAGTATCTAAAATGAATAAAAAACAAAACTTGTATTTTTACATATGTAAAAAACATATAAAAATCTAACTTTTACCTGTATGAAATTGTAGATTTATGAAGGATTTTAAAAAATATTTTGGGTTCCTGATTCCAACTTCTTTTCATGAACCAAATACTTGGTGGACAAATCAAATGATTTCCAAGGGAGTTAAGAGGTTAAAAGTAGTTAAAACACACACTGCATATGTATGCTTAGTCACTTCAGTCATGTCAAACTCTGTGACCCCATGGACTGTAACCCACCGGCTTCCTCTGTCTGTGAGATTCTCCAGCCAAGAATACTGGAGTGGGTTGCCATGCCCTCCTTCAGGGGATCTTCCTGACCAAGTGATCGAACCTGAATCTCTAAGGTCTCCTCCATTGGCAGGTGGCTTCTTTACCACTAGGCCATTTGGGAAACCCAAGACACATACTGTATACTCACAAATAAAATCCTGGTTTCTTTTTTTTTGTCATGTTATGATCACTAGGTCATTTTCTCCTATCATCAGAGTATTTTACTCTGAGAAATTTACAGTGTTCAAGGACATATATTCAGAAAAGAGAATGAGAAAAAGAGAGAGAGAGCTATTTAAGACATTGAAATACAAGGACAAATCACTGAGTAATGACAGTCACTAAGTTTGGAAAATAACTCATGTGTCCCAAATCTATTTCACTACAATTTACAACTAAAATCATAGCTTATGTGAACGTTCATGTCACAGTTAAAGATTGTTAGAATCTGCACTGTCAGGGGTTTAACTGGAAACAATTCAAATGATTTCCAAGGAAAGCCTTTGGTGAACACACAGTTAAAAGGGTGCTAGCACAGTTGAGGGATGGAGAAGGAAGGATGTTGAGACTCCTAGGGACCAGCAAGGTGGGAAGTTTTATTGCATCTAGGGCTGCCATTCAGAAAACTAAGACCATAGCATCTGGTCTCATCATTTCAGGGAAATAGATGGGGAAACAGTGGAAACAGTGTTAGACTTTATTTTGAGGGGCTCCAAAATCACTTCAGATAGTGATTGCAGCCATGAAATTAAAAGACGCTTACTCCTTGGAAGGAAAGTTATGACCAACTTAGATGGCATATTGAAAAGCAGAGACGTTACTTTGACAATGAAGGTCCGTCTAGTTAAGGCTATGGTTTTTCCAGTGGTCATGTATGGATGTGATAGTTGGACTGTGAAGAAGGCTGAGCACCAAAGAATTGATGCTTTTGAACTCTGGTGTTGGAGAAGATTCTTGAGAATGCCTTGGACTGCAAGGAGATCCAACCCGTCCATCCTAAAGGAGATCAGTCCTGGGTGTTCACTGGAAGGACTTATGATGAAGCTGAAACTCCAGTACTTTGGCCACCTCATGCGAACAGTTGACTCATTGGAAAAGACTCCGATGCTGGGAGGGATTGGGGGCAAGAGGAGAAGGGGACGACAGAGAGTGAGATGCCTGG
The DNA here is from genome assembly GCA_006408695.1 of Aepyceros melampus. Lineage (NCBI taxonomy): Eukaryota > Metazoa > Chordata > Mammalia > Artiodactyla > Bovidae > Aepyceros > Aepyceros melampus. The sequence continues at coordinate 283,201 of SJXQ01012534.1, forward strand.
ATGGCATCACCAACTTGATGCACATGAGTTTGGGTGAACTCTGGGAGTTGGTGATAGACAGGGAGGCCTGGTGTGCTACGATTCATGGGGTCGCAAAGAGTTGGACACGACTGAGCGACTGAACTGAGGGCTGCCATTATTGGAGGGAGCATAGGAGAGCTGGAGCTTCAGAGAACAGCCTGGCAAGAGTCACTGATCCAGAATTATGTTTCTCCCCATTTCTTTCTAGTTATTATTCCCACACCCATGAAAAAAAAATCAAATCTAATTTAAATTCTACCTGATGAGATATATTAACAAGTAAGGAATAAGATTTAAACAAGTAGGGTTGAGTTGGCTTTATTTTTTCTTTTTACTCCTTACTCCCCTAGCCTGCCAGCAAGGGAATTTTCACCCTCTTGGGGGCAACGTTGCTTCCACTGAGCACACACGTTCTACAGAGAGGCAGCTGCCACCAGAAGTGTGGCCCTAAAACCTGGTTTCAGAGGAAACACCCTGACCTCTTTGGCCCCCTACCCTGCAGCAGGCAGAGGATTCTGCCGTACAGTACAAGGGGCAGCTGCGGAAGACAGAGCAAGGCTGTGAAGAACAGAGCATGAGGATCTGAGGGAACAAAAAGAGCAACCCCCAGACAGTTCTTCCAGATCTCTTGTAACTTAATTGGGGCAAAATCTGGGGAAAGCCTTGAATGGCTTAGAAAGAACATGAATTTTGTGTAAAGAGGATGTTGAGTTCCAGCTTTGTTCCTCTTTGATTGAAGAAGCTTAAGGACTACCTTTAAACTTTCTGAGTCTCTGAGAGTAAACTGGGGCTCTGGATATTTACTTCTGGCAGTCGCTTTGAGGATAAACTAAAATAACATATGCAGAGCACTTACTAATGTGACTGTCTGGATAAATAATCATTAACTGTGAATTTGAAAGTTTTTCATCTGCCCTTCTTTCTTTTCATTCACAAGTGCCAAGACAAAGACTCTGCCCCACTAAACTTGCAGTCTATGGAAGGGTCAGAGGTATTTATCAAAATGCCAAAACACATTCAAGATGTTTGAAGGAAGGCATTTTGCATGCTCAGTTGCTCAGTCATATCTGATTCTTTGCGACCCCAAGGACTATAGCCCTCCAGGTTCCTCTGTCCATGGAGTTTTCCAGGTAAGGACACTGGAATGGGTTGCCATTTCCTCCTCTAGGGGATCTTCCAGATATAGCTATTGAACCTGTGTCTCTTGCATCTCTTGCATTGGCAGACTGATTCTTTATCACTGAGCTACTTGGGAAATTCATTTGAAGGAAATCAGTTCACAAAAGAATGGCCTTGGTTAATACTGCTATCACCTATGTCTTCACTAGCAATCTGCTAAGATAATCAAGCCCAGATTCCCCAAAGTTGCTCCTCCCACAAAGCACAAGGGCCAAAGGTTTTGGAAGAAACCTGAAATGCTCAAAAATATAGGTTCAAAGGAACTTATTCTGAAAATATATATATTGATATTATCTCAACCTGGGATATTAAATCTCCTTTAAATTATAGCACATTTATCTAGAACTGGCTGCACAGAAACTTCCCAGAAGAGTAAATTTCTGAAGCAGTGCTTATTCTGGCAACAAAAGAGAAATTGGCATTAACTAATCTTGCTGCATGCATCCTTTAGTCAGCCATTTATTTTTTATTGAGTACCAGACCTTGTGCCATAATATTCAAGCTTTAGACTAACTTTGTATTGCCTGACAATGACCAATGATCTTACTTGACCAAGTGTTATGAAACTTTTTGACAAACTACCCAAATATGAAATTTTAATTTAGTTTCTTTCGAACTCCAGCTAACTTTGGAGTTCATTAGGGGGCCCTTAAGATATCTTAAGAGGAATATTTAATTAGTTTTTTTTTGATATGTTGAATTACATGGGAAGTATTGCTAAAGGAGTGATAACTTTTCTAAGATTATACTATATAGGTAAATGTTACTACTATAGATCTTCTAGAAATCAAAGTTTCTGAATTACAGATGTGTCCTGGTATAATCTATCAGCCATAATTCTGATTATTTCACAGCAATTTGATTAAGCTTCTTTGTCAACACATTGTGATCAAATCTTTAACCTTGCCTTTACAGTCTTTAATAGACAGTTAAATTGATGCTTTGCAAAAGGACTTCAAGAATATTCATGGAAAGGACTTTTAAATAAACATAGATCAGATTATACCGCTGAACTTGGTAAGAAATTTTTATCACACTGGTAAGGGAAGCAAATCTTCCCTCTCATTGGCAGCCATGATGGGCTCTGAGGCTGTCCGCAGCAGTCAGCAGAATGGCAAAACAATCTTACAGTGACATTCACACTTGAAGGGAAAGGGGATTTTGACTGTGCTATATGCTAGTACGGGCTTCTTTGGTGGCTCAGAAGGTAAAGAATCTGCCTGCAATGTGGGAGACCTGGGTTTGATCCCTGGGTCCAGAAGGTCCCCTGGAGGAGGGCATGGCACCCCACTCCATTATTCTTGCCTGGAGAATCCCCATAGACAGAGAAGCCTGGCAGGCTACAGTCCATGGGGTCGCAGAGCTGGACACAACTGGGCAAGCACAGCACATATGCTAGTTTTCAGGAATGAACAATGAAAGAAGAACTGTTAACTGTTTAATTAAGAGTTATGAGGTACTGGCTTTGGAAAAATCTGGTCTTCATAAAACATAATGAAAGTCTTAAAAGAGAAAAAGAAAGAATGGCCTTGGATACATCAGAGAAAATTGCTAGCATGTCTGTGTGACACCTACTGAATGCATTAGTCTCATGTTGAAAAAGTCATCCACAAAATCCTTTAGTCAATTGCTTTGCCCAGATCTTTATTCCAGAAGGAGATCATTAAGTGATACCACAATTTCTACAAGGCTGGTGATTCAGAACGCTTCATTTGTTATGTTTCTAAGTTTTGTATCCTCATCTGTACCAATAAGAGGATAAGAGCACTTATCTCAGAGGGTGGTTGATGGTTGAATGAAAAAATGCATTGCTGTTGTTCACTTGCAAAGTCATGTCTGACTTTTTGTGACCTCATGGACTGCAGCATGCCAGGTTTCCCTGTCTGTCACTCTATCTTGGAGTTTGCTCAAATTCATGCCCATTGAGTCAGTATGCTATCTAAATATCTCCTCCTCTGCTGCCCTTGGATCGTTTTATATGTTTCTAAGTTTTGTATCCTCATCTGTACCAATAAGAGGATAAGAGCACTTATCTCAGAGGGTGGTTGATGGTTGAATGAAAAAATGCATTGCTGTTGTTCACTTGCAAAGTCATGTCTGACTTTTTGTGACCTCATGGACTGCAGCATGCCAGGTTTCCCTGTCTGTCACTCTATCTTGGAGTTTGCTCAAATTCATGCCCATTGAGTCAGTATGCTATCTAAATATCTCCTCCTCTGCTGCCCTTGGATCGTTTTACATTTAATCTTTCCCAGCACCAGGGTCTTTGCAAGTGAGTCAGCTCTTTGCACCAGGTGGCCAAAGTACTGGAGCTTCAGTTTCAGCATCATCCTTCCAATGCATATTCACGGTTGATTTCTTTTAGGATTGATTCCAGCTTGTAATGCATCCAGTCTGGCATTTCGCATGATGTACTCTGCACATGTTAAATAAGCAGGATGATGATATACAGTCATATCATACCTCCTTCCCAATTTTGAACCAGTCGGTTGTTCCATGTAAGGTTCTTACTGTGGCTTCTTGATCCCCCTACAGGTCTCTCTGGGGACAGATAAGGTTGTCTGATTTTCTCATTCTTTTAGGAATGTTCCTCAGTTTGTTGTGACCCACACATGAAAAAATGCATTAAAGTATTTAGTACTGAGTCTGGCTCAGAGAAAGTGTTTAATAAAGTCTGCCAGTTTAAATGAACTTAATTCTCTTCAGATACTCATGTCTTTATGAACTTGTTCAGCACATGCTTAAGCTTGCCTTAGTTTTTCATGTTTACTATGAAACATTACTATTACTATGAAAACATAGCAATAATTTGAAATATCCATTTAATCTCAGTAAAATTTTCACAACTAATGAGAGAATATATTAAATTTATCAGGAAAATGGTTCAGCACAAATTTAGGAATAGTTATAATTATACTTATTATAATTAGACTTAAATTCAGACTTAAATTGAAGAAAGTAGGGAAAACCGCTAGACCATTCAGGTATGACCTAAATCAAATCCCTTATGATTATACAGTGGAAGTGAGAAATAGATTTAAGGGTCTACATCTGATAGATAGAGTGCCTGATGAACCATGGAATGAGGTTCGTGACATTGTACAGGAGACAGGGATCAAGACCATCCCCATGGCAAAGAAATGCAAAAAAGCAAAACGGCTGTCTGGGAAGGCCTTAAAAATAGCTGTGAAAAGAAGAGAGGTGAAAAGCAAAGGAGAAAAGGAAAGATATAAGCATCTGAATGCAGAGTTCCAAAGAATAGCAAGAAGAGATAAGCAAGTCTTCTTCAGTGATCAATGCAAAGAAAGAGAGGAAAAGAACAGAAGGGGAAAGACTATAGAGATCTCTTCAAGAAAATTAGAGATACCAAGGGAGTATTTCATGCAAAGATGGGCTCAATAAAGGACAGAAATGGTCTGGACCTAACAGAAGCAGAAGATATTAAGAAGAGGTGGCAAGAATACACAGAAAAACTGTACAAAAAAGATCTTCACGACCCAGATAATCACGATGGTGTGATCACTCATCTACAGCCAGACATCCTGGAATGTGAAGTCAAGTGGGCCTTAGAAAGCATCACTATGAACAAAGCTAGTGGAGGTGATGGAATTCCAGTTGAGCTATTTCAAATCCTGAAAGACGATGCTGTGAAAGTGCTGCA
>SJXQ01012534.1:288704-480373 GCA_006408695.1 Aepyceros melampus
GCCGAAGAACTGATGCTTTTGAACTGTGGTGTTGGAGAAGACTCTTGAGAGTCCCTTGGACTGCAAGGAGATCCAACCAGTCCATTCTGAAGGAGATCAGCCCTGGGTGTTCTTTGGAAGGAATGATGCTAAAGCTGAAACTCCAATACTTTGGCCACCTCATGTGAAGAGTTGACTCATTGGAAAAGACTCTGATCTTGGGAGGGATTGGGGGCAGGAGGAGAAGGGGACCACAGAGGATGAGATGGCTGGAAGGCATCGTTGACTCGTTGGACGTGAATCTGAGTGAACTCTGGGAGCTGGTGATGGACAGGGAGGCCTGGCGTGCTGCGATTCATGGAGTCGCAAAGAGTCGGACATGACTGAGTGACTGAACTGAACTGAACTGATAATTATACTTCCATTGCTGTAATTCAGGTGAATAAGTCCTTAATTTTTTCTACCTAATTTAATCCATAGAAAGAGTGTGTATTGATCACCTATATCACAAAAGTCTATTGTTGGTATAAAAATTTATCAAGAGATAATGTTTATGGTTGTTTTCAAGCATCTGAGGCAACTTTCAAAATTAGCTACACAAAGCTTCCCTGGTGGTAGAGTGGTTAAGAATACATCTTGCAAGGCAAGGGATGCTGGTTTGATCCCTGGTTGGGAATATACCACATGCCATGAAGCAGCTAAGGTGTGTGCCACAGCTACTGAGCCCATGTGCTACAACTACTGAAGCCGGTGCTCTCAGAGCCTTTGCTCCACAGCAAGACAAGCCAACTCAACGAGGAGCCCACACACCACCATGAGGAGTAGCCCCTGCTCGCTGCAACTACAGAAAGCCCGTGTGCAGCAATGAAGACCCACTAGGGCCAAAAAATAAATAAATGAATGAATAAATAAAATTAGCTTCATGTACGATGCTTGGGAGACTTCCCTGGGTGGCGCTAGTGGTAAAGAACCTGCCTGCCAATGCAGGAGACAAGAGGTGCAGGTTGATCCCTGGATCGGGAAGATCCCCTGGAGGAGGGCATGGCAGTATTCTTGCCTGGAGAACCCCATGGACAGAGAAGCCTGGTGGGCTACAGTCCATAGAGGTGCAAAGAGTTGGACACAACTGAAGTGACTTAGCATGCAAGATACTTAAAGTATGTGAATGTAAGAAAGATAAAAAATAATTTAAATACCAAAAATCTTTCTAAAAATTTTTTTCAGCCTTTCAAAACAAACCTTTAAAGCCACCTACATAAAATAAAGCAGAATTGGAAAAAGGAGCAACAGCACATAAAAATAAATATTTTCCAAGAAGCTGCTACCTATCCTAGAAAGCTGAAATGTTCTGCAATAGCGTGCTGGGTGAGTGGTCTAGCTACCCAGTAGCTGGCTTCATGCTACTGAATGAATAAGACACCTTTGCAAAGCCTTTTGGGAGGTACATCACTCCAGTGAGAAAAAGGGCACTCCTGTTAAGCAACAAAGGGCACCAATTAAGACTCTTAAAAGTGCTGATTAAATAATAAAGTAACTTAAAATACAAACAAAATGCTGAGTAAGTGAAAACCGACTAGCTTTCAAGGCATAAATTAATGTCCTTATCAAGTATTCCCCCCTCCCCCACCAGTTGCAAGGCCCTGTCAGTTCTAGACAAACTGCCCAGACATTCCACCCATGGGGCTGCCCATGGGGCAGTTTATTTTTCCTTCTCACACCTGTGCTTAATGAGTTGCAGTTTTGCAAACTCAACTGTTTTCAAGGGAAGATGAGAAGGACTTATGCCCAAAAAATAAAATCAAGATAAGAAACAAAACTACTGTAATTTATCTCTAGTCAACCTACCCAGAGAAGACTGTGAAACAGTAAAAGACACTACAGGCTCTTAAGGCAGAAAATTCCAAAGGTCACCTATCAATGGCCTCCCCTCTAACAGAACTGAAAGAGATTAAAACCAGGATAAAAGCCAAAGTTTTTCAGGAAAAACAGCCCACCTTCATTTAAATGTAACCCTTGGGGTCAAGAAGTTATTTCTTATCAGGGATAAGATTTTGTTTTTCAACAGGAAAGGGATTTTACTAAGATGGGTATTGTCTGCCCTGTGTGTATTCCTGTTAAAAAAAAGTCATTTTTCACTTAGGAAAAAACTGCCTTTTAAAACTATAACTTATATTGCTTTAACTTCAGTCTTCTCTAAATGACTGGCTCTGATCAATTCCTTTTGTGCTTAACCATAATGTTCAACTCAAATGAAGTCAATTCACGTCGGATTTCCATAATTGCCCATGTTCCTCATTAGCCTTCTTCAATAATAAAACATCCAAATGATACCCCCAGCACACAAATATTTGTGTTCCTTTATGTTACTGAACATTTAAGTTCTGAAAATCTTATCTCTACGGCAAGTCCAAGAAGAAGCCAGGCACAGTTGTCAATAAATATATGTTCTGTCTCTACCACACACATGACATCACAAAAGTACTAGGTTTGGTAAGAGGTTGCTGGTGTAGAAGAAAAAATCTACTTCTGTATTAATGGCAAATTTCCTGTTAGAAAAATGAAGAAATGAGGCTACCCTGTATATGGTGCTGCCACTTGAGTGCATGTCTTTGAACAAAATCAGAAGATGGTACAAGTAAAAATGATTCAAGATATCCTATGCTTTAATTGATATTTTAAAAGCAACTTTGTTGGGGCATAATTTATATACCAGGGCTTCCCAGATGACTCAGTGGTAGAGTCCACCTGCCAATGCAGGAGATGAAGGTTTGATCACTGGGTCAGGAAGAATCCCTGAGGAAGGAAAAGGCAACCCACTCCAGTGTTCTTGTCTGGGAAATCCTGTGGAGAGAGGATCCTGGAAGGCGCTGGTTTAATGGGTCACGAAAGAGCCAGACACGACTTAGCAACAAAACAACAACAATCAACTCACATACACAAAATTTACCCATTTTAAGTTTACAACGTGGTGAATTTCAGTCACTTCATCAAATTGTGCAGCCATCATTACATTCTAGTTTTAGAACATTCCTTTCCATCACCCCTTCAAGTCCTTATGCCCATTTACAGCTAATTCCCATTCCCAGCCCCAGTGCCAGCCACCTAACAATCTACTATCTCTTTTGTCACATTTCCCTCTCCAATTCGAGATGAGAAAAAGAAATCCAAAGATATGTCCAATAAATAGGAGGACACTGTTTGCTGAAGAAGCAATCCTTGTCAAAATAAACTTCAGAATTCTTACGGGAGTGCAAGAGAACCTTGGACACCAGGCATGGCTAGTTTGAGCAGGGTTAGAATGGAGAGATTTAATTATCTCTCCAGCTAGAGATAACAGACTTACACAGTTACAAGGAACTTGGATAATGAAAGAATACTACAGCAAGCCTTGCTGTCTTAAGTAAGAAAATGCTTCTATCTCCAAAGTTAAAAAAAAAAAAAATCCACTTTTAAGTAAAAGGGTAAACTGTCAACCATTTCTATAACAGTCAGAATATTGTATATTTTTGCTTGTAACACTTTACAAATATACCATATCCTTAAGCAAATTATATTTCAACAGACTGAAATATCAGTTTCTTCTGAAATGTAAGTCACTTAGGCTATTTCCTCCAAGTTCTCATGTGTATATTATTCTTATGTATTTTGAGTACAGTAAATATGTCAAACTATTATGGTTTTGGTTGGCAAAATACTTTTAACCACCGATTTCCTTCCCCCAGAATCTGTATATTTTAAGCATTAGCTTCAAGTTTATCTTATTTACATCCTGATTTCCAGGTACCCTTCCCTCTGGAAGGAACATCAGCTTCCCAGAAATTTAAGAAGAATTTTACAAGGGCCCTTTTATGTGTGAAACAGAAAACTGCTTTGTCAAGTGATGATGAGAAATTGAAAAAACAAACAAACAAACAAAAAAACTCTAACCCAGACAGGACTCTAAATTTGGGGAAATTTTGGCACTCTTTCAACTTGCAAAATTGGTCACAAAGATGCCTTAGGAAGTTATTTTACACTTCTTGTAGGAAACTGATATTTGCTGTGTTTTTTCTCCTTTAAGTCTCTGTGTTAATGAAAACAAATGTTCGTTTTTTGCCTTTGATGTTGGGCATTTTATAGACCAGAGTTCGAATTACCCATGGCACTTACCAAAGGCGGAACTTTCTAAGTATGTGCAGAAAAAGACAAACCTGCTTGCAGCCTTCATAGATTCTCAAAACCAATGGGAGGTCTGCACTAGTAACAAAACTAGCGAGGCAAAACTCCGAGTTTAGATCTTTCAGGAGTCGCTGAAGAAAGTTGAGGACTCCTTTTGAAGATCTTTAAAAACAAGTGTGACTTGTGTTTCTCTGTAAAAAGAATTGATGTGACGAGTTGCTAAATGCTAGCGACTTCTCAGATTCCCTTTCTACCCATGCCTTTAGAGGGAAAGACTGGGAAATCTTAAATGGGAACTTTCCACATTTCTTAGAGTAAGTAACACTTGAAAAAAGAAAAAAGAAAAAAAAAAAAAGTCTGGCAGCGGGGCTGGGGGAGGGGAATTCTATGATGAAACCGATGTCTACCAAATGAAAATGCCAAATAAAAGCAAGGAAGCTACTGTAAGAAGGAAAGACTGGAAATGGTCTTTTCTCAACTTTTAATGATTCAGCGATCTCTGTTCAGTGTAACGGTGAACATGGGCAAGGACATTACGATCTTTCTCCAAGGTCGGTCCAACTTTCCAGTTTTCAGTGGTAACAGACATCCCATCCCCAGGACAAGAAGACTTTCTTGCATATTTGGGGGGGGGGCGGGGGCAAACGGCTGCTCTGTCCTTTCCAAAGAAACCTCGTTCTCCGAGTTTCCGTCTAGATCCGCCCTGCGGAATTCCTGGTACTTAGTAGAAGCTCATTAAAGAGATCCTTTCTCCCTTCCGCCCTCCGTCGCCTTTCTCCCTTCCCACCCCCTACCCTCAGTTAAAACGTCCTCAGAACCAGAGGTACTGCGTTTAGAAAGGCAGAAGACTTGAACGGGAAGCTGTGAAGGCAAAGTGAGTCCCCAGTCATTGCACAGACCCAAGAGAGGGAACCGCAGGAAAGCCAGCCGCTCCCCGGGACGGTAAAGTCTACATTCCTACAGCTGCAAGGTGGTGGCTACTTTCTGGTTTTTCCTCCCCGTCGAAGTACACTCCAGTGAGCGGAGATTTTCCCCCCACCGCCATCGGTGACGCGATCTCAACTCCCCCACCCTCCGCCTCACCCCAATAAAATATTTAAAAAGGGAAGCGAGGGTGGGGAGGGAGGATGGACTTGCGATCCCTTGGCTACATGGGACTCCAGCCCCTCCCTTTCCTCCCAGTCTACCCCTTTCCAGACGCTTCCCATCCCTCCCCTTCTGCCCCCCAAAAGTTTGACGACCGCAAAGGAAACCAAAAAAAGTTCTCTTGTCCCAAGCCTGGCGGGCGATCAGCTTCTCTTTTGTTCAAGACGAACCCACAGTTCCCCTGACGTCACCCGGAGCCTGGGCCAATGGGCGCGCGGTCGGCGGCGGCTGCGGCCGGAGGAGGGTGGGAGGGGGTCCGGCCGGTCCCTCCTCCCCGGTGCCCGGGGCCTCGCGGGGGGCGGGAAGGGACCGTCCCATATAAACCCTGGTACTCTGGGCTCGGCCGCTCGCGCCGGCTGCGCTTTGCAAGGGGAGGAGGGGGACCCCTAGTCGCGAGCGGAGGCCAGGGGACCTGCAGCTACAACTTCTTTCGTCCTTTCCTTCCCCTCTGTCCCTCTACCCTTCCCTTTCCCCATCCTCCAGCCCTGACTCTCTTGGAGGTACTGGAAGGGGACTCCGCCCGCAGGTTGCGAAGGGAACCAAACTTAAGTGGCAAGTTGCCTCACCGTCTCAAGATGCTCGGGGGTCCGGGGCCCGGGCTGCTGCTGCTGCTGGCCGTCCTGTCCCTGGGGACAGCGGTACCCTCCGCGGGAGCCTCGAAGAGCAGGAGACAGGCGCAGCAGATCGTTCAGCCCCATCCCCGCTGACTGTCAGTCAGAGCAAACGTGAGTACTGACCGTGGGCTGGAACAGGCTGCCTCAGGACGGGGCCAGAAAGCCAAGCAAAGTTGTGACCGAAGTTTTGTGTGCGCGCGCGCGCGTGGCGTGTGTGTACTCCTAAATGAGAGGGGGACATAAAAGACTGGCTTTGAGCAGGCTGGTTTTGTGGGCTTAGGTAAGATAAGGCGTTGGAAGGCGGAGCTCAGCGATGTCCAACAGGGCTGGTACCGACTCAGGTCATCTTCCTTTGAATTAACCAGAACTCGTCTTTAAAGAGAAAAATGATGCACTTCTTTAAACTTTTATTTTTGGGATTAGTGTGGTCCTTACGCTTGTTTTCTTTGTTGCTAAGTAATCGGTTAAATACTGTCAAAATGGAGATGAGGGGAGAGTAGCTGAATAATTATGCTGTTCCAACTTTGAATGAGATGTAATTGCTTCAAAATGCTTTCTCAGGATGCTTCTCAAGAACAGAGATTGGAATTCCTCTTCCAGTTTCTCAAAGACACACCCTCCCTTTTCCTTGGCTAATGGAAACTGCTTAGCATTACCCTTCTTGACTTATTACCCCCAAAGAGCGCTGAAATTCCTTGCACGTTTTAAAATGTAATTCCCAGTTATCTGCTTTTCAAAATGTTTCCATTCCTTTGGTGCAGACCCCTGGCCAGATGGAAATGACATCATTGTATAACATTTAACTAAATCAAAAGAAAAACAAAAGGAATACGTGAATAAATATCTACGTGTGCAAATGTGTGGTTAATTCTTTAGATATGTAGTTGCTTTTAATTCTTCTGGTGTTCTGATGATTAACTTTTTCCCCCTTCGTTTGTTGCTTAGGCTCATCAGTTTAGTTGTGCAAGAAAATTCCATACTTTGGAAAAAGGAAGGATCCAAATTTAATGACTTTTTTCTTCATCTCTTACAGCTGGTTGTTATGACAATGGAAAGCACTATCAGATAAACCAACAGTGGGAGCGTACCTACCTGGGCAGTGCCTGGTCTGTACCTGTTATGGAGGGAGCCGGGGCTTTAATTGTGAGAGCAAGCCTGAACGTAAGTGATGGCGAGCCTGCCTAATTCTTAGTATCTTCTAATTATTATAGCTATTAGAATCTAATAGATAGAGAAGTAGTGCTTATTGATGAAATTTAGGATTAGTAGTAAAATTACATATCCCATTTCCCTAATAGAATTATCTTTAAAAAATGTTTAATAACTACTATATTTGCTTCTCAAATTATATTGTTCTTTTTACCTTTCAAACAAAAAAAACAAATATATCCCAAAGTAGTTTCTAGGGTCTTCTTTCTGTTTTACTTTCCCAAAACATTTGATTAAAAACATGAATGATGTGTGTTCTTTCTCCCTTCAAAAGAAAAAGAATTGCTTATAAAATTCTAATTTATTAGAAATTAATTTCAAATCTTAGACTGTAAGAGTATGGGGCAGAAAGCACTTTGGGCAGTACATTGTCAAGCGATTTGTCAGCTGCATTTAAAGGTAAAATCGCTGACTACTTCAAAGTTCTCATTCCTTTATGACCCTTGATCTATTTCTTGTAAATTATGGCAACTCCTGCAGAGAACCACTGATGAGGCTGAAATGGAAATAGTAGGATTAACAAGGGCCAGTGCTGGGGTGGGGGTGGGAGCTCTTCAGATTGTTTATTTTTAAGTGGACCTTGGTTTGATTTTCTGAGCCAGAGAGAGAAATCTAAAGTCCTTCCTTCACAATCTAGCTGGTCCTAAGGTTGTGCTTTATAGCTTTTTCCTAAGCGCCTGAGAATCATTTCCAATGGAAATTCATCACCAGAAAATTAGAAAACTTGTCAAAGGTTGAAAACTGAGGCTTTGTTAGACCCTAGGGTAAAATTGGGGTCTGCTACTTCAGGTTTTAAAAACTTTCCACTTGTCCCTTGCTACTCACAGAAGAGAAAAGTAGGTTTTCCCTTGGATGAGAGTAGTGGAATAGAAAAGTTTTTCCCTATATGAGGTTCACATGGACTTTCATTCTTCCCTCGCTGAAGAGACTTGCTTTGACAAGTACACGGGGAACACTTACCGGGTGGGCGACACTTATGAGCGCCCTAAGGACTCCATGATCTGGGACTGTACCTGCATCGGGGCTGGGCGAGGGAGAATAAGCTGCACCATTGCAAGTAAGAACGGCCTTCTGTCCACGAACGCTGAGATTACACAGTGTGAACTTTTCCATTCCCATCACTGTCATTTTCTGTTATCCATGACTGGATATTCCTAATGTGGGGATTTATCCCAGGTGAGCAGACACCCTTCTATGGCCACACAGCTGATTCCTGTGCCTCTGAAAGGTGGCTCTGAGCACAGATGGAGGCAGTGTTCTGTCTGTTTGCATTTATGAGAGAGAGAGAGAGAGAGAGAGTGTGTGTGTGTGTGTGTGTTTATACACACGTACGTAGCCTAACCAAGCAAATCTCTTGGGTTCCATCCTGCTCTTAGAGGAGTTGCCCATTTTATGTTATCTGGGCATCTTCAAGCCAGACTGCTCATGTGGTGATCCGTAGTGATTGGAAAGATGGTCACGAAGAATGAATTAGCTGTTGTGTGCTCTGCTAGTCTTGTTAGCAATGTACACACTGCTTGGATCTCACAGAAACAGTCTGGTTTCTTTGTAACCAGTAGTTTATAACCAGGAAGCAGAGCTCTCTATTCCTAGGAATAATGTGGAATGAATTTTCCAAGGTACTTAGGGATCTGGACTTACTCTCAGCAACTCTAGTTTAGCTAAGTCAAACTTTCCAGTATGATTCATTGGGTTACCAATAGCTTCTATTAACACAGCATTTAGTGTTTTTTAATCCATCGTTGTATAAGTCTCCTAAAGGCTCAGTCCAAAAAGACAAATCAGACTTCCCTGGCGGTCTAGTGGTAAAGACTCTGAGCTTCCACTGCAGGGAGTGGAGGTTCAATCTCTGGTCAGGGAACTAAGTGGCACCCCCGCCAAAAAGCATGATGTACAGCCTTCTGGAAAAGACAAATCAGTCTCTTGTGAATAAGCCCAATAGCCTGTCCTATATTTAACGTTAGAGTTTATCCAGGTTATTGGTATATGTTAAGAGTCAGTGTTCTCTAGTGTTTACATAGTGGACAGTTTAACCTTTGTATGTGCCCTTGTGTTTAACCAGATTCCCACACTTGCCATGTATACATCTATTTGCTTTCCATCAAAAAGACATTTCTATCCTAGAGTGAAGTATGGACTCTCCACATCCTGAAAGCTAGAATTCTAGGTCAAGTGTGCCTTTTGCATTGAATTAAAACCCACTATGTGTGTGTGGAGGCCATGCCTGGCAGCCTTTCTTTTCTGCTTTAGAACTCAATTTCCTGTGATCTCTCTGGGGATCCAGGATTTATGACTCCTTTCTTTGCTATTCAGATTTCCTCTGTGGTTTCCCATTGTACTTAAACCAGACATTCAATTGAAGGACCCCAAATGACCAGACCTGTTAACTTTTCCCCTGTCCCCGATGGGAAAGCTGCTCTCTTTGGCTAACCGAAGGGGTGGGAATATGAGACTTTTTATGTTTTAAAACTGTTGTCTGTCCCACTGTCTGTAACATTTGCTTTTTATCTTGAACAGACCGCTGCCATGAAGGGGGCCAGTCCTACAAGATTGGTGACACCTGGAGGAGACCACACGAGACTGGTGGTTACATGTTAGAGTGTGTGTGTCTGGGTAATGGGAAAGGAGAATGGACCTGCAAGCCCATAGGTGTGTGACTTGGGGATAAATGGGAGTGGGATACACAGTCAAAATGTTGGGTTGAGTCAAAATTGACGTGACAAGATACCTGCCTTCCAATAAAAAAGATAAGAGACTGAGAATTTTATTTAAAATAATGAAATGTGTAATCCATAGTCTTCTCAAGGAATCAGTTCAAATTCCCAACCATGTATAGAAGTCTTAGGGATTCCCAGGTGGTGCCCTGGTACAGAATCTGCATGACAATGTAGGAGATGCAAGAGAGCTGGGTTCGATTCCTGGATCTGGAAGTAGGAAATGGCAACTCAACAGTATCTGTTATCTTGCCTGGAAAATTCTGGGGACAGAGAACGCTGGTAGACTGCATACAGTGCATGGGCTGGCAAAAAGTCGGACACGACTGACTATACACGTTATCAATAGAAGTCTTAATTTTTTTTTCAAAGCTTAAGATAGAGTTGAAAGATTTAGGAAGAAGTCATTTGTTTCTCTAAGATCTGTTCTCAGATTTCTCCTTGGTCAAGATGTTAAGTTTTTTAAAGGAAAAAAAAAAAATGAGACTTTTAACATCTTTCTTTATTGGAACGTGGCAGATGGAAACACCACGTGTTTGTATGTGGTGTGTGTTCTATAGTCTCTTGGTCATTTTTTGTCAAAAATTGCTGTTTCCTTTGGTGTCAGTCTTCAGCTGAACTCTGCAGATACAAATCTAAGAGTTTCTGGCTCTAAATTTTATTCTGATTGATCTCTAATGCAGAGGTTTTTATTTTCTTTGTGTTGCTTCTATTTTTACAGAAATCCAAATTTTAAATAGCTTTCTTGTCATTTTATGCAGGCATTCATGATTGGTCATTTTTAATTAAGATTGGAATTTTGCATATTTAGTCTCAATATGCAGGAGATTCATAGATCCACAGGAGGCACATGGATCCTTTTTGCTCAAAATATTGGTGTGAAGAACGGTGCTAGCTGAAAATGTACAACCCGTGTACTTATTAGGAGAATAGAATTTCTGCCTGCCAACTTGGCTAGAGCTTCCTTTCACTTTGGTTACTTGCTCTGTGCTTAGTTACAGGGCGTGCCTTTCTTTTTGAACAGAGTACCACTTTAAAAAATGTGGTTGGGTTTTGCTTACACAATATACTTTAAATTACAGGGAGACAGTACAATTTGAAATAACTCCTTTTTTTTTCTTTCTGTTTTTCATTCCAATTTCCCTACAGCTGAGAAATGTTTTGATCAGGCTGCTGGTACTTCCTACGTTGTCGGGGAGACCTGGGAAAAGCCTTATCAGGGCTGGATGATGGTGGACTGTACTTGCCTGGGAGAAGGCAGTGGACGTATACTTGCACCTCCAGAAGTACGTTTTAGATCTGTATGTTGAAGATGAGGTCAGGCATTGTTTTCTGGATTGCTAGAGAGAATTGTCAAATGATATCATGTACAACATCCGTTCTACCAACATGCTAACCTTTGGATGTCAAGAAAAATTTTGTAACCAACTTATTCTACTTCTTCAAAGAAGACTAAATTAAAATAAAACAGCTTATTTTAATAAGGTCTTAGGTTATCAGCTACTGAGAAAGAACCTGAATGTTCATTTCAGTGCCAAATGTGTTGCAGACCTGAAGATAAGTTGCCAATGTTTCTAAGTGATCACTGAGATATTTTCTAAGTAGCAAGGAAATCTTTAAAATAACAGGCACATGCATCTTTGGGCATGTGAGTACTCTTGACTTAGAGAGGAGCAAAGCTCTAAAATTTTGGGTTTCCGTCTATGCTTGACATTTAAGTAAGGCATATACATTAGCAAAACTGATAAAAATAAAAGGTACTTATCCCATAGGTTAAATTATGTTTAACCCCAATTCTGGAGTCAAGGACAGTGTCTCTGTGGGTTTATTAGTGCTGTGAAGAAGCTAAACTTTGAAAGTTTCTGAAAGAAACACTGGTATCTCTGTAGCTCCTTCTAAGATTGCCCCGAGGCCTTACTTTTTGCCTTAGGGATTCAATGCTCCTTTTTTGAAATGTCAAACTATAAAGTTGGTGGAAGCAATACAGCTATCAACTATCAGTGTTATACATTTAAAATAAAATTAAATATTTCAAACATGTCTTATCTAGCTAGAAGTTTTAACCATCTCATCATGTTCACCATCCAAATTTGAATTCTTTCAAACAAAAAATAATCTCTTTTAAATAGTGATAGCAATTTAAACTAAATGTTTTTGAGCATCTTGCCAGTTCTCTTGCATTTAGCATTTTATTATGATTATCAGACTTCCAAGACTTTGGCGGCAGTGTTTTAGTTTAAGACAAGTTAGATGTTTGACTCAACCTTTTATCTATTATTTAAAGCTCTTCTATAACAAGTTGGGAAAAGCTTCTCAAAGAAAAGTCATTTCTTCCATGAAATTTTTAAAGTCCCTACTTCATTCAGGATGGTGTAGGGATGCAAAAATGAACTGGACATTAGCCGACTCGTCAAAGAGAACTTAGTAAGTAGGTCAGGATGATGAGAAAGGCTTATATATATCATCTCTACATAGCACAGAATTAAACACTTTGAGACAGATACTGAAATAGTACTATGGAGGTTCAGGGGAAGACAACACTTGGTTGGAGATTTGGGAAAAAGTGTCACCAGCAATGCTATCTTTATTCAGACTTCTGCTGTGGTGGGAGATCAATATGTGTCTGTATTTGTCTGAACTTAACATCAACTAATTACTTTTTATCTAACCCAGTGTAGTTCTGTTTCACAAACCAGTCAAATCCTCTCTATCACATTGCAGCATATGGGCAAAGCTGGCTTATAATTGAAATAATTTATTTGCCAGATAATCATAGACTGATGGTAATTTAGTTACAAATTATCATTTTATTTTCTTGTCTGTCTAATCCCATGGACAGAGGAGCCTAGTGGGCTACAGTCCATAGGGTCACAAGAGTCAGACGCGACTAAATAAACATTAAACAAACATTATTTTATATTAATAATCTCACTTTCCCATCAAAGAGTTAACACCATGAGCAATTCAAAAGATGCCATTTTGTTAGTAATGTTAAATAGGTTTGTGTTTGGTAGGGGATGGGGTGGGACCAGGGGAGAGAATATTTTAGTCAGAGAAGTTGATGGTGCCTTGAATTGTTTTACATAACAAATGAAAAAGCAGATGCTGCTATCTTTTAATAGCTCCTTTGAGGCAGTTGGTTGAGACCCTAGGAGACCTACTTGCCTCTCTATTGTTTCTAGTTTTCTAAAGAAAATCCCTTATGATAAGGCAGGTTGTGAACAGTCAGGACTCAAAGCCAGGGGAGCCAGAGAAGGATACAGAGGGAAGACTAGAAAGCCAGGGGATGAATTTAGTCAAATAAAGTGTGAAAAATGTAATGAATGAAAGATTTTTATCAAATTTAATGAACTGAATGACTAAATGAAAATTTAATGAGTGAAAAACAGCATTCTGGCAAACAGATGAGTGGAATTAGACTACATCGTATGGCTTCCTTCACACTGTTTTAAATGCAGTCACTTCTTTCAGAAGTTTACCACCCATGGCACCACAGCTGAATATAAAGGTATCATCCAAAAACAGCTTATCAAACTTGAAGCACTGTATTCTCCTTTTTCTTTTCTTAAACTTATTATTGGAGTATAGTTAACAGTATTGTGTTAGTTTTGGGTGTACAGCGAAGTGAATCAGGTTTAGGTCGTTTGTTTAGATCATTTAGCTCAGTCGAAAGAATCTGCCTGCAATGCAGAAGACCCAGGTTCGATTCCTGGTTTGGGGAGATTGGAGAAGGGTATGGCTATCCCCTCCATTATTCTTGCTTGGAGAATCCCATGGACAGAAGTGCCTGGCAGGCTACCGTCCTTGGGGTTGCAAGAGTTGGACGCAACTTAGCAATTAAACCACCACCGTTACAGACTTATTACAGAGTATTGAGTGGAGTTCCCTGTGCTATACAGTAGGTCCTTATGAGAAACAACTCTATTTTTATTTTAGGTTTGCATCAAGCACTTGCCAAGCTCAAACTGATTTACATGTTTTAACGCTTCCTTTCTGACACAGACAGATGCAACGATCAGGACACCAGGACATCCTATAGAATTGGGGATACCTGGAGCAAGAAGGACAACCGGGGGAACCTGCTCCAGTGCATCTGCACGGGCAACGGCCGTGGCGAGTGGAAGTGTGAGAGGCATACATCCCTGCAGACCACATCTGCAGGTGAGGCGCAGGGCCCAGGGGACTGACACGGGGCACCTTGCACAAAGCATTTCTGCAAAGCCATCTTCCCCTTGGTGTGCCCTTGAAGGATGATGTGGCTATGAAGCTGAGTTCCTTTGCAGACTGTTAGTTAAAACTTTTACTATCAGGTTTTTTAAACTTAAATAAAAATGAACTAAAATGGATCTTGGGGGAAAAAACCTAATTTTAGTTCCAAAAGGTTAAACTGATGGCCAAGGAAAGTTACTAATATCATGAAACCTATGTGATTTATATACAAAGATATAAATATATTGAGATCTGTAGATCGATACACATGTGGATATTCATATACATACCCTTGTGTATGTACGTTGAATATCTAAAGTACATTTTAATGGAAATGAGAAACTTTTGCTGAGTTACACGATCCCTTGATTCTTCTTTTGGGAAAAGGGAGGAAAAGTACATTTGTTCTTTTTCAGAATGGCATATATCTCCTTACCCTGACATTCCATTCTTTTTGTTGTGGAAACACTCCTTTATGTGTGGTTTCCATGCTCCAGCAAACTCTGTTGCATTCCATAAAATAATGCACAGTCATTTTCTTCATGTATTGACTTTCACATTTGAAAAATTCAGAGGAGTCCTAGACATGGGAAGGAATGACATAATATGTAAGCTTTTTTTAAAAAATAAGTTTTAATTATTTCTAGTACAAGACTAGGATCTTTGCATTATAGCTTGTTTTGTAAGAATCCAAAGAAAGAAAGAGGGTGGTCAAGAATGTGTACTTCTGTTATTATTCTTGCTCTGTTTTATCAAGTTTTCACTATACAGTGCACTAGCCTTATTGTTTAGTCTTTCTTCTAGGTCATTTAGCAAAAAGTATTAATTACTTACTTGGATTTTCCTCCTTTTGATGAGTTTTCATCTTGCCATGAGCACTTAGGAAGGAGAACAAGATTGGATTTGATAACATTTTTTGAGTTATTTGATTACTTTCAGTAAAATTGTTGCTAACCTAAAAAAGAAACAATTACTAATCTCAGCCTACGGAAGCAGTTTAAATTAAAAAGAGTAGAGGTTAATCGGGAGTAAGCATTCAGTGATTGCTATCTATTTTTATTAGTATTACTAATATTAATACTGAAATGGCTCTGTTGTTCAAAAAAGTTTGAAAGACATGAGGTTAAACCAATAAAAACTTTCTTCTACGGAGCTTAATATTCCTTTGTGTTGTGACTCTCCCAAGTGGGGTGTATGAAAACAGATGCCATGTTCCCCTGATATGTGTGACCTTGGGACCATTGTCTTAAGAGGATTGTCTTAGAGAGATGCTAAATTCAGTCTACCAGCATTCTAGCTTCAGTTCTAATTCTGCTCCTCCTTGGGCCTGACCCCCAAGAGAACAGATTTCTATGTTTAAAGAAAAGATCAGCATATTCTGTTGTCTTACTCTGAAATGAAAGCTATCTTAAGAGGATTGATTGATTTTAGAGAAAAAACCACAACGGAATTCCCAAATAAGCTTTGGAGAAATGAAATATGGAAGGAGGAGGGGTAGTGAATAGAAAATCCAATATGGTTGCCCAGGGCATGGTCTGAGAAGCTCAGAGTTACGTCGATGGCGAGAGGTCTGCTGCAGAGCTGCAGAGACTTCTCAAAATAATAACAGGAAGAGAGATGCCCAGATATATGGGGCTAGTGGGAGCTGCAAAGAGATGGTGAGACAGACCATTACAGGCCAAGGGAAAAGCCTGGGGACAGCTCAGGGTACAGGAAGGGATAATGAGAAGATCAGTGCAGATGAGGCATAGACAAAGGATAAAGTGATCTGAACTGAATGAAATGGAAAGAATGAAGTGAGCTGATAAGGTGTAGAGGACTGTAAAGTCATGGGCTTTGGCTTGCTGAAATGAGTAAGCAGTCATTGGAGGTACCTGCTATGTGGAGTGGCAGAATAATGGTGATTTGGAAATACACTCTTGGTAGCTCCAGGTAAGCTGGAAGGTAGAGAACACTGGGTAGCCTCTTGTGGTTTATTTCTTAGGCTGAGTGCCAAAGCTAATGCAAAGAGGGAGGGGCATTTCTTTCCAATCCCAGCTCAGTAACAAGACGGATTGTAGAGTCATCTGGATGAGACCTTGAAGATCCCAGGAAACTACTCCAGGAAGTAGTTCTCCCTTAACCAGCTTTGTGACTTTTCTTTCCCATGTCCTCAGGATCTGGCTCCTTTATGATGTCCGAACAGCCATCTACCAGCCCCAGCCTCATCCTCAGCCGCCTCCGTATGGTCACTGTGTCACAGACAGCGGTGTGGTTTACTCTGTGGGCATGCAGTGGCTGAAGACACAAGGGAACAAGCAAATGCTTTGCACTTGCCTGGGCAACGGAGTCAGCTGCCAAGAGACAGGTCTGTGTTATCTTTTTAAAAAAGAGGACCGATAACTTTCTTATTATTTAGACTTTGAAAGGCAATACATTCATTTACCAAAAAATGTAAAACAATAAAACAAGAAAAGTTTATAACTTTACCAGCCTATGATAACAGCCATGGTTGGCATTTGATATATATTTTTTCAGTCTTTTTAATCTATGTGTTTTCTTTCCAGTAGTGAGTATTAAGCTACTGTGTGTTTTTATCTGTCTAAAATGTTACAAGAGGTTACTTTCTGAGTAAACTAATCCATCCCTATTTAGTACTCTAAATCTCAAAGTTCTGAACCTTTGTGATGTCAACTTCTTTCAACAACCTGATGGCAACTCTTCCAGGGTATAAAAGTGGTAGTAATTGTAGCAATAATAATTGGTGCACTTGACTTTTCCCCTAGTGTAGCCTCTTGCATTAATTCTGACAGCACCAACAGAACCATATATACCCCTCCAGGATCACTTGAGCAGCATCCTGAATTAACCTGTAGTAATATATTGGGTTGGCCAAAAGTTCATTCGAGTTTTTCAGTAACACCTTAGAGAAAAACCCGCATGAACTTTTTGGCCAACCCAATAGCTTTGCAAATGGGAAACAGGCATGGCGGCTGAGGTGGTAACAATGGATGTCAGAAGAAGAACTCAGGTGTTGTTCTACCCACACACACAAAAAAATGTGGCATTCTGAGTAAGGTATTTTGATAACAGTATGATCTGGTTAATACTTACAACTGGTCATACTCATAGTATTTTTCCCCCCTTTGAGGACACAAGGTCAGCCTCAGTTAAGCTGAAAATAAGGAACAATAGTGGGAGACAAGTGCAACTAGTTTACTGAGACCCTTTTGGTTATGCTTCTAGCTGTAACCCAGACTTATGGTGGCAATTCCAACGGAGAGCCGTGTGTGCTCCCGTTCACCTACAATGGCAGGACTTTCTACTCCTGCACAACCGAGGGGCGGCAGGATGGACACCTCTGGTGCAGCACAACTTCCAACTATGAGCAAGACCAGAAATATTCTTTCTGTACAGACCATACTGGTGAGTATCCCAGGGGAAAACACAACAGTGAGAAAACCCCGTTTCTCATGCCCTGTTTTTATTGGCCGGGAAGCTGGGCATTCCTTTCAAGGCTACACTTGAGAAGTACCACCTTTGTGTCATCTGGACCCAGGGGACATGGAACTAACTTCATAGTTAAAGATCCTCCCAAGTTTCCCCTTCGTCTTGGAAAATGACACCAAAGGAAAAGCCCTCCAGTGCATTTATTTTTGACACATTGGGATCATGGTGTGATTAAAGATGCTTGTATGGGAAAATCAGTAGGCAATCCCACAGGCTGAAGACTACATAGGAGGCAGGCCTGAGTGCTCTTGCTTTTGTTTTGGCTAAAACCATGATTTATTCAAAGCAACCATTTAATCTTTTTCTTTTTGGCTGGAAAAATGGGAGCAAGAATTGGGTTTAAATCTGCTTGAAAGGTGAAGGTGAATACACTAAGGAGGCTTAGAACTGTGTTATTAGACATCTTGTATTCTGAGACACACTCTGAATTAGTTGCAGAAACTTGGCTAGTTTAGTCGCAGTAATTCCCCACTGTACATTGGAAAGCTCGGTTGTAATCTTTTTCTTCTGACACGTGTGTTGTTTTGGACAGTTTTGGTTCAGACTCGAGGTGGAAATTCCAATGGTGCCTTGTGCCACTTTCCTTTCCTGTACAACAACCACAACTACACGGACTGTACTTCTGAAGGCAGGAGGGACAACATGAAATGGTGTGGAACCACACAGAACTATGACGCTGACCAGAAGTTTGGATTCTGCCCCATGGCTGGTAAGACGAAGCCCTTGAGGCAGCCGTCTGTGGTGTAAGACGGAAGAATAATGTTCGGCTTACTTCTGTTTCACACATAAAGGCTTACTTTTTAGACAGCAGAAAACTTTATCATCTATATGCAATATATGCAATAAAATATTTAAGAATTACCTGATTATTCATATGATTTATAAGAATTATACATTTATTTAAAAGTATAAGAATTATATAATTGCTTATATGATTTAAAAATCCCACTGTTATAAAGTCCAAAAACATGTAAATACAATAAAAATACTTTTTAAAAGTCTGGAAATACACTTTTTTTTTTTTTAAAACAGGTGTGTCTTTTGTAAAAAGCACACAACTGAGTAGCTTAAAACATTGAAGTGACTGCTGCAGTTACAGACGTGTAGTATTTGCATACAGCTTTAGAAGAAGGTCTATCACTTATTAAACAACAAAAGGACCCACACTCTATATTTTCCAATCAATAGGGATCTTGTTTTAAAAGGCTGTGCTCTAGTTTGTGTGAATGAAGAAAGGAGAACCAATACATTTTGTTTTCAGATTTCGAGAGCCACTAGACTACAGTTGATTTGCTGATAGTAGAATTAAGAATCCATGTGCTGCCGTCAAGTGTGAATACGAGGCAATGAAACATCAGAAGGAAACTATTAATACTTAGGCTTACTTTTACACCTCTCATTTCAGCAAAAGACAATTTGGATTTAGAAGGAAAACACAAATTAACTTACAATTCTATACCCATATACATTGTTTCCCTTTGATCTAGAATAAACTGAAACTAGAAAATGTTATGGGACAGTAGTCAAATCCAGATGTCTAGAACGTGACAAACCCCTTGAATGGATAGGCATAATTGTGGCTTACATCCCTTAACCATACCGTATTTTTCTGTTCAACAAAACTCATCTTCAGACTATGTTTTCTCTCTCTGGTAGTCAGAGCTCAGTGAATTTTTGAGGCACAGAAGACTTCCTTCCAAGAGAGTTCTTAGGATCACCAAACCAGACTGATACTATTGCATACATTTAGCCCTTGTGATCGTTTATGCAGTAATGCATTTCCCTTCTGTTTCCAAATAGCCCATGAGGAAATCTGTACAACCAATGAAGGGGTCATGTATCGCATTGGAGACCAGTGGGACAAACAGCATGATATGGGCCACATGATGAGATGCACATGTGTTGGAAATGGTCGTGGAGAATGGACATGTGTCGCCTACTCTCAGCTCCGAGGTATGCTCACTTGTTAATGAAAATAGTTGAGAGGACAGAGAATACAGAGAAGCAGACTTCTTCGTGAAAACTTGTGCTTTACCAAAAGCAGGAGAAGAAGTATGCAAAGCCACTCCATTAGGCTACTGTGTTGGATAGATTTTGCATGTTAGACAGCCAGTTAAGAAAATCTGGCAGAGCATTTCTAAGATTCTGAAACATTCCCAGGATGTAAGTACTTAGGCTGAGCCAAAAAGATGACTTCAAAGAACAGAACATGATCACTTGATATCACTTGATACTTTTAGCTTAAGGAAATGGCAGCCCACTCCAGTACTATTGCCTGGAAAATCCCATGTATGGAGGAGCCTGGCAGGCTACAGTCCACGGGATCGCAAAGAGTCAGACACGACTGAGCGACTCTCTTTCTTTCTTTATGCTGTTGGATTCTTGTCTAGAAAAAACTGGGCAATGTTTGTAAAGAAAAGAGACCATTCTATTCTAAAATCAGATCTTGGCAGATCTCCTTTAATTCAAGGAGACAAAGACATAGAGACCAATTTCTTTTGTCCACTCTAGTTTTTCCCCTTTGAACCCTGGTGTATGATATAAGGGTTGTTGATCTCTTAAAACTATTTCAGTGTTTCTATTTCTTTGGTTTGAAAAATAAAACTTAGGTAGAGCTCTGGGCTGATAAATAGTCCATGTAGCCTCTGTGTTGACATTGGCCTGGACTTGTTCTCCTTTTACGGGGCCCGACGGATGACACAATCCAGGTCTAATACCTATGATGTTGCAGAACTGAAAAGGACACTAGGAAGGCATCCAGACCAACTCCTCATTTTCCAGAGGAACGAACTGAGGCCCAGAGAGGGAAGTAATTTCTTAGGATCGCAGCAAGTTAACAACAGAGTTGGCCTGATTTTGTTGTTGTTGTTAACTTTCCAAATGTCACTTATGGTATTCTATTTACAATTCCAAGTATCTCCCTAGCCCTGCTATTCCAGAGATAAGACCATCACATCATGCTGGGTATCCTATTAGAATGTTTAATCTGCCTCCTATTTACTGTATCAAGCAGAGATCTAAAGGTCATTTTGAACCCAGCAAGAACTTGTTGTATATACTTGGATCTCTAATCTGTACAAGTTTATAAGAGAGAATTTTTTTTTTTGCAAGAAGTGTAGTACTGACTAAGCTTTGGAAAAAAGTGTTTATTCTATGCCAGTAGAAAAGTTATTTTAGTGGAGGATGTTGCTAATTGAGTGGAAGGAATTGTATGCTTCGAAAAGTGTAGCTTCTTTTATTTCATCAGTGAAACATAAAGATTCTCCACCCATCCCACTGTTTCCTAAACAGATCAGTGCATCGTCGATGGCATCACTTACAATGTGAATGACACATTCCACAAACGTCACGAAGAGGGACACATGCTGAACTGTACCTGCTTCGGTCAGGGCCGGGGTCGGTGGAAGTGTGATCCTGTTGGTAAGTAGCCTCGTGTCTCCAGCTGGATTTGAACACTTGAGTATAGCTAGCAAGTTTCAGATAAGGAGAGTTCTTTGATATTACTTGATTGAAACTGGCTCTAGACTTTGATCATGGCCTGCAGAGAGCTTGGCAAAGTCTTTTCTCTAATCATGGACCAATATCTAACTTGAGAGTGGTAGTCATTTATTTTTGCTGAATTTGGTAACACATGAAGGTTTACTTTAATTGAAACAAATTTATTTTTTGGTTCTGAATCATAAAGATAATTCATGTCTGAAAGAGAACTTTCCTTTGCTGACTGTGCAATATTGTGGACAAATAATTATGCCAGTAAGTATCTCCCTCCCAAATTCCTTATTTTTCTTGGCTGCCCTTTTAATTGATCTAAGCAAATAGTGAAGGTTGGACCTTAAAAGAGCTGTGTTACCAGCTTTAAGGTAATCCATTAATATTCCTTTACTCAAAGAGACATGTTGCTCACTCAGAAAACAAACCGATCAGATGAGTTTTTTTGACCTGTGATTGCTAAAGCTGTGAGAGGCCTGAGATGCTTTCTTAGAAGCTGCTCAGCAAGTTACTCACTAGTTAAAATTTATCTCAGTTCATTTATATGTAAAATTAAGTCATCCACATTTTGAAGACATGTATAAAGTGATATTTTGTCTTTGCTCTTCAAATGGAAACTGTTTGCATTAAGATGGGTAAAATATAAAATTAATTTATTTTTCTCAAATTAAGATTCAGGTTGTCGATATATACTGAAATCTAAATCTTAACATTTTTATTTAGAAATGTTATTCTTTTAGAAAGCTAATTATTCCTCCCAGTGGGTACTTTTTGACCATTAACTGTCCAATAAGGTATAAGATATGAATAAGACATTTTTGAATTGCTGTATTTGTAAGGACAGTTGCAAGTTTTTATTAAAACTAAGAATCTGTGCACTAGCACACCAAATTTAAGTTTGTCACTTTAAGTTTTCAAGACTGCTTAATATTTTATTTGTGTATGTTTTAGATCAATGTCAGGATTCAGAAACCCGCACCTTTTATCAAATTGGAGACTCATGGGAGAAGTATTTGCAGGGGGTCAGGTACCAGTGCTACTGCTATGGCCGTGGCATTGGGGAGTGGGCCTGCCAGCCCTTACAGACCTATCCAGGTAAGTAGCTTTCTTCCACTGTATTATAAAATACACAGCAATCAGTGCTTATTAACACTCTGAAGCCTAAATTGGTATCTCCTCCTTTTCCTAATTTCACTAATCATTAATCGAATATTTTTTACTTAAATGGTTTTCCTTTCTCCCCAGTCAAGTAGGAGTAGAAGGCTGTGAAAAAGTACCTGCATGTAAATTTGTTTCTTAACATTGTAGAATATTCCATTAGGTTAAAACACTGGCTAAATTTCATTTCTCATCTGTACCTGTAAATAGAAACCATGGAGTAACCGATGCTGGGAGTAAAGGTCAGGATTTTATGTTATGTTTCTTAACAGAAAGATCGCATGGAGAAATTGCATGAAATGTATACACATTCATTCATGTGTATCATACACATGATATGTATTCATTCAGTGTTTCATCCAGGCCCTCTTTGTGTCAGAATGTTCATATGTTTGATCTTTTGGAGTCTGGAACAAAATATCCTGGGTCCAGAGTTGAGTAACTTGGTCAGTTCTCTGCCCATGCTGTTCAAATACTCGAAAATGTTTATTGCTGGGTTTTTTTCAGGTCACAGGACATAATGCCTAGTTGGAAGTGTTATTCATTTTTTTAAAAATTGAATTTAATTTTTGCTGAATGATGAGTTAACAGTAAGATGCGTTGAATTCTGAAACTAATTTTTAGGCATTGTAGACTTCCCTGGTAGCCCAGCAACTAAGATTCTGCCCTTCCACTGCAGTTGGGCATGGGTTTGATCCCTAGACAGAGAAGTTCCACATGCCTTGTGGGGTGACCAAAACACAAAATTAATCTTTAGGCATCAGTCACTTGAGCAATTACTGAGGTCAGTCTCTTGACTCTGCTAAGTTAAGATGTGACCTATATTTAGAAAAAGAAAGAGAGATTATCAGGACATTGGAACCTGCCTATGACAGAAATCAAGGTTCAGTTAACTAAGTCCCTTTTTAATGTGATAAGAGATTTATTGTCATAAAGAAGAAGATATGGAACAACCTGGCCAAAAAGTGTTTGCCAAGACATGGGTCCAGGCTTGTACATGCTGCTAAGTAGATACAAGTCAAGCTTCATTTATTATTTCCTCATCTGTAAAACAGGGAGATTTTAGCTGATTACCTTTAAGTTCCTTTCAGCACCAACAAACTAATACTTTATGATCCTAAAAACCATTCATAAATACCCTTTCTGAACTTAGAAGAGACTCTCCTCTCCCCTGGCTTCAGATGCTGTCTGGGCTGCTGAAGATAACTTTGCTTAACAGGTTCTCAGCACAGATTGACTTTGCTTAACAGGTTCTCAGCACAGATTGACCACTGAATTTTGTGGTAGATTTGTGTGTAGGAGTCACTTAAAATAGTTTTTTTTTTGTTCAGTAATTTTTAAAGCTCTGCAGAATTTCTGTAAGTTCAGAAGGTATATAACTGAAGCTTTTTTTTTTTCTTAATGATACAACCAAAGGATAGACTTTCTAAAAAATCTCTTACTGTCTATTTATGGTTCTTACTGGTGTGGTGTTCTTGAAAGTGATTTCCTTCTCGGTGAATTAGAGAGAACTTTTTTCGCTCTCTCTTTTAAAGTAAGCCTGTTCACATAACAGCGTGCTGGAAGCCTGTAGGTTGACAGGCCAGAGATGAAATCTAAATGGGAGGGAATCCTCCTGTGTTGGACTTATATGTGTTGACCTTGTTTCTACTCTTCATAACAGAAGAGCCCATTGAGTATAGAGGCGATTTCAGCAGAGAGGGGATTGGCCTCAGTACACAGTCTGGGTCTTATCTGTGTGTTTGGTTTACTCAGTGGTTCCTGCCTGGCCTGTGGGGCTTTCAGAGTGTGGGAAGGATGACGGAACAACAGATCACCAGTCCGTTGTCTCTGAGCCTTGCCCTGTTTGTTCCTCCTAGAGAGGATTCAGTAGAGTTGTTCAAACTAACAGAAGATAAGAGGCATTTGGTTTGTCAATAAACAACCAGGAAAGCACAGATCTCAGCAAACTAAATAAAGAAAAAAAGGGCTGAGTTGCAAATGCATAAATGTTTAACTTCTCCAGGGTCACCATTACTGGAAATTATTCATTTGGGCCTTATTTCAAACTGGTTTTGAAAGTATAGACATTTTTTCATATCTCCTCATAACTGTTTCATAGTTAGTATGATTACATTGAATAAGAGAGGGAGTCAAGTTTTCACAATGGTGTGAGTCTTTGCTCAGGTCACTTTACAAAGTTTAACCGATTAACCAATATCAAAAGGATTATCAAAATGCTAAGTCTAAATAATGTAAATGGTGTCAGAATTTTCAAATTTCTTCTCTTCTAATCATATGTAGAAAAAGTGGTATAGAGTGATAGCTGGAATTTAATTGACCTTACAAATCATGGATAGTTGTTTACTCCCTGAACAAAATTGTGCTAAATGCAAGATATCTTATCACTGTTTAGGGTAGTTCCCCTAAAGGTGAGATATGGTACAAGCCTAACATTGAAAACATGGGTTTCAAACCAGCACTTGAAATTTTAGAGGAAACCTTAATGTTGTTTTGCTCCATCACTGAGTAAAAACCTCTGAGTTGCCTGTTTCTTTTTCCTCCCCTTTTCTTCACTATCTTCCTCCTTGTGGACATAGCAGCATGATTAAGCTTAAAGGTAGGCAGTAAAGGTCACTTATGTTATCTAAAACTTAATCTTGATAAACATGTAGCCATCATAATTTTTTTAAGATTTATTTTTAATTGGAGGATAATTGCTTTATAGCATTGTTTCTGCCATACATCAACATGAATCAGCCATAATCATCATGATCTTTTTTTTAAATTTAAGACTATTTTTAAGCAGTTTTAGGTTCACAGCAAGATCAAAAGGAAGGTACAGAGATTTCCCATGTTGCCTCTGCTCCCACACAGCACAACATCCTCTAATATCAATATCCCCACCAGAGTGGTACATTTGTTACAGTCAGTGAACCTACACTGGCATTTAATCATCCGAAGTCCTTGGTTAGCTTTAGGAATGACTCTTGGTGGTGTACATTCATGGCATCATAAACTTTTTTCTCTCAAAATCATGGTTGTTAAACTAAAATACATATCAGGCATCTCTTTACATGAGGAAATTATGGTAGGATTTCTTTTAAGGATCAATATTTAAACAGCCTTATACCAATTATTATAATATAAAAATGTGATAGTTCTATATTTACTGATTATGGGAGTCCTTTAGATAATCACCTCTCTAAAATTTTACCTCAATGTTTGTTTTTAAAAATGTATTTATATTCATATATATATAATGGTGAAGGAGTGATTCAAAGAGGGTTGTGGAATTGACTTCTGCCAGTTCATTAAAACAAACACCCTGCCATGGTCTAGGAAATATACACTTTAGAATTAAAAATTGAGAATTTTATTTATATTAATTTTGGTTTTTGTACAGCTTACAAATAGGTGTATTAGATGAAATTAAGATTTAAAGAATGTTTATTAGTCTTTAGCCAAACTTTGAATTATTCTCACCAGGAAGTGAGTATATTATTCTAGAACTTTTGAGTCTGTCCAGATATGCAAGTTGTATATTTGTTCTGCTAGAGAAAACTTTATTTTCAAATAAAATTTAATAGTGAAGACAATAATTGTTTGAAAATCAATATCTTTTCTACGACCTTATGGAAAACTTAAATCTGTTAATAATCTGCTGGACTGCTCTAGCTAACATGCAAAATTTTGCTCTGTTTAACAGAATGTCAGTTAGAAATTCTTGGAAACATTATTACAAGGAACTTTATTTTTATTTCTAATAAGTTGAACATTGACATCATAAAAAAGACAATATTTAGTGTTCCGTTCTGCAGTCATAAATTTTTCATTTAGTTAATAATTATCCTAAATACAATCTACCATATTAAGAAATTGATTCTACTTCTCTTGTTTTGCCTTAAAAAAAAAAAAGCAGAACCAAAACCACACACTAAATTTGTTGATAATAGTTTTACACATTAAGATGTGGAAATATTAAATTTAGTATACACTTCAAAATATCATTTTGTCGATAACTACTTTTGAAAAAATATAATTTTGATCTCAGCAATTTGACCAATCAATGGAATGATTTTAGAGCAAACTTCTTGAATAAAAATAAAACATTTTCCCAAACTGATAGGATCTTAGACTGAGAGGATGAAAAATAAAATTGAGTCTTTAATTATTACCTTTGTCTGTTTGTCTAAGATTCTACCCCATTTAGAAATGTGTTTGTTTTACATCATGTCATATGGCCTTTGGAATGTTTTTTCTTTCTTAATGGTAGATTTGTCCTTGATGAAAAGCTCCACAAGCTAGAATTTCCTTCAAAGAAGTTTAGTCTAAGTAAATGAAGTTTGTATTCTGCATTACATTATTTGTGTTAGAGTGGTTCCACAGTTTTCTCACAATTCTTTGAAAATGGAGAGGAAAGCACACTAAGTGGCATTTAAAAATTACTTTATTTGCTTATAAATAAGTTTGAGTTGCATTTTTCATGTGAAAGACAAGAATCTATCTGTAAAAAAGGATTTGTCTCATAGAGAACAGACCTGTGGTTGACAAAAGGAAGAGCGTGGGGAAGGCCTGGAGTGGGAGTGAAAGGTTAGCAGGCGCAAACTATCAAACACGGAATGCATGAGCAGCAAGATCCTACAGTTTAGCACAGGGAACTGTATTCAGTATCCTGTAATAAACCATAGTGGAAAGGAATATAAAAAAGAATATATATATGTGTGTGTGTATGTGTGTGCATAACTGAATCACAAAGCTGTACAGCAGAAATTAACACAATATTGTTATTTGACAGTGATTAATTAAGAAAAAAAGGATTTGTCTCATTGATTTCCAATGTCAATATGTAGAAAATTAACTCCAGATAATTTTTATTGGGCTCCCATTTACTGGTAAGCAAAACTGTCTTTACTGATGGCCATCCATGTGCACTAACTTTTAAGTTGAAGTAAGGGAATGCTCAAGATCACCAACTCTCATATTTTCATTTTCAGAGGCAAGTGGTCCTGTCCAAGTAATCATCACTGAGACCCCAAGTCAACCCAACTCTCACCCCATCCAATGGAGTGCACCAGAATCATCTCACATTTCCAAATACATTCTCAGATGGAAACCTGTGAGTATCCTGCTCAGAAACCTTGGATACTGAAGCTCTTGATTAATAAATTCTGGGGACTTCCTGGTGGTCCAGTGACTAAGACTTCCTGCTCCCAATTCAGGAGACTCCTGTTCAATCCCTGGGCAGGGAGCTAGATACTGCATGTCATATCTCAGTTTGCATGCCAC
The DNA here is from genome assembly GCA_006408695.1 of Aepyceros melampus. Lineage (NCBI taxonomy): Eukaryota > Metazoa > Chordata > Mammalia > Artiodactyla > Bovidae > Aepyceros > Aepyceros melampus. Next base: position 316,138 of record SJXQ01012534.1, read on the forward strand.
AACTAAAAGATGCCATGTGCTGCAACTAAGACTAGGTGCAGCGAAATAAAAGTAAATAATCAAATATTCTTTTAAAAGGAGAAGGAAATGAACAGATTCTGAAAACATGTTTCAGTAGGTTACTTGGCACTGTATTTGTTTAGTGACCAAACAATATGTGGTCAATCTAATTTGACATATAGACTTAGCTGTCTTTTGGTATTTGGGAGAACTTAACTCTTCATGTTAGAAGCATCTTGTTTGGAGGACTTAGAAATGATAATGCTTAAAATTATTCTTACCCAGCACGGGAAGAGAATCTAAAGTTTTTAAAAGTCTTGCAACTCCATCAAAGGGAAAGAAGACTACTGGCATCATTTTCCATGATTTGTAAAACAAAATAGCTAAGTTAATATGTTTCTTTTTTGGTTCACTTTTTAAGTGATTGTTTCTTCTTCTTCTTTTTTTTTTGACCACACTACATGGCCTGAGGGATCGTAATTCCCCAACCAGGCGTTGAACCTGCTCCATGAGAGTGAACACCCCAAGTCTTAACCACTAGACCTCCAGGGAATTTCCATGATCATTTCATAAAACCTTATTTTCTAATCTTTGCAGTTATTTGGATAGAAGGGAGAGATGATGAGAGAAAAGTATAGATGAAGGATAGTTAGTGTATTTAATGAATGACTTTGTGACTTCCTACTAATCATCTAGAAATTGAAGAAACCTCAGTAAGGAGGATATTGATCTATTAAGTCTCACTAAGGAGGATATTGATCTATTAAGTTGTAGTTTCTCTTACCCTCTCAAGCCTGCCCTTATCTCTCTCCAAAATGTATGACATTAATTTGAGAAACTATTTAAGCACAGTAGAAAAATGCCCATTTTAAATAATAGCTATTGATTTCTAGGAACTAAAAAAGCAAAGCAAAGTAAAACATTTGACCAACTCATGCAGTTGTATTCAATTCTTTTTGAAAAATTCAAGCATTTGAAATCATTCTTTTTCTTCTCTCACCCTTTTTTTGTCAATGTCCACACTATATGTACTAGCCATTTGCAGAACTTTTTGTCTAATGATGTTAGTCGATGGGATGAATATATTTCCCCTCTAATACTTTCTTGTCTCTCATTTCTCTTCACCGATTTTATTTACTTTAAACTTAAGTATCTGTGAGACCACAGTAATAAGGGATAATTGCACATAGGTATAAAATGTATATCAGGGCTTCCCAGGTGACGCTAGTGGTAAAGAACCCACCTGCCAATAAAGGAGACTTAAGCATGTGGGTTCGATCCCTGGGTCAGAAAGATCCCCTGAAGGAGGGCATGACAACCCACTCCAGTATTCTTGTCTGAAGAATACCATGGACAGAGGAGCCTGGTGTGCTACAGTTCATAGGGTCACACAGGGTCAGACACGACTGAAGCAACTTAGCACACACATAAAATGTAAATAAGTTAGAAAGTTTCCAAAGAGTGGAGGTTATTTCTTTGAGATTTTTTAACACTTTTGGGTTTTTCTTTAATATTTATCACCTGAGAGTTTATTCTTGACTATTTTCTTCTAATAACAAACCAAAAAAGTTCACACTGAATGAAAGGCTTACTATTAAATCTGAGCTAATTATAATGACTAATGTAATGTTTTTCACAAGGTATTTAAATTTAGAGAGTATTAGGATCACTTTTATTTATTTAAAAATTATAAAGGGACACTTGAGTATCTGAATTATTGAGGAACTGGTTGATTGGATAATTTTATAAAATCACTGGGTATTAAAAATGTATTTTGACTTATATTAGTGTAGAATATTTATACTTAAAATGATCTCAACTTGTTTGAAGTAAGGATGTTTCTTTTTTACACATTTTATTGCCATAAATTTTGTGATCCATGATATATTAATAAATTTGGACAGGATGTGAAAATACAAACTGGAGACAAAGATTAAATAAACTGAGATCACATTCTTCTGCAGTCTTGCCCAAAGTTGGCTAACCACTTTTGATGGAGTAGTTCATATCCAAGAATGAGTCATAAAACCAGAGCAGCATTAAGCCTCGTATGTGATGGCCCCGGGAACTGAGTCATGAAAGAATATTATGCCTTTGCTCTGTAAGAAACTTGGTTTGTATCCCACTAAATAAATATAGACTATAAAGCCTTTTCCCACTTCAGAGAGGAATATATCCCAGTTCATTGTGGAAATTGAAAAACTGGGAAAGGCAAAACTTGGGTTATCACATTAGGTTGCTGTTATTAAACAGAATAGTTAATCTGGCAAAAAGGAAGGTGCCCAGGCCTCCCTTTGTGTAATCTTGGGCATGTCACATAACTGTTTCTTAATCTGTAAAATCAGGATGATAATACCACTAACTTGGAGGAGGTAAGAGATAAACCTTAAATAAGAGAATGGAAGGAAACCAGCACAGAGCATGGTGCATAGTAAACCATCAGTAAATATTAGCTGTAATAACCATTATTAACATTAACAAATTCTGCTACAGGTTTCTATTCTGATCCCAATTTTCCATGATATCCCCCTCAAATGGAGCTTCATAGACTCCTCGTTCTTCTTTGAAGAACGCTCCACATCATCTCCCAGCATTCATCTTTGTAAATTCTTGTGTGATTTGTTTTTTTCACTTAAATTTTTAGAAAAATTCTCCAAACCGCTGGAAGGAAGCCACCATTCCTGGCCACTTAAACTCCTACACCATCAAAGGCCTGAGGCCAGGGGTGGTATACGAGGGCCAGCTTATCAGCGTCCAGCACTATGGCCAAAGAGAGGTGACGCGCTTTGACTTTACCACCACCAGCACGAGCCCAGCAGTGACCAGTACGTACCCCAGCGGCCCGTCCCTCTGTGCCTGCCTTTCTCAGACCTGGGCTCCGCACAGGAAGTGCTTTCTTTCTTGATTCATATTCTTCCACAGATGAATATGAATGCCCACGTTTTATTTTTCTCATTGCGCTGGTCTTCACTGCTGCACTGGCTTCCTCTAGTTGCAGTGAACCGGGGCTACTCGTTGCAGTGTGTGGGCTTCTCATTGTGGTGGCTTCTCTTGTTGAGGAGCATGAGTGCATGAGCTTTGGTAGTTGGGGTGCATGGACTTAGTTGCCCTGTAACATGTGGGATCTTAGCTCCTGGACACAAGGATCAAGCCTATGTCCCCTGCATTGGCAGGTGGATTCTTAACCACTGGGACTAATGGGAAAGTCCGGCACCTACTTTTGTTTTTTTTAATGGTATTTTCCAGATGATAGTAGTAAGTTTTATTGGTGGCTGAAGGCTCTTTGTCCTCTCTGTGACTCTAGGCAACCTGTGACGGGAGAGACCACACCCTTGTCTCCTGTTGTGGCCACCTCTGAGTCGGTGACTGAAATCACAGCCAGCAGCTTTGTGGTTTCCTGGGTCTCGGCTTCGGACACTGTGTCTGGATTCCGGGTGGAGTATGAGCTGAGTGAAGAGGGAGATGAACCACAGTACCTGGGTGAGCTCGATGTGTTGATGACCAGCTGCTGGAAGACTCTGCAGGGGGTGGGACTGGGTGGGGGGGCATCCATGCAGGTGGCCTGGGAAGTTTGGAACTAGTTGACCCTTCAGTATGAGGACGGCAAACAACTGAGCCTTTTTAGAACCGACCTGGGTTTTTCCTGAACCATGCTCACTTTCCTGGTCCCTGGTGGGAGCTGTGTTATGTGTTAGCCTGGGCACAGGTCCACATAACAATAGTGTGTTCTTCCTGGAAGTAATTGCCAGCATGGGGACTGTTAGCTTTGGGAGAGACACAGTACCCTTATTCATGCTTTTCAGATTCTCATGTTTAACAAACTTTTAAAAACTTTATTGTGGAGAAATATACACACTGAAAAGTACACAAATCATAAACATAGAATTCAGTGAATTTTTATAAAAAGAACACACCCACGTGACCAGGACCCGGATCAAGAAAAAGAACATCCCTCCTCCCCTATCCCCCATCATCCCTCACCCATAACCACTACTTAGACTTCCAACTACAGAGGACAACGTTTACAAATTTGGGGGTGGTTTAAAATTATATATCCTTAGAGAAAATATTTGGGAAAAGGGGAAAAAATTATCTCATAGTGCATTGATAATTACTGACTATACATTAGTATATTTCTTTATAGTGTTCTTCCTTCATTCCCCCCACCCCCATGAATATATAGTTTTAAAACTATCCTTCTCAAAGGTTATGGAGTCATTAGAGGGATTGATATGCTCTGATAGTAACCTTTCCTTTTTATTTCAAAGATCTTCCCAGCACAGCCACTTCTGTGAACATCCCTGACCTGCTTCCTGGCCGAAAATACACTGGAATGTTTATGAGATATCTGAGGAAGGAGAGCAGAATTTGATCCTGTCTACCTCCCAGACAACAGGTATGTGTGGTGTGAAAAGGCTTTTTTTCCCCCTGTGAAACAGACCTATAGCAGTATTTCCTGCTTTTCTCATTTCTTCCTTTCTTTGTTAGCACCTGATGCCCCTCCTGACCCTACCGTGGACCAGGTTGATGACACTTCTATTGTCGTCCGCTGGAGCAGACCCAGGGCGCCCATCACAGGTCAGCCGGGTTGCCTCTTCTTGGCTCCTGTGTTAATCTTGATGCCGTAAGAGCTGAGGGAGTGGATTCTGATCTGAGCAGGCAAATCACTTATATATCTCTATTGAAATTACTGGACCAGAGTGTAGATATATGTGTGTCTGTGTGTGGTATTAATTAAGTCTTACAGCCTTACCTTCTTATGATTAATTTCCTTTTAAATATGTCTTAGTTAATCTTTTTCACACAAACATGCACACACACAATCACACACGCACAAACCTTGAAACCCAGCTCATGGATTTATTAAACCAGGCATTCCTGTGATAGAAGAGGGGTAATGCTTCTGAAAACCTCACTCTGAGACTTATTCTTAGAGGCATCTGAGATGTCTTATTAGCTCATTAGATGACTTAGCTGTTTCTGAAGTTCTTAAAAGACACAGATAGGCTAGACAACTCTGGTTCAGAGTGGTTCCTTGATTGCTCCCATCATCTAGAGCTCAAAGAAAAAGAAATCAATTGAACATGAATAAGTTCACCTCCTTGCTTCTCTTATAGACATTTTTAAGGATCTTGGTCTTCGAGGATGATATTTATTATTAAAGAGCTTTGCATGACTATTCTTATTTTATCTTTGGACTGAATAGTCCTTATAAGAAGTAGCACTATTGGATGAGTCCAAAAGAATGGCTCACTCTTCAAGAGTGATCCACCGAGATGCTAAGGGCTATTAGGAAAGGGGAATTTATGCCTTTTGAAACCTGTGTTTCATCAGTGTGTTTTATACTATTTTTTCCTGAATCTGCAGGATACAGAATTGTCTATTCCCCATCTGTAGAGGGTAGTAGCACAGAACTCAATCTTCCTGAAACTGCCAACTCTGTCACTCTCAGTGACTTGCAACCTGGCGTTCAGTATAACATCACCATCTATGCTGTGGAAGAAAATCAAGAAAGTACTCCTGTCTTCATCCAGCAAGAAACCACTGGAGTCCCACGTTCAGGTAACCTAAAGATGCTTCTTGTGCTGTCTTATCTCTTAAGGCTTAAGAAAGTCACATCTTGAACCTCCCTTTTGCCAGAGGAACAAAACCAACCTTGGCTTGTGTTCGCTCCATGAGCCTACTAGGGACAACCAGACATGTAAAATCAAAGAATAATTGTCTCTTTGGGGGGTTTATTTAGTCTCTGTCTACGGTTCCTATATGGAAGTCGTCCTATAGATTACTCTATCCCTGAACTTATGAAATTTAGCTGAAATGTCCTCACTGTAAAGTAACTAATAAAAGCTGGCTGTTGGCTTTCCTGATTAAAAATTGACAGCATAAAGCTTTCCTATTTTTCCCAAGAAACCCAAGGGGTAGTTCATCTGTTATTCTTAAGTATTAAAAAAAGATTGATTAAAACCCACATTTTCTTCTGTTGTCACAAGAGTTTGCTTAGGGGTTTTGAGGGGGTATGTTTATTTTAAACCCCCAGTAGGACACTTCATTTGATGGAAACTCACCTGCTTACATTCACATTTTACGTAATAGTTTTAAATGTCAAATGTAAACAAGATGACTAAACCATGAAAATATAACCCCCAAAATGTGTTCTTAGATTGAAAGAGAAAACAGCTTTGCTCTGAAGAGAGGGGCTCTATGAATTGCCTTATACACATCTGGCAAACTGGTTTTTTAAAAATAATCCTCAGCAGGAATTGCGAATGACTGCTCGGCTCTTGTCTGTTAGATAAAGTCCCCCCTCCCAGGGACCTGCAGTTTGTGGAGGTGACGGATGTGAAGATCACCATCATGTGGACACCCCCAGAGAGTCAGTAACCGGCTACCGCGTGGACGTGATCCCCGTCAACCTGCCCGGGGAGCATGGGCAGAGGCTGCCCGTCAGCAGGAACACCTTTGCAGAAGTCACCGGGCTGTCGCCTGGGGTCACTTATCACTTCAAAGTCTTCGCCGTGAACCAGGGGAGGGAGAGCAAGCCCCTGACGGCACAGCAGGCAACCAGTAGGTTTGGGGTCCTTTATCTCCTCCCTCCCTTTCCACTTGTGATGAATGGGCAGCCCTTCATTCACTCCTGGGTTCACAATTAGAAATAGGAACATACTCACAGGACAGGAAATGTATAGCCTCCATAGAGCCTAAATGGGAATCCATTTCCTAAATACATGGGGACATGACACGAAAGGAGCAAAACTTAGCCTAATTTTCCTTGCTAATGGAGACATGGATTGAAAATTTGAGTACTGTTTGTGTAACTAAATATACCTAAGTCAGACTTCAAGTATAATCTTCTAATCCTTTTATAGCAGAATTATTTATAAATAGTAATTGCTAAAACATTCAATGTGTATTAAGCACCAGGTCATATGCTCAGTTCTTTATTATCCTCATGTTTAATCCTTATTTTGAGTTAATAAGGGAGGTCTTATTATTATCCCTATGGGAAACGTGAAGAGACTGAAGCTTATAAAAAATTCTGCAACTTGTAAAGTAACAGAGCTGAGAAATGATGGAGTGGGGATCCACATAGACTTATGTCTTTTTGACTCCAAATCCCATGCTTTGTTGTTATACTTGACTACCTCTTAAACATTTCCTCCCTCTGAAAAGTGTTTTAAATTATTGTAGGGAAATTGCCAGTTATCACACTCAAGAAGAAAAAATATACCTAAGTCAGACTTCAAGTATAATCTTCTAATCCTTTTATAGCAGAATTATTTATAAATAGTAATTGCTAAAACATTCAATGTGTATTAAGCACCAGGTCATATGCTCAGTTCTTTATTATCCTCATGTTTAATCCTTATTTTGAGTTAATAAGGGAGGTCTTATTATTATCCCTATGGGAAACGTGAAGAGACTGAAGCTTATAAAAAATTCTGCAACTTGTAAAGTAACAGAGCTGAGAAATGATGGAGTGGGGATCCACATAGACTTATGTCTTTTTGACTCCAAATCCCATGCTTTGTTGTTATACTTGACTACCTCTTAAACATTTCCTTCCTCTGAAAAGTGTTTTAAATTATTGTAGGGAAATTGCCAGTTATCACACTCAAGAAGAAAACCAACAATTTATGTGATTCTTTGTGCTAGGGCAAACTCACCAGGGTCTTGCCATGAATCTGAGGTTCTGAATATATGTTATCATTTTTGTCTAATCGGAATCATGTGAAAGTTACTTTTATTATTCAAACAAAGGGTTAGTCATTGAATAAATGCAGAAAACGTCACTGTGCTCCACGTGGAACTTTCTTCTTACCCTCATTTTAATGGGTTTATTTCTCTTTTCTTCACGTGTTTGGCTCAGAGCAGAACAAACTATAGCTTCACAAGTACTGGCTTTTGTTTTTAAATACCATCTCTGCCATGTTAGTGTAATTTCTGAGGGTAATGGGAAAATCATGCTGAAAAATTATAAACTTTCCACAGGATCAAAGTCAGGCAAACACAAGAGTTTTGTGAAATTCTCTGTGGCACTCAGGCTCTTCTTCATGGCTCAGTATTTCCAAGGTTTTGATCTTGGTTTCAACCTCGAGAAGAAAGAAAATCCAGTCAAGCTTTAGGATTTCAGTATGATAATTCTGAAATGCAGCTATTTCTTGATTGTTTCATCTCTTTTCTAGAATTGGATGCTCCTACCAACCTCCAGTTTATCAATGAAACTGATACCACGGTCATAGTGACCTGGACTCCACCTCGCGCCCGGATAGTCGGGTACCGACTGACTGTGGGCCTGACCCGGGGAGGCCAGCCCAAGCAGTACAATGTGGGGCCCGCAGCCTCGCGGTACCCACTGAGGAACCTGCAGCCTGGCTCTGAGTATGCTGTAAGCCTCGTAGCCGTGAAGGGCAATCAGCAGAGCCCCAGAGTCACCGGAGTCTTCACCACTTGTAAGTCAACATTTAAATGTCTTTTCTTGGTGATGTCTCATCTGTATTTACGTTCTCTTTCCTTCATCCATTTTCAAAGAACTTAACTTAGGGAATTTCATGGTGGTCCAATGGTTAAGACTCTGTGCTGTCCCTGCCGAGTTCCCTGGTCGGGGAGCTAAGATCCCACCAGCTGTGCCGTGTGGCCAAAAAAGAACAAAGTTAACTTAAAAAACTTGGTACAAGTTTTAAATAATTACTTTTAATTTGAAAAAGAGATATTTAAAGTGGTCCTACTCAAAGTGTGATCCATGGACCCCCTGCTGCTCTGTGAGTTGTTTGTTACACGGACTAAGGAGCTCATGCCAGAATGGGTCAGGGAGCACACTGTTCAATTTAGTTAATACTTTTTTGAAGCAAAGTTTTCTTGATGAAGGAAGCAGTGGGTTATATGACATATGTTACCAAGATCCTTATTTCCTCCCAAACCAATACTTTGAGTAGCCTGGTTTAAGACACCCAAGTGATTGGAAAATTGAATGCTACTGAATTAAATGAATTTACTAAATACTAGTTAAGGCAAGAAAAAAATCAGCCACTGTGTCTACATCCTGATACTTTGAGCGTTGAACGACAGCATTAAATGTGGAAGAAAAACATCTACCAGTTGAATAGAAACCAACAGGACAAGAAGCTAAGGAAGTGATGAGTGTTGACAACAGCAGATTAAAGTACTTCTGCAGAACAGGATAGCTTTTTTTTTTTTCAACTTTTCATAAATCACTCTCAAAATTCCACAGAAGGAAAAATACTGACTAATTTTTGGTCATGTCTGTTTTTTGCTCAACACTTTACAGGAAGTGACCTTAAATCTCTTTCATATCTATATCACAATAGAGGACTGTATTCATGAGTTGATTTCTATTAAATGCATATTCATGAATTGATTTCTATTTATGTGTCTCATTTACATTACAAAGAAATATGAGACCCATAATTTCTAGATAAGCATTAATTGCTGTTTTTAGCTCATTTTGAATTACAGAAGGACTTAACACTTTTTTTTAGCATATATTGCAACTGTGAACTAGCTTGCAGTTTCCTAAAAGCTTTCCACAAATCTTACTCTAACTTGAAAAATAGATGTTAAAAAGCATTCAAAAAGTGAATATAAGTTTAGTTTATAAATTACTGTGAAATTTATTTCACACAAAAAAGTGTCTATAAAATTTTCTTTGTGAGAATTCATAATTTACTAAAAATTTATTTCCATTTAAATTGCATGTATAAAGCTTGGCAGTAAATGCTTTTTCCTAAATACTAGTCATAAACAAGTAAAATCTACTTTTTATCTATAAGCTGACCTTTGAATTTTGCTATTTCATGTGACATGTTACTAAAACTCTAAAATCTATTAACATGAAATCAGTATCTTTGTATTTCTTATAAATACCTGTTTCTTATAGATGACATTCATTGCGTTAGAACGGAGAGTTTAGTAGTTGTCTTTTTCTGACCACGTGTTAGCTTTTTTACTTTTTAACGTGAAACATATTTTACATAGTTTCTTTTGTTGGATAAAATGCCTGTAAAAGAATAAGCATCTTGTTTATTTTATTGAAAAAATAGTTGATTTACAATGTTGTGTTAATATCTGCTGAACAGCAAAATGACTCAGTTATACCTATGAATATATATTCTTTTTCATATTCTTTTCAATTATGATTTATCACAGGATATTGTGTATAGTCCCCTGTGCTATGCAGCAGGACCTTGTTGATACCCATCCTATATATACTAGTTTGAACCTTTTAATCCCAAACTCCCAATCTTTCCTCCCCCATCTCCTCTTCCTTTGGCAGCTGCAAGGCTGTTCTCTGCATTTGTGAGACTTTTTTTTTTTAGGTATGTTCGTGTTGTATTTTAGATTCCACAGGTAAGTGATATATGGTATTTGTCCTTCTTTCTGACTTCACTTAGTATGAAAATCTCTAGGTCCATCCATGCTATTTGCTACAAATGGCATTCATTCTTTTTAATGGCTGAGTAATATACTGTTTTAATGTATGTGCCACATCTTTATTTATTCATATGTTGATGGACATTTAGGTTGCTTCTGTGTCTTGGCTGTTGTAAATAGTGCTGCTATGACTCTAGGGATGCATGTATCTTTTAGAATTATAATTGGTCTGTGTATATGTCCAGGAGTGGAATTGCTGGATCATATGGCAACTCTATCTTGAGTTCTTTTGAAAAACCTCCATACTGTTCTCCATAGTGACTGCACCAATTTACATTCCCACCAACAGTGTAGGAGTGGGTCCCTTTTCTCCACACCCTCTCCAGTGTTTTTTATTTGTAGACTTTATAATGATGGCCATTCTGATTGGTGTGAGGTGGTATCTTATTGTAGTTTTGATTTGCATTTCTCTAAGAAAAAGCATTTTTAATGATACTAACAATAATAAGTATAATGAGGGGGGCAATTATTGGGTATTTCAAGTACTTTTGGAGACTTTGATATACTGGACATGTTATTGTGTACACAGTACATTTATAAAAATAAAATTTTATTTGAGTTAACTGACAAAACTTCTTTTATTAGATAAAAGTGATGCCTTGCACATAGTATGCTTTCAAAAAATATTTTTTGACTAGATTGTGAAAACAATCAAAGTTAGGTTTAACATTTTATTCTTTGGCCCCACTGTGCAGCATGCAGAATCTTAGTTCCCTGACTAGGGGGTAGAATCCATGCCTTCTAACCACTGGACCACCTGGGAAGCGACCCCCACCTCCAACCGCCCCATGCTTTAGATTTAAATAAGCTTCTGTTAGCAGGGAGTTCTGAGGTTGTGAACATCGGCTGGACTTGCATATTTTTGGAATTGCTCTAAGTTTCTGTAGTTTTTTTTCACTGTTACCAAACTAAATTCTGGAATAAATTTTCTGGGTTTTATAACTTGTACTAAATTCTTAAGAGTGTATGGCGGGGGTAGGAGAGCTGTTTCTGGGGGGGAACCAGCCTACTCCTTTATAAATAGGGCAAATTTTATTTTTTTAACATCCAGGCTGTCCTTCACCTAACAAGACCTGCCAGAATCCATAGCTCATACTTACAGTCACATTCTTTGTTTGCCATCAGTTTGTGGGTTTGTGGTTTGGAGGGTTTCCTGTAATGGTGTTCCCAGGCAGAGAGCATCATCCTAAACTTGGGAACCTTTTAGCTGGCTGGCTCAAGCAATAGAAAACACCCAATCGTAAAGCCCAAGACAGTTGAGATTTTTTTTTTTTTTTAATTGTGGCTTTTCCAGATGTTCAGTGAAAGAAACTGACTGCTCCCTGAATTGTTTCTTGTGGTCATTAAATGGTCACTCAGGGATGGCCATGGCATTTTGGCAAAGTCAGTGGCAACCAAATAGTGTATGATTTCAGTGACTCTGGAAAGGCATCATGGGTCACCCATCCTAATTCTCCTGAAAACATCATCAAAATAATAACATGCTCATGAAACATGCCTCTAAACCAGTAGAACTTCAGTCCAGCCATTAGAGCAGTCATTACAAAGGAGCCCACACACATATTTTGTTTTTTTAGACAATAGGATTTTAAAAGTAATTTTTAAAAAGTTGCACATGAAAATCTAGATTGGAAGACAATTGCAGTGCTGGGCCTGAATTTTCCCATGACTGGAGCTGAGTAATAACAGAGTAGTCTTAAAGACTCTTAATATTCATTTGTCTAAGTCTGCAGGATGTCTTTGTCAAATCAGCCATTCATAATTTAGAATAAAAATGCATTTACTAGGTTTTTCTTGGTGGGTCAAAAATTTGGTTTGGATACAAAGAGGAAGAAATTATGAAGGCCATGTGCCATGGCCGCATGCTTGAAAACCTGGAATTTGACTCACGTGATACAAATGCCTTAACGTGTAAGACCTCACCTTTCCCATAGGAGCCAGTTATCAAAATGCTTGTTCCCCTTATTATATGATTTAGTTGTTCTGCCAATTATATTTTAAAGAGTTTACGTTTATGATAAGGTCTGTAAGACTGTTGAAAATGTGTATCTCAACTTTGTGTACACATACTCTTCCTTTTTTTAAAGTATTATTTTCACTAAGAAATTAAAGTGATGTCAGGATCTAGGAGATTTGAAATCAACTTTTCTTATAATACCTAATTCCGGTGGCAGAATGCTAAATTTCTGTAGTGTGATTATTCTGAATGAATAATTATATATTTAAAGAAGGACTGTTTAGAATTTATAGGTTCATCCATGGTGGCAGATTTTGTTTAACTTTCATATGGCATCTCTTTTCACAACCAGAAATAATTGGCCATCAGCTTGAAGGGGAAGGGAGTTTGGGGGACAGTGGATGCATGTATATGAATGGCCGAGTCCCTTTGCTTTCCCCCTGAAACTATCACAATATTGTTTGTTAGTTATTCCTATATGAAATAAAAGATAACAATTGGCCATCATTATGGAATGACTCAGCATAATCGTCTATAATTTAACCATTGTTCTCAAAATAATGATTAAGAAGCAGAGTAATAATCAGTTTGTGATGACCAATTTTATATTTTATATGGGATTAAATACTGATGATAGGGAAAGTTGTTGTCATCAAACTCAAATCCCAAACATGATGAAAATACACAGATTACAGAATCCAGGGAGTTGAAAGGGTCCTCTGTGGTCATCCAGCTCCTTATTATTCAAATATGATTCATGGATCTACAGCATTGGTGTTATGGAAATGCAAACTACCCAGCCACATACACACCTATGTGCATTTAAGCTCCTGCATTTAAGCCAGGTCTCAGATGATTTGCGTGGTACTGAAAGATTGAAAGGCACTGATCTACTCCAAATTTTCATGTATGTTACATTTTGGATCGTTAGTTGACTGAACTGAGGTACCAGATAAAAAATACTTATCTGCATTCTCTGTGATTCTGAGGTTTGAACACATACTTTTTTGATTCCATTCCACAGTGCAGCCTCTGGGCTCCATCCCACCTTACAACACAGAGGTGACTGAGACCACCATTGTGATTACATGGACACCTGCCCCAAGGATTGGCTTTAAGGTAAATTGCAGATGTTCCTAATCTCTTGTGATACAGCCCTGAGGTGCCCTCGTGTTTCTGGATGTGGTTAAAACAGGATAAGAATCTGGTGACTTGGGTTTTGTCCTGTTTCTGTTCATACCTCACCGGCCACATTTTCAGGACATCACAATACTTCTGCCTCCCTGAATTGCTGGAAAGATGGATTGAGGCTGTAAAAGTGCTTTGCAAAGACAAAAACATTAGTATGAAGCTGTTAGTTGTTGTTATCTTATTTTCTCTATCCTTTCCCCCAGGGAATTACATTTAAAGATATATATAGGGAAACCACATTTGTTGTGTTGTTCTAAATAGGTATCAAGTTCACAAAAACCAATTTAGGGAGGCCAATTAAACTCAGAATAGCTCAAAAATCACATTTTCATCTGATCAGTTTCATCTCAACTTGTTCAAAGCCCCTTGAGTGAATCTCTTAATAGAAGTTAAGATTAAGCTCTTCCCTATAGATCTGGATACTTGTTTTTTTAAAGTAATGGTATTAGGGAAGTAAGGAATACAAATGAATGTGTTTAAAAGATTTCCTTTCTTTGGAATTTAGAGTGTGGAGAGAGAAATATTTATTATACTTGAAAATCAAGACTAAATCCTAATGATTGTTTGTTTTAAGGTATATCCAAAGGCCACTTCTTTTTTGAAATATGCAATAGCATATTGATAATTACACTACTTAAATACAGAGAATCCCTATTTGAAGGTCATCAATTTATCTTTTAAATTTCCCTTAGTAGTGTCTTTGGACTTTCAGAAGCCTTATACCTTACTAAGGCTGCCTCCAGAGTTGAACCCTGAGGACACAATATTACCTAGGTTTTTTTAAATAAAATACTAAAAGGGTTGAAAATTCTGGGCATAGTAATCTTAATTCTTCTTTTGTAACATACCAATCTTGCATTTGAAGCTGTGACTATACTTCTTCAAAAGGAGTGTTTTTTAAGTACGAAGTGTTACAGAGGCTGGTACCTAAGTTGAATGTTAGTAACTCATTAAAGAGATAACTCGAGGATTTCTTCCAGCAAAAAGAAAATAAACAAACAGACATGTAGCCGAAAGCCCTTGTGTACTTCTGGTTTGTACCAGGAGGTTATTTATCAAGCGAAACAATATGTAATGATGTTTCTCTGGAACCTTCCATTATAAACTACCTTAACTTAGTTTTGGAAGATACTTGCCTTAACTGGCACCCTCCCTCCAATTCTGGGGAATTTCCAGTGAAATTATTTAATAGAGCTAAAGTAAGGTCCCAACTAGTTCCCAGCTAAAAGCAGAGTACAGTTCCTGAGGAGTCTACATTATGCGAAGCATAACCACAACTTCTCAGCAGTAACCCAGCTCTGGAAATATTTGTCCTTGGTGTTTATTTTATGTTCTTTCTCCTAGCTGGGTGTACGACCAAGCCAGGGAGGAGAAGCGCCACGAGAAGTGACTTCCGAGTCAGGAAGCATCGTTGTGTCTGGCCTGACTCCAGGTGTGGAATATGTTTACACCATCTCTGTCCTCAGAGATGGGCAAGAGAGAGACGCACCAATTGTGAAGAAAGTGGTGACACGTAAGAGTTCTTGGCCTCTTTTCATATTTTAAACTGTTGCACTTTTTAAAGGTAACTTATAGTGGTATTGCTTTTTACTTATGATGACACAAGGGAAAGATTTCATTCCTACTTATATTATTAGCTATTCTCTAAGTCTGGAGTAGCAAGTTCAACTGATGTCATATAATTCATGACATCAGAAGTGTTCTTTCCATACCAAAAATTACTGTGAATTGACAACACAGAAAAAGATTTCAGCAGTGTTGCAAAATTTAAAATTGTTAAAAAAAAAAAAAGTGCTTTTGGAGAATTGCTATCCATCATGGTTTTGCAGTACAACTTCTTTATTTTTACTGATAACTGAAGGAAGGGAGAGAGGGAGGGAGTGGGGAGGAAGGGAGAGAAACATTCTATAGCTCAAGCACTTTATGCTAGTTTTGTGTGCATGTGTGTGCCTGCTAAGTCACTTCAGTCATGTCCAACCCTTTGTGACCCCATGGACTGTAGCCTTCCAGGCTCCTCTGTCCATGGCATTCTCCAGGCAAGAATACTGGAGTCGGTTTCCATGCCCTCCTCCAGGGGATCTTCCTGACCTAGGAGTTGAACCCACAACTGCATTTGCAGGCAGGGTCTTTACTACTAGCACCACCTGGGAAGCCCCATCTGAATGTTAACTGTTAATTAAAATTTTTTTCTGTGTAGCACTGTCCCCACCAACGAACTTGCACCTGGAGGCAAACCCTGACACTGGAGTGCTTACCGTCTCCTGGGAGAGGAGTACCACTCCTGGTAAGCCCGCAATGTATCAGAGGACAGAATTCTAAGGGTAGTTAAAGGTAGAAACGACCTCACTTTTACAGAATGAAAAAACTTGGAAAAAATTAACTTATATCCATTGTCACAAATGTTACAGAACTGGGATTGTAACTTAAGTGTTCAGACTCCCTCTCACACTCAGCATCATGTATTTGGATCTTAATTGTTAGTTTTACTTATACTCAATACCGAGAAATTTGGCTAAATGGCATTCCGTGATTGTTTGATTATTTTTTTAAAGCTTTACATAAAGCTTTTATCTAAACTCATTCACACATATTTATACCCCTGGACTGTAGCCTGCCAAGTTCCTCTGTTCATGGAATTTTCCAGGCAAGAATACTGGAGTGGGTTGCCATTTCCTCCAGGAGATCTTCCTGACCCAGGGATTGAACCTGTGTCTCCTGCATTTAAGGCTGTTTCTTAACCTGCGAGCCATCAGGGAAGCCCCATACAATCATAATATGTGTAGAGATATCTATGACAATATTCAAGTATCATTATGGAATGGGGCAACAGCAAGAGAAATTTTATATATTCCTGATCTTTGTCAAGTCCATGAGAAATGTTAACTAAAATATTTATCATTGGTTATATTGGGGGAATTACAATTGAAATATCAGGATATTCATTATTGGGAAAATTCTAAATTAGAAACAAATGCCAACTAATGTTGATGGCATCCATAACTACTATATATACTTATTAGATGGCTTTATGTTGCTTATTATTTCACTATTCTGATTTGTACTATCATTTTTTAAAAATAGTTCTTACCTTTGCTGGGATACACATTTGAGGCAATTATCTCTAAATCAGATCAATATGTGCTGTCACACACAATAAAGCTAGCTCCAAATATCCTTTTTAATTCCCTCTGAAGTAAGGTGATTTTGGTGAAGTTTTCGTTACCTGTAGAAGCATCATTTAAGCCCAAACTACACTATTTCCAGTTGAATCACTCTTAAGCTGAAACTTTTAGGTTGGCAAGTTTCATGCTTGTCAGAAGCTAGATCATTAATATTTAGTGTTAATGGATGGTTTAGTCTGTCCATCTGAATGGTCATTAGCATGTGTAATGACCCAAACATTTATTTCCCATCCAGTTGGAATTCCTTGTATATACTACTCTAGTGGTCACCTTATTCCTACTTATAAAATATGCCATCATTTTCTCCCTTTTTAATAAGTTTAACTTAAACATACTTTCTCACTTTACTCTTAGTCTGTCCCTGTGACTCTCTGGTCATTGCTATTTTAATTCGAATGTCTCTCTCCTCCCCTCAACCCTCTCACTGCCCCACTTCTATGATTTCTGAAGTCTTCAGCAGTTAATACACTATTTTTTTAAATTTGGCCATGTCATGCAGCATATGGGATTTTAATTCCCTGACCAGGTATCAAACCCAAGGCCCCTGCATTGAAAGCACAGAGTCTTAACCACTGAACCACCAGGAAATCCCAATATACTTTTCCTAGAATAAATAGAGTCACTTTTATTTTTTCACTTTTTCTCCTTTCCCTATTGTTGAAGAGTATTAGTCACTCAGTCATGTCTGACTCTTTGCAACCTCATAGACTGTAGCCCGCCAGGCTCCTCTGTCCATGGAATTCTTCAGGCAAGAGTACTGGAGTGGGTAGCCATTCCCTTCTCCAGGGGATCTTCCCCACCTGTAAATCCCCTAGGTTCAGACCTTATTTTAATAAATGAGGAGAACCTGTTTTGGGGAGTAGGCCTAAGGGTGAAAGCCAGTTCTGTGCTAAGCAGGTATAATAGAATATCCTTCAGCTGTCCTGCAAATGACCCACTAAGGAAAATCAGGGTACATATGGTAGGAAGAACATGGAATTTAACAGAGAAGAGCCTTTGGTAATCATTTTCCAAGATTTTCTTTAAACTGAGGATATTAATACCTTCCTCAAAGGGTTGTTGTAAGCACCGAATGACAGTAGGTGGAGTCTTCAGCACGTAAATATTGAGTCCTTTCCCCATTCCCCTTCGAGGGTGCATCAGTCTAGTAATTGGCTCTGGGTGGCAAAGGTTCTGGGCAGTAACTTTCTCCTTTCTGTTTTCTGCAGACATTACTGGCTACAGAATTACCACCACCCCCACAAACGGCCAGCAGGGATACTCTCTGGAGGAAGTGGTCCATGCCGATCAGAGTTCCTGCACCTTTGAAAACCTGAGTCCGGGCCTGGAGTACAATGTCAGTGTTTACACTGTCAAAGATGACAAGGAAAGTGTCCCTATCTCTGATACCATCATCCCAGGTAATGGAAAAATCAGCTGTTATGTTCAGAGAGGCAGTTCCACTAAGAGTGGGGATTAACTTCTTCATCCCCAGATGGTTGAGTGTGTCAAAATATGTTTGGGATTTAATTCTGACCTCCCAACCACACTCTCTAGAACCATGACGTCAAAGCCACTACTTGGACAAATGCTTGCTGTTAACACTGCTTGACTGTCTGTGCTTCATGGGATGCTCTTTGTCGCGATGGGTATGCAGTGGAGTGGAAACCATGGCATTAACTCTGTACCGTCCGCTCACGTGGAAATATTACTAAAACAATGTCATATGTCTGTACTCAGTACCAACAGGCAAAAAGTAATATGGTAAATGCATCCCATCCGTACATTTTTGCCTGATCTTACAATCTCTATATGTGAGCACTGAAATAGCTCTTGGTTGACACACACATTCAGTTCTTCATCTTGCTATTTAAAATCCCTCTTTTTTTTTAATTGAAAAAAAAAAAGGAAAAAGAAAGGCCACACTTTTAGGGTGTACTTTCTTGTGGATTGAGTGACAACATTGAAGAGACCTACCTTGGATAGGTCTATTGTTCGTCCAAAATTGAATCATGACAGAATGAAAGCGTTGGACAGATTGTGTTCTTTGCACGATTTGGTAGAATGCTTTTACTAATACTAATTAAATAATTTTGATTATGAAATAAACAAAATATTAACAGTGGCCTTGGACTCAGGCCTGTCTTTCACCTGAATGTGCTTTTGAATGGCACATTTTATATCATACATTCATAATGCCCTAGCATTATGGCCCTGATGTTGTCATGAGTTTTTCTATGGGAAAAAAAAGAAGAACTCATCAGTCAATTTTTTTGACCTTTTTCATGCAAGCTTTATTCTTCTACTAAAAAGTTTTAGATTATTTTTTAGACTTTGCTGTTACTTACTATAGATATTATATCTAGGTTCTAAGAATGGTTTTGATATCCCAAACAGGACTGTAATCTTTAGAACCTGAGAGGTTCAAACTTTACTGTTTTGGAGATTTTCAAAAAAGAAACAAACCAAAATCTCTAAAGGAATATTGTAACCTGTTTTATTCTCCCAAGGAAGCAAACTATTCATGGTGCTTAAAAAGTCTTTTCAGATAATTTGGAACAGATTGCATATTACCATCATTGCTTTAACACTATCAATTTTACCACTAGTAACCTGATGTACACTGCTTTATTTTTTCCTCTTTTTTGCTCTGTTTTCCTTTTGCCCTCCTTTGCTTTGTAACTCAATAGAGGTGCCCCAACTCACTGACCTAAGCTTTGTTGATATAACTGATTCAAGCATCGGCCTGAGGTGGACCCCGCTAAACTCTTCCACCATTATTGGGTACCGCATCACAGTAGTTGCGGCAGGAGAAGGTATCCCTATTTTTGAAGATTTTGTGGACTCCTCAGTAGGATACTACACAGTCACAGGGCTGGAGCCCGGCATTGACTATGACATCAGCGTTATCACTCTCATTAATGGCGGAGAGAGTGCCCCTACTACATTGACACAACAAACGGGTGAATTTTGAAAACTTCTGTGTTTAAGACATGGATGGTGTTGCGTGCTGTCCCCAGTCACTCTGGTTAAGTGTGGATGTTTCAAGGGAAAAGCCAGCAATTTCCCAAAGATTAAGAGAGGGTAGATCAGGCGGTAAGGAGTGGAAGGCATATGCTTCACTGATTGGATGAAGACATATGCAATAGTCTTAAGTACATTTTCACTGAAGCCATGAATATGAATTTGTATAAAGCTAGAGAAATATAGATATCTGATCTATCAAATAAAAAATGCCAATGGTTCATTGAATTTGCAGACCTGGAATTTTTTTTTAAATCCAACATTTATACCAAACTGTATCAAGAGCACCAGTTAATAAGAAGAAATGTACTTCCAAAATGTACCATTAGACTCTTCCTTCTATTTTTTCATAAACTCTACCATCTTGTTTGTGAGTGTCTAAAAACTAATTGAAATGTAGGTTAGAGTGGAAGGAGGGTTCTTTTTGTGGTAGGAGAAAAAGAGACTTTGGTACATTCTAGGTTTTATTGCCATGATAAGGTGAAGAAACTCCTCTTTAACCACAGACTGGGGACCAGCATGCAACATTATAAAGGTTCTCTGCCCTGCATGGTAAGAAACATGCTGAGAACCCATTTGCATGAACCCTTCTCACTTGTAAGTAGAATTCACTGATGGGACTGTAGCTGTGGCGTAGCTGTAGCCATCCTGTCAGGGGGACATTTAGGACCCTCCTGTCTTGTTGTCTGTGTGCATGTGTTTCTTTGGAAAGTATCGCTATGTTTCTGTTTGCTGTGTGGCAACTTAAGCCTCTTCAGCCTGGGATCAAATAATCATCAGTGGTATTAATCATGTACCTTGATTTTATGTATTTGAAAGTGAATTAAAATTTTTCTTTAAAATATATGGACGGCAGAAAGGTTAAAGGGGCCTAACAGTTCTGGGTGTAGTTTTATTTTTAACAGTAGTTCACTATGACTTAGATTAGATGAGACTATTTGCATGATGATGACTCGTTTCCTTTATGCATGAAATACTGGTTTTTACCTTTCCAGCTGTCCTTGTTAAGCTTTATTTTTTAAGTGACATTAACTGAGTCTTCCTTCTCATTTGAAACCAGCTGTCCCTCCTCCCACTGATCTGCGATTTACCAATGTTGGTCCCGACACCATGCGTGTCACCTGGGCTCCACCTTCATCCATTGAATTGACCAACCTCCTGGTACGCTACTCGCCTGTGAAAAATGAGGAGGATGTTGCCGAGCTGTCAATTTCTCCTTCGGACAACGCAGTGGTCTTAACAAGTAAGCATTCAAGTGTTTTTGTTCAGAAAATACTAGGCCAGCACACAAGGAAAAGAATTTTGTGTTTTTGGGTAGGAGCAACAGAGATTAAGACAGATACAACAGAACTACAAACTAGATTCCAAATCGAATGCACAGCTCTGTAATTTTGAAAGATGTTATATTTGTTGTTATTTTAACATATCTTTGATATCTACAACTTTTTAAAAATCAGTGGAAGAACACTAACTGTGAAGTTCAAAGACTTCAAACAAGTTCTGTTTCCAAATAAGCACATTAAAAACAAATGTGTGCCAAGAGACGTTGCATGACTAAATCTCAGTGTTTAGCGAGAGAAAAAAATGGGGATTGAAGCTAGTGTCATGGCATCTGTTTTATTCTCATATAAGTGTCAGCAGGTAATCTGTTTGGTATTTGAAACTTAGAACAGTGACTGGTCACTCAGGATAGATCAGGATTTTATTTTGAAGACAGAGCCAGAAGTTTAATTTGTACTTCAAAAAGAATCTGTTAGCAGGATTTCTCTGAAGGCGGAGGACTTTTGAAAATAACTGACACTAAAATAAACAGCCACAGTTTATGGAAATTGTTTCTTTCCTACCCTTTTGAAATTGATATTTTTTATTAAAGAAAATAAAAGGAGACTGCTACATGTTGCTTTTCACATAAATATTGCTTCTCATTATTTTTGCTATAATAGTAAAATACACATATAAGAACAGCAAACATTTTTACATAAGGGAAAACTAGCTCACACTTAGGTACACTACCTAATGATGGTCTGAAGACATCCTCCATCTTTCAGACGTATTTTAGAGAATGAAATACAAAGAAAAAGCAACTCAGCATGACCATAGTCCTGGTTTCTTATTTTGTGGCTGAGGGTGAGAAATCCTTATGTCTGCCTTTCAGTGGGGCTATGATTCTGTTCTGGAGCATTCTGGAATCAGTAGTTACAGCATTACCCACTACACAAGGCTCTGCTTCAGGACCACTGTCTGCCCCACATTAGCCAGAGACCTGTCACGTTTTCAGATGTTCTAAGGTCTTATTCTAGATCCATTTCTAGATCTCAAGGTAGCCATTTCGCCCCAGAGAACCCATTATCCTGAT
Organism: Aepyceros melampus; assembly: GCA_006408695.1. Classification (NCBI taxonomy): domain Eukaryota; kingdom Metazoa; phylum Chordata; class Mammalia; order Artiodactyla; family Bovidae; genus Aepyceros; species Aepyceros melampus. Next base: position 338,276 of record SJXQ01012534.1, read on the forward strand.
TATACAGCTGAAGCAACTGAGGTCTCCAGTGGCTAAGTCCATTGCCCCTGGCCAAGCAGGAAGGAGGAAACGGGAGTCCAAACATCCTGTTTCCTACTCTCATGATTTTTCAAAACTTTCAGGGGCCCCTACAAAAGGGGAGATGGTGTAGTGGGAAAAAGGTCTTGGGAATAGGAATTCAAAGGTTATAAACCTTCCCTGTATCTTTTTCATACCTCAGAATGAAAGGAGACCCAGGAATGTATATTCAACTCAAATATTCTGTGTGTGTGTGCATGCCCTCAGTTGCTCAGTTATGTTTGGCTTTGTAACTCCATGGACTGTAGCCCTCCAGCTCCTCTGTCCATGGGATTTTCCCAGGCAAGAAATCTGGAGTGGGTTGCCATTTCCTACTCCAGGGGATCTTCCTGATCCAGAGATCAAATCCATGTCTGGTCCATCTCCTGCACTGCAGACAGATTGTTTACTAGTTAGCCACCTGGGAAGCCCCTTAAATTTTCTGTTCTTATCTTAATATGGCAGAACCCATCACTCTTAATAATAAGTATGATTCTTTTCCAGTAAAGGTTAATTATTAAGACCATTGGTCTTGGCTTGGGTCATCTCCTGCGTCATCTTGGGCACATATATCAGAAAAAATAACTTCTCTGTGCCTTATTTTTCTCATTTGTGAGCTGGGGATAATTTTAAACCAAACTTTTGGAGGTAATGGATATGTTCATTGTCTTGAATGTGGTGATGGTTTCAGAAGTCTACAGATTGTCAAAATCTGTCAAATTAAGACATTTTAAATATTGGCAGTTTATTGTTTGGCAACAAACCAGTTTTAAAAAGTTGCAGTCTACCTCCTTGTGTTGTTGCAAGGAGTATAAATGATATCTGCAGTGCCATAGTCATGATCACGTGCCCTCGACAGACGTGCTGTTAAGGGAATGACAGAAATATTACCGTGCTGCAGAAGCTCCAGCTTATTTCGGATGCAGCTGAGTCACACCCACAGAAGTGGAGTTGAGGGAAAGGCTTGATGCTACAGAGTAGGGCAGCCCTTCCTCATCACTGCCGACAGCCCCTCTCCAGGTAGCAATGTTCCCTTTGGTGTAAATAGGCTCTAGAACTGGACTCTTGGATATTTTATTAGTTGAAATAGTACCAAGGGTGCTTCGGCTTTTCATTCTTTTCGAGCACATTATAAAAATAATTCTCATTTGTCTTTTCAGATCTCCTGCCTGGGACCGAGTATTTAGTCAGCGTCTCCAGTGTTTACGAGCAGCATGAGAGCATACCTCTTAGAGGAAGACAGAAAACCGGTGAGTCATGTGGGTGACACGCTTATAGAGTGGCTTTCACCTACCAGTTTGAAGAGCAGAATTTGGTGCTGCTTCTAAAAATACACCTCCATTTTTTGGGGGAGCGGTCATTATCTTTAACCACTGGTCTTAAAAATTAAGACACCTTACGGGGATGTAAATGGGTACAGCCACTGTGGAAAACAGTGAGGAGATGCCTTAGAGAACTGAAAATTAAGTTATCATATGATCCAGTAATCCCACTCCTGAGCATATACGCAGCCAAACGATAATTCAAAAGGACACACACAACCCTCTGTTCATAGTAGCACTGTTTACAACAGCTAAGATATGGAAATAGCCTAAATGACCATCCACAGATGAATGGCTAAAGAAGATGTGGTACATATATACAATGGCATACTACTCAGTCATTTTAAAACAAGGAAATAATAATGCCATTTGCAGCAACATGGATGTAACTAGAGATTATCACAGTAAGTGAAGTAAGGCAGAAAGTGAAACACACATACCTTATCACTTACATATGGAGTCTAAGATATGACACAAAACGTATTTATGAAACAAAAACAGACTTACAGATATAGAAAACAGTGGTTGCCAGAGGCAAAGGGGTTGGGGAGGAAAGGACTGAGAGTTTTGGGATTAGCAGATTCAACCTATTACATATGGATGGATAAACAATCAGGTCCTACTCTGTAGCACAGGGAGCTATATTCAATACCCTATCATAAACCATAATGGAAAAGAATATTAAGAAATAGAATGTATATATATGTATAGCTGAATCACTTTGCTGTATAGCAGAAATTAACACAACATTGTAAATCAGTTATACTTCAATAAAAAATATTGATTGATGTTTTAAAAAATGAAAACATCTTATTCAACTGTTACTCTGACTTCCAATCACTAAGATTGTACTCTCTGCCTCTAGGGAAGATTGAAAATAGTTCAGAAACTTTGTTGTCTGTCTTTTTAAAACTATCTCCCAAGAATAATATTTTGTAATTTCCTTTACTGAATGATAGTGAAATTCCTTTATATTAGACAGCTCTGTCTAATGGCTGACCCAACACTGTCATTGTCATCTAAGTATTTTCCCTCCTTACTAAGCCAATATTTCTTTTTTTATTATTTGATGGAATATTCATTTACTATATAAAGGGAATGGAATAGAATCCCATAATATTATGCCCTTCTTAAATATGAGTGTTTCTGTTACTTTTTCCCTTTTAAAAAGTACACTTTAATATAACCACTTACTTATTATATTAAAAAATAGAATGTATATATATGTATAGCTGAATCACTTTGTTGTATAGCAGAAATTAACACAACATTGTAAATCAGTTATACTTCAATAAAAAATATTGATTGATTTTTTAAAAAATGAAAACACCTTATTCAACTGTTACTCTAACTTCCAATCACTAAGATTGTACTCTCTGCCTCTAGGGAAGATTGAAAATAGTTCAGAAACTTTGTTGTCTGTCTTTTTAAAACTATCTCCCAAGAATAATATTTTGTAATTTCCATTATTGAATGATAGTGAAATTCCTTTATATTAGACAGCTCTGTCTAATGGCTGACCCAACACTGTCATTGTCATCTAAGTATTTTCCCTCCTTACTAAGCCAATATTTCTTTTTTTATTATTTGATGGAATATTCATTTACTATATAAAGGGAATGGAATAGAATCCCATAATATTATGCCCTTCTTAAATATGAGTGTTTCTGTTACTTTTTCCCTTTTAAAAAGTACACTTTAATATAACCACTTCCTTATTTTTTATAGTCCACTTGCTTCCAAAAAGAAGTTGTGGTATCTCAATTTGATTTGTTATTGAAGTAAATGTTATAACTAAAATGAAAATTGCTGGAAATCCCAGAGAAGTTAAGTGATTTGAATTTGAGGCCAGCCCTAAATTTTGTTAATTTTTCTTCAGTGCACTAAATTCTCAATTCATAACGAATTAGGTAAATTGTAATTTGTCCAGGATGAAGTCTTATTTTAGTTTTAGAAAGTTTTTTGTCTGGCATTGTTAGCACCGTGTTGCCATATCAGTTCCCTCTTGCGTGTAGAAAGCTTCTTTGCAAGCCAAACACTTACCTTGAGAGTGGGTAGGTCTTGCCTTACTTGAGAGATACACTTAGAGGATAGAAACAGAATACTGGAACACTGAAGCATTTGAAAACTAGCAGTTCCTAGAATATCTTAAACTCCTGCCTTCAAATGTGATGCAGAATTACCTGGATTACTTAGCCAAAGCAAAAAAGAAAAAAAAAAATGAGTTGGACAACTTGAACAGAGTCAGTTTATTATTTTGAAATATATCTGTGCCTTAGAACCAGCATGAACCTAAGGTTCATGACAATTCATTGTGTTCGTAGGATGGATATTACTGTTCCTTACAATTCTTCCTCAGTTCCTAAGTTGGTGCTATCTATTTTTCCCCTTTATCTCTTCCTCCCCGGGATGGGAAAAATAGCTCTCGACTCCCCAAGTGGCATTGACTTTTCTGATATCACTGCCAACTCTTTCACTGTCCATTGGATTGCTCCACGAGCCACCATCACTGGCTACAGGATCCGCCATCATCCTGAACACATGAGTGGAAGACCTCGGGAAGATCGAGTGCCCCCCTCTCGGAATTCCATCACCCTCACCAACCTGAACCCAGGCACAGAATATGTGGTCAGCATTGTCGCTCTTAATAGCAAAGAGGAGAGTCAGCCCTTGGTTGGCCAACAATCAACAGGTAACTTGTTTTCCTACCTGTAGAGAAATTCAGAGGACTTTCCTATGCAGGCAGTAGCTTCTGTGACACAGCTTTGTGTTGTCTGAGTCATCATATCTTAAAAAAAAAAATAGATTATGGTTATGAGATAACTTCTTTATTCCAAGAAATTTCTTACTTGAATTAGGTGTATGTGCATTTTTAAGAACTAAAGTTTTATTCGAAAAGTTGAAAATGTTCTGTTTCAAAGTTCTCTTAAAAACAAAATCATTTTAATAAAACATTGTAAATTGTTCTTAGGCTATAGATGCTTAAGTACTTAGGGAAAAAGTATCATCATTTCTGTACTTCAGTCTCAAATGGATTAACAAAAAGACATAGGGGCAAGGAAATGCGGCAAATATCACCAATTAGCAAATACCTAAAGACAGGAAATATGGGTGTTCATTATATTATTTTTATAACTTTTACTTTGTTCCAAAATTTTTTCAAAATAAGAAGTTGAGGGGAAAACTCTTCTTTAAATAAACTTGAAATAATCATCTTGCCACGATTTGAATTGTCTCCTTGACCCCTAACCTAGCGTTGTTCATAACTTCTAATTTTGCTGATTTTGTATAGCATTTACATTATTCTATGGAGGAAGCATAGAGGTAGTGTTCCAGAGAGTGAACAAAAGGTGGATCAGGGCATCCTTTGAAAGTTACGGATGTGAAAACTTGCCCTTGTATTTCTAGTTTCTGATGTTCCAAGGGACCTGGAAGTCATTGCTGCAACCCCCACTAGCCTGCTGATCAGCTGGGATGCTCCTGCCGTCACAGTGCGGTACTACAGAATCACCTACGGAGAAACAGGTGCGTTAGGGAAGGGTCCTTCACGCCCTGATCGAGTCTTCTGTCATGGGTGACCTTAAGGCCCAGTATTGGATGCCTAATTAAAGAAACTGGCAAGTCCATTCAGTGGAGCCTTGATTTTTTTTTTTACGACTGTGTAGGAAATATGTATGATATAACTGTTGGCAAAACCAAGATAAAACGTTGTTTGTATAATACTAGAGGGGAACAGTAGAGCTGAGGAAGAAGGATTGTAAATTCACAACTGTATTATCAGTGGTGAAATGATAAGTAATTTATATTTCTCTTCCCTTTACTTTCCTGTATTTTCAAGATTTTGTTTAACATGAATGAATTCCATTAAGATTTTAGAAAAGGACCCCAGTATGTGAAGTTGTGGCTGTGCTGGGCCTTTGTTGCTGCACAGGCCTTCTTCTGGTTGTGGTACACAGGCTTCTCATTGCAATGGCTTCTCTTGTTGAAGACCACAAGCCCTAGAGCACAGGCTCCGAAGTTGTGGGGCTCAGCACGTGGTCCATGGCATGTGGGATTTCTCCAGGGATGTGGCTTCAGGGATCGAACCCACGTTTCCTGCCTTGGCAGGCAGGTTTTTTTTTTTTTTTTTTACCACTGAGCCACCAGGGAAGCCCAATATGGGCAGTCTTGAGTTGAGGACTTACCTTCTTTCCCCTTCTAATTTTAACCTACCACATGTTAAAGCTGCAAGGTTAAAATAGCATTTTAACTGCAATTTTTCTCTCAATGTTTACACACTCAAGGCTTACTACATACATAAATAAATATACCTTTCTGTTCTGGATCTGTTAATAGCACTCTTTAAAAGTGAATAAGCAAAGGCGTGACTTACATGCTACTCTCAATATGTTAATTCAGCAACTCAGCAATCCCCAAGTGTCTGTCAGTCCCTCACACTTTGAACTAACCCCGTTTCAAACAGGAGGGAATAGCCCTGTCCAGGACTTCACCGTGCCTGGGAGCAAGTCTACAGCTACCATCAGTGGTCTTAAACCTGGAGTGGACTACACCATCACTGTCTATCTGTCACTGGCCGTGGGGACAGCCCGGCAAGCAGCAAGCCCGTTTCCATCAATTACCGAACAGGTACTTATCTTCCTCTCGGATGACCCAGGCTCATTTACTCAAAAAGTTTTTACAGTGTTCTCCCAAAGTATTTTCCTCATTGTGAAACCGATTTTCTTTTGTAAAAAGATGAAGCAACAGCTACAGAGTTTTGAGCCAGATATATAAGAAGCACCCCAAGGGCAGGGATTTTTGTCTGTTTAGTTGATTGCTGTATTTCATGTGCCTGTAATACAAACAGGCACAGAGGATGTTCAGTAAATATTTGTTAATAAATGAGTGGATGAGCTGATAAGGAGACGAGCCTCTATAGGAAATATAATTTCTTTGTGAATGAAACAGTCATATTGAAAATAGGCAATTTATTAAGATCCAAGCACCAGCTCTCAGAAGTTCTCTCTGCGTTTGCAAAATAAACATCTAAGAGTCATTAGTAGTAGTAAGAGATTATTCTGTCTGTACCGGAACTGGAGACAAAGACTAGTCTAGTCTTGTCCCTAGGAGCTGGGGCTTCATTGGTTTCTCTCGGTTTTTATTTGTAGAAATTGACAAACCATCCCAGATGCAAGTGACTGATGTCCAAGACAACAGCATTAGTGTCAGGTGGCTGCCTTCAAGTTCCCCTGTTACTGGTTACAGAGTGACCACTGCTCCTAAAAATGGCCCAGGACCATCGAAAACGAAAACTGTAGGTCCAGGTAAGAAGAGCCAGCGTCTCACATACGTCAGGATCAACAGAGGAGGACCACGTGATATGTTTTTGTACATAAATGACCAGCTGGCTCTGAGTACTATACAGTCAAAGTTTCCTCATTTGTGAATTTGGGGCTCAAGGTTGTTACCAACTCCCTATACCGTAGAAGTTTTAGAAGGAGTGCATTTCTGTTTTTATCTGTGTAGTAGTGTTTGGTGCGCACATCTTAAATTACTAGATTCATCTTTGTGATTTTGTTTTATCATGCACATTAAGAAGAGACAGAGGGCCTAGCTGACTTTTAAAGATTCTTTTAGCTCTTGTTTCTGTTTTCATATAAAACAATTGTGAAATTAGGATCCTCAAGTGATATCTTAAAGTCCAGTTTGTTTTCATTTTTTCAAAAGCAGCATCATTCATTGTTGGCACCATCATACTCAATTTTAGAGTTTAGCCTTTGGTGTATTTCACTCCAATATGGTAATTTGTATTAGCAATGAACATGTTTGTCCAAGAGGAAATCCATGTGCGAGTCCTCTAATATTTTCATGATAATTCCACAAATGAAAATTCCTGGCCACCACCCATTTATTACCAAGTTCTGAAAGTCCTTGGTTGTCATAATGAATGACATAGAAGCTGCATTTGCTTTTCACTCCCTTTGCAGATCAAACAGAAATGACAATTGAAGGCTTGCAGCCCACAGTGGAGTATGTGGTCAGTGTCTATGCTCAGAATCAAAATGGAGAGAGTCAGCCTCTGGTTCAGACAGCGGTAACCAGTACGTAACCAGTGTCCGTTTTCCATGTTCAAAGTCAAACTTTGTTCTTAGGTGTCTGGATGTCTAGTTTGTATCTCGAGCTGAGCCCATTGCAAACATTTTTCCTTCTCAGTGATGAACATACAGGGAAAGAAGTTGGGGAACTACCATAGTTAGTTGTGCTATGCTTTGAATTGCTTTTGCTCAAATGGCCTCAGCAAAATCTTATTAGCCTATAGCAAATCTACAAAATGTTGTGCTTGCACCTCCTTTTCGACAGCTGGATGGTAAAGTTGATTGAAGTGTGCCACATGAAGTTATTATGTTGGGAGCATTTGTGTGGCTGGACCAATGTTTAATTTAAATACTCAGTGGGTGAGGGGGGGGGTTAAAGATTATAACAATCTGAATCTAACATTTAAAATCAACTTTACCACTTCCAAGTATAAAAAAATCCAGGTCTGTGAGACTAACATCACATTGCCAAAACAAATCTTGGTAGAATATCCTAAAATGTATATAAATAAATCCTCATCTGGGGACATTTTCAGGGTATCTACGCATCTCACATACACCTATGTTTTAGTAAGGGATGCGACATTAAATATTTTCTGAACCAAAAAGCCTTAAGCAAGGGTCAAGTAATTTTCTATTTAATAGTGGGTTAATTGGAATTTAATTCATCAAAGAAAAAATGGTATCTGTAGAACTGCTTTGCATGTTATCAAAATGCTTATTTCACAACTTGCTTTTCACATAACCTCTTACCATTAATTTGCCTAACAGACATTGATCGCCCTAAAGGACTGGCATTCACTGATGTGGATGTCGATTCCATCAAAATTGCTTGGGAAAGCCCACAGGGGCAAGTTTCCAGGTACAGGGTGACCTACTCGAGCCCTGAGGATGGAATCCATGAGCTATTCCCTGCACCTGATGGTGAAGAAGAGACTGCAGAGCTGCAAGGCCTCAGGCCGGGTTCTGAGTACACAGTCAGTGTGGTTGCCTTGCACGATGATATGGAGAGCCAGCCCCTGATTGGAACCCAGTCCACAGGTATATCGCTCATCGCACCACCGGGTGCTCGTGGGAGCAGTGGCTTTATGCCCTGCTGAGTGCATTACACTTTTATCAGGCTATCGATTCCCATGTAAGGGGGTACCCAGAAACACAGCCTCTCTATTAGGAAAGCCCCTCTTTGAAGGAGAACAGGGATAAGCAGTGAAGTGTAGGTGACATAGAGAAATTCTAATAATAGGAAATTTTGGAGTGGCTTGGCTTACTACCAAGGCCATAAAGCAAGACATTTGAAGTTAACATGAAAATTGTCAATTATTTCTTGTCTCCCTGTGGTTATGCTCACTGTGTATAAAAGAAAGAAATCTGGCATCTTAGAGCTTACTCTCAGAAAGGAACCCAAACTGAGCCATGTCATAGTAGCAGGATTCTGAGAAAACATGGGTAAGCCCTTCCTTCTCTGGTTAGAGATCACATGCTCAGTGTATAATTTTGCTTGATGGCCTAAGAATGAGATGCATAGGAAAGAGTTGGTAGGGCAGATGTTTTCCACATGCCTTATCGTCTTGTGCTTTGTCTCTGAAGCAGCGTGGAATGCTAAAGATGTCCCCTTGTGACAGCATAAAACCTGGAGGTGACAATCTGTATTATTGCTCTCTGCTTCTCTTTTCTGCTTCTATTGTGAGCCAATTTTCTTCCTATGCTGCACCACGGAGAATACTTCAGATTTAGCAGTGATGTCTTCCATGGGGTCCAAATAAAGAGAATAAAAACATAATTCTATCTTTGGAATGGAATACTCTGTGAAATGGTTTTCTGCACAAAGATAATTTTTGTCAGAAAGGGGCTGCTGCTCATCTTCCCTTAGAAATGGAAAATCAATCCTAATGGTCAGTAAACCAATGTGACTTTTTTTTTTAATTCGTTAAGGGAAAGGAAAAAAAAAAAACAAAACACCAAACTACTAAACCCTAAATTCTCTTAGACTGTTGGCATTTACCCAGATGTTTTCAGTGATCCTGAGCATTGCTGGATTAAAAAGCACTTTATTTTTCAGCAAGCATTTTCTTCATTTTGCATCCCCTTTTGTACTTTTCTATACTGAATCTTTGCTTGACTAGGGTACCTACCAAACCAAACAAGCACAACCTATGTACTCGTTGGAATTCACTTTATTTCCCCCCTCCTCCCATTTATATAAGATAAACTCTAATAGATAACCATCCCAACAGCCATTCCTGCACCAACCAACCTGAAGTTTACTCAGGTGACACCAACCAGCCTGACCGCCCAGTGGACGGCACCCAATGTTCAGCTCACTGGGTATCGAGTGCGGGTGACCCCGAAGGAGAAGACCGGACCGATGAAAGAAATCAACCTTGCTCCCGATAGCTCATCTGTGGTTGTGTCAGGACTCATGGTAAGAAGTGTCTGTTTTTCACTGGAGTAAAGAAGTAGGTCATCTCTTACACAGTTGACAGTGGTGGAAATAAAATGTCATAAGAAATCTGTGTTCTTTGCTATCAGATTAATTTTGTCATAATTTTGTGTCAAGTAGAATGAAGCTTTTCCAGAGACTCAGGGACAGGATTTTATGAGGAGCACTGGATGTTGCATAGCTCTTACATGTATTCTGTTTATTTTAAAATATTGTGTGTGTGTGTGTGTGTGTGTATGTGTGTGTGTGTAGTGGGGGGAGCAATTTATATAGCCATAAGCTGAATGCATAAATCCATTTTATTTATGGCTTTTCTGAGTGTTATTACCCTTGCAAGAAATATTCTCCAATTTTTACCAATGCAGCCTAATACTACCTTCCTGAAGTCATTTTTTAACCTCTAGAGGTACATGCAAAGAGCTAGCCAGGTACCTAGGAGACTAGTGTACTTCTTAACATAAGGCCAATTTCAGGAGAAACTACAGAAAGAGGGTTCAGAGATAAGACTTTTCTCTTCCTCTCTATGATCAGACAAATTCATGATTTGCACCTTTCAAGTCACAAAAGAGAAAACAGGCTAATAGCATTTTCCTCATTTTGTGTCAGCTGAGTGGAAATATCTAAATTATAGCTTACTTGGGCTTAACCCTAAATACATTTTAAAATTCATGTAGTTAAATATGTTGTTGATCATCTGCAAATTAAGCTAATAATGTACACTTCTGTGGTTTTCGCTAGCTTTGTCTTTTTCTTTTCTAACCATTGCATTTTTTTGGATGCTGGAGTGAAAATTCCCGGGCTTCAGAATATCTCATTGCTGAAGCTTACCGTGCCCTTCTTTCTAGGTTGCCACCAAATATGAAGTGAGTGTCTATGCTCTTAAGGACACTTTGACAAGCAGACCGGCTCAGGGAGTCATTACAACTCTGGAGAGTGAGTAATCAAACTTTTTAGTGTTGATTAACTTTCTTTATAAACAAAAATTAAAGAATGGCAAATGCTTTCTAGATCACTAAGTTAACAATGGAATGATTCCCAGTGTGGAAACTGATTAGCTTGCCTATCTTTTTGAGTTACCTCTGTGGCCCTCTCCAGAAAGTGGTGTACTGGCACATACATAGAATCACTTCATGGTGTGAGAGTGTGAGTGCAGTGAGCTGGACTTACACTTAGGTTATGTTCTACTGGTTAGAATTTGTTTCCATAGAGTGAAGGTTGGGGAGGGCATGCTGGCTTCTGTTGTATCTCAACAGTGTAGTAAGTATTAGACGATGGTGGTCCAGATTCTAGTTTTCTGCCATATCAATAACCCACAGTTATTCTCTTTCAGAAATCAAATAAAGTGTCAAAGTTTTCTGATCTACAAAACAGGGATGGCATCATACCTGTGGAGAAAAAATATGAATCCTTATAAGAATGACAAAATACTAGCAATATATTATTATATATATTATATACACACATATATAATTTATATGCCTTCCTTATGTTACTACATATATTTTATATTGTGATAACATTAATTTTAACACTTGCTGAGGTATTTATAGATATCTAAAGCCAATCTTGGAAAACACTGGCCATACCTGTAAAGCTTTTCATTTCTCAAAAAAATAAAAAGATACACGAGGTGAATATTTTCTTTTTTCTTGATTACTGGCAGCTTTTCTCTCTGGTTGCCACAGGAGAAAATCTACGCATTATTAGTAATATATAAAAATGGATATATTTGGTATATAAAAAATAATTTAATATCAAAACCTTAACTATATGAGCCAGCCACACACTAATACTAATCTATGGCTATCACCCCACACAGATGTTAGCCCTCCAAGAAGGGCCCGTGTGACAGATGCTACCGAGACCACCATCACCATTAGCTGGAGAACTAAGACTGAGACGATCACCGGCTTCCAAGTTGATGCTATCCCAGCAAATGGCCAGAATCCAATTCAGAGAACCATCAGGCCAGATGTCAGAAGTTACACCATCACAGGTCTGAGAACCCACTCTTCTGACCACATCTGTTAACTGCGATTCACAACATAAATTAGCTTATTAGTTTTTCTACCACTTACACTGATTAAATTTATCTTCAGTGTTTTATGATAACCCAGCTCTATTGTTTATAGCCTGTTTTCATCCTGTGATCAAAAATTTTGTCCTGCAAATGCCTGGTTTGCTAATGTTTGCCAGAGAAATGGCATAAGTCCCATTCAACTAATTTGATCTTTCACTGGTGAACCCTTTCTTATGGAAAAAAAAAATTATACATAATGCTTGAAATCCAAAAGAAACTCAGAAAGAATGTATAGTTCTTAACATTTATGTAGATTTTAAAGCAAAATTAAATTTAAAAAGGAAACAGTACTCTTTCACAGAGATCGAAGTTGTTGTCAGAGAATGTTTAATATCTGGGTTGGTTTAGAACTTTTTGAGATTTAAAGTTCTGATCTCAGTTACCAACCAGTGACCATCAGATTAAAACACAGATAATAGGTCCTCACCCCTATTTATCACCAAAATGGCCACTTTTAACCCAACATTTTTGTATTTTAAAATTTATTTTAGGAAGTGTCTTTGTGTGCATCAGTGCCTTTCTTTTGAGATATATTTCTCATGGACAGTGAACACTTATACCATGCTCTAATTTATTCAATTTGAACCACTTTAGTGGTTTGTATAAATAGGCAACGATAGGAGGAATCATGAAAATCACAGATGAGTTTGAAAATTTTCCTAGTAAAATGGAGATCAGATAAAAATCATCTCTTTACCAATTTCAGGTTTACAACCTGGTACTGACTACAAGATCCACTTGTACACTTTGAATGACAATGCCCGGAGCTCCCCTGTGGTCATCGAAGCCTCCACTGGTAACTACACTTTCTACTGAAGAAATGCCCCTTTATGTGTATGTATGATCAGTCATGTGGACCTGAGCAACAAAAATGAGGTTGATACTTCTGTATTAAGAGCACAGTGAATCATTTTTACTGTTTATAGAATTTTTAGATTCTCTCAAGTCCATTTTTAAAGTCTAGGAAAATGAATAACCATTTATTTCTTAAAGAGACCTAATTTTGTTTTCTTTTAGCCATTGATGCACCATCCAACCTGCGTTTCCTGGCCACCACACCCAACTCCCTGCTGGTATCATGGCAGCCACCCCGTGCCAGGATTACTGGTTACATCATCAAGTATGGTCTTGAGGCAAATTGATTCTCATACTGCAGAGTGTGCTTGAGATGGGGAATAAGAGATCACAGGCCTCTGGTATCATTTTTGTCTAAGAAATTAAAACTATATGTATATAGGGTATCATCTTGACTTAAAATATCCTATAGAACGCACGGGTACCAGGAGACATTGCTTTTTTAGAAACTTTGGAGTTAGGAAAACAGAATCAGATATAGAAGGCATTGATTTGGATACTTCCTACCAGGACCACACAAAGAGTGATCATTCTTTCCTGCAGAGCACGTTCTGTAGTCTGACTTTTCACTGATCCTGCCACTGAGAGTGTCTAGCCTAGGCACTAAGTCTCTTCATGTATGCAGTCTGCATTGATTGCTCCTAAATGTGTATTTTGCTGGCAGTGTACAATGCTGATAGGTTTTCTTGAATTCAAAGAGCAGAGGAGACTACATGTTAAAAGAATACCCTAGAGAAGTTAAAGTGCTTATTCGCGTGTCAGATTTGATAGGAAGATAATTAATTTGCTAAGTGCCCATTGTATACAGAGTATTTGAGTGTTTACAGAAGCAAAGCAAAGTCTCTGTTGCCTTTCAAGAGGCCAGCGACCAGCTGAAGAGGATGCTTGCTTCAGAGATCAACTCCATTTGATGAGCTGAGCCCACAGATGTAATGTGATGATTTGTCCTTCCATCAGGTCTGGAACCAGGAACAGAGTACACAATCCAAGTCATTGCCCTCAAGAACAATCAGAAGAGTGAGCCTTTGATTGGGAGGAAAAAGACAGGTAACAAGCACCTTCTGGGTGATGGGGAGCTGGCCATGACAAAACTAATTACAGACGATTTATCTTACAGTGAAAAAATGCTCCAGGTTTTGATGTATTTCTCATGGAACTTTTTTTTCTCTAACAGCCTAGCATGTATGTTGTGCTTTTGATAGCGAGAATGACCTGACCATCTGCAGAGTTCAGTTTCATTTTTTTCCTAGCCAGTCAATATAAAGACCTTTTATTCATCTTTAGACAGTTCAAACCAGATATTAGAATGTAAAAGCCAAGTTTCGATCATTGCTGTTCGTCTGTATATTCTTTTGGAGTTAAAAGTGTTTTTATAAAAAGTGGGGAGGGAAGAGAAAACTCTTTCTCATTTGTCTTTATTTACTGTTTGGTTTCTGAAACTTGAACTAAATAATATCTTACTTTTTATCCAATTTCAGTTTAATTTGAAGAAAATGCTTTGTTTATGCTGATAGAATTTTTAAATGAATTTTATGTTATCTGTTTTAACCTATTCTAAACATTTCAAATGATGAAAAATTACAGCACCAAACCTCTGATATTCTCATACTTCAGATGTTGATATAATTAGTCTAGATTCTAGTCATTATAACATGCTTCTCAAGTGAGAAAGACGGGAAAAAAGCCTGCATATTTCAGTTGCATTAGGCTTAATTCGAGCAGAGGCAGCTTTTATGTGGCTTAGCGTTTCAAAGCTTTGTATGATAAATTCATACTAACACTTTTTTTTCTTCTAAACTATAAAGAAAACTTTGAGAAAAAAATCATAAAGATTTCTTTCTGGGGAAAAAAAGTGTTTTGTGATTTAAGAACTGCTAATTTTTCAGGAGCTTTGATCTGATTGTAAAATAGTTGTTGTTGCCTGATTGATAATGACTTCCTGAGGCTACTTCTGGGAGCTTAACACGCTTTGCTTTTTTGGCTCTAACCTCTCTTGGCTAGATGAGCTCCCCCAGCTGGTAACCCTTCCACACCCCAATCTTCATGGACCAGAGATCTTGGATGTTCCCTCCACAGTTCAAAAGACCCCTTTCATCACCAACCCTGGGTATGACACTGGAAACGGTATTCAGCTTCCCGGCACTTCTGGTCAGCAGCCCAGTCTTGGGCAACAAATGATCTTTGAGGAGCATGGTTTTAGGCGAACCACACCGCCCACAACGGCCACCCCCGTAAGGCATAGGCCAAGACCGTATCCGCCGAACGTAAATGAGGAGATCCAAGTTGGTCATGTCCCCAGGGGAGACGTAGACCGTCATCTCTACCCTCATGCTGTGGGGCTCAATCCAAATGCTTCTACAGGACAGGAAGCTCTCTCTCAGACAACCATCTCATGGACCCCATTCCAGGAAAGCTCTGAGTATATCATTTCATGTCATCCAGTTGGCATTGATGAAGAACCCTTACAGGTAACTCATGTTTCCTTTGACTTCTGGGACGCTTGGGGAAAAAGTAAGCTAGGCTACTGAAATGACCAGCGCTCTGAGGTCCAGTGACCCTACTTCTACGACCTCTTAGAAGTGTGATTAAGTCTTGATATTTTTTGATTGGAGTTTAATTGCTTTACAGTGTTGTATTAGTTTTTGCTGTACAGCAAAATGAATCAGCTATACGTATACATTTATCCCTTTAAGTCCTGATTTTTTTTTTTTAATCTCAAGATGACTCTACTTTAAAAGATATACCAGAGAGTGTCATTAGCTTTCATTTAGTGGAGAGAATAAAATCACTTCTGTTAACTCTCAATTGTTTGAGGTTCCATAGTAATATAGACAAAGAAATGATCTTAGAAGAGAGAGAGATCCTGCCTGAATTGACTTTTGTTTAGGAAGGGCTCAAATGCTATCATTATGTTTTGTCCTTGAAGAATCAAATCCCATTATCTACCTATGTCAAACGAGAAAGACCTTGGCTGAAGCTGTGCCTATAAGTGATTGACTCGCCGACTAAAATTTCTCTTCTTTGTTTTGCTGATATCAGTTTTTACTGTTTTCTTAGTTTTAGAAAGTGGCAGAAATTTAAAAACTGAAGACTTATGAGCTTAAAAAAATAGGAGTTTGAGGATTTGTCCCTCAAACAAAGTGTTTGAAGGACCCCATGTTGGAGTCAGATGCCACTTGGGTAGGATGAATGTCTCCCAGATAGCACAGTGTCCCCCTTTTATGTGAGAGGGGATGGCCAGGGCTTCCACTGGGCTTGCCCAAACTTGCAACTAAAGTAGAACGAAGAGAAGGCTGTCTCTAGAATTAGTGAGGGTTGCTGGTAACTATGGAGCACACAGGGTAGATTTGGGGCAGGAAAATCTGGCAGACAGAAATGACTCCTCACTTAAGTTCCATTTCTCTCCTGGGTTGGTTGGGACCTTTGCACTCTCCATTTTTATTTGTCTCCCTTTGCTTGTTTACACAGTAGGAGTTATTGAGAAAAGAATAGGGGAAGTCGTGTCAATTCCTCACTGTAACACTTATCCCCCACTCTGGATATGCTAATCATTGCAGTTCCGAGTTCCTGGAACCTCTGCTAGTGCCACCTTGACAGGCCTTACCAGGGGGGCCACCTACAACATCATAGTGGAGGCAGTAAAGGACCAGCAGAGGCAGAAGGTTCGCGAGGAGGTGGTCACCGTGGGCAATTCTGGTATGTGAATGTCCGGGTTACTGGGGCACACTGTGGACCAGCCCAGTGATGCTTCTTCAAGTGACTGTTCTTTTCCTCTTTTTGTCTTTTGACTTTGGGAAATAATTCCATGAAGAAAATGAGCAACTTTAAATTCCATCCTTTTTCCCTCAAAGTATCCTAATATGTTTGAAAATACATAAGAATAAGAAAGAGAGTCTCAAACATGATGTGGTGATAGGCCTGGAAGGGACTTCAAATATTGTTTAGTCCAACACTCTGAGTTCCAGCCGGTGTGATAAGGACACAAGTCTCCAGTTCTCTGTTCCCGGACCCTCTTCATCTTACTAGGTTGCTGAGTAATGTTTAAGTACTGAAAGGATTGAAGGTGAAAGTGTTACTTGCTTCAGTCATGTCTGACTCTTTGCAAGTCCATGGGCTGTAGCCCACCAGGCTCCTCCATCTGTGGAATTCTCCAGGCGAGCATACTGGAGTGGGTTGCCATTCCCCTCTCCAGGGGATCTTCCCAACCCAGGGATTGAACCTGGGAGCCAGGTCTTCCATATTGCAGGCAGATTCTTTACCATCTGAGCCACCAGGGAAGTCCTGGTGATTACCTGTAAAGGAAATTCCTTATCCGCATATATCAGTGCCTGCTGGGTTTTGTTCCTGATGTAAAATGCTACTACCAACATAGCCCATTTCTGTCCAAAGAGCTCCCTTATTCCCACATTATTTCATGATTATGTGTATATGCTCAGTTGCTCACCTGTTTCTCTTTGTGACCCCATGTAGTCCATCAAGCTCCTCTGTCCATGGGATTTCCCAGGCAAGAATACTAGAGCGGGCAGCCATTTCCTCCACCAGGGGCCCTGACTCAGGGATTGATTGAACCTGCATCTCATGTGTTGGCAGGCAGATTCTAGCCCATATTTCAAGACTGCTGCTGCTAAGTCGCTTCAGTTGTGTCCGACTCTGTGCGACCCCATAGAATGCAGCCCACCAGGCTCCCCCGTCTCTGGGATTCTCCAGGCAAGAATACTGGAGTGTGTTGCCATTTCCTTCTCCAATGCATAAAGTGAAAAGTCAACGTGAAGTCGCTCAGTCGTGTCCGACTCTCAGCGACCTCATGGACTGCAGCCTACCAGGCTCCTCTGTCCATGGGATTTTCCAGGCAAGAGTACTGGAGTGGGGTGCCACTGCCTTCTTCATATTTCAAGACTATAGAAGCCCAAAACTGCAACAGAGGTTAAATGGTCATTGACTCTTCTTTATAGCACCTGGATATTTGTTTTCGTTTTTTGGCCATGCCTTGGGGCTTGCAGGATCTTAGTTCCTTGACCAGGGATTGAACCCAGGCCATGGCAGTGAGAGTGCCAACGCCTAACTACTGGACCACTGGGGAATTCCCTAGAAAGTCCTTTTAAACCAGTAGTGTATCAGCTGGCTTTTCAAACTGCGACAGCTAAAGATTCACCAGAAACATGAAATAGAGAATAATCAGAACCATGAATCTTCCCACTGGAGGGTTCTCTATTCCCTATTAACAGGGAGTGCTAAATTCTATCCTCCCAGTGATGGGTTTTATTTCTATGGCTAGATACTTAACCTCAGCCTTCTTTCTCATTTGACAGATGACTGTGTTCTTTTACATATAAACTCCTATGAATTAGCAGTTTTTTTTTTGGGGGGGGGAGGTGGATCATTTTATGCTTATTGAATTATATATCCATTTAATGTGTACCTTTTGCTTTGTGTGGTTTTGCTAGTAGAATGCCACGTGAAAGGAATTTTCAAGAACACAAAGGACTTTGTGCTTTTTCCTCATCATTTTTTAAAAAGATTCCATCTCCAAAACTTTACTCCCGGTTATTTTTAGGAGGGTTATTGAATCCCTCCTAGCAGTTTAAATTCCTTCCATTTTTCCTTCCGACTCATTACCATACAGCAATATTCTGCATTCTAGCCAGGTTCTCCCAGCTCTGAGACATTTCAGATGTCTTAGTTTTGACAAAACTCTTATTTTCTTCCAGTTTGATCCCTTTCAAAATATTAGGCACATCAAATGTTATTGCTTTTCAGTTTTTTATTTTTGTACTGTGAAAAGAAATGTACATAGTGGGATTCAAAGTCACAGAAGTTAGTTTATTTAATTTTTAGAGACTGAATTGAAGCATGCTTTATTTGCATAGATTATTTTAAAATCAGCTTTCACAAAATGTAAAAGACCAGATCTTAGACAACATTAAGAGATTCCATTAGTGATTCCTCAGTCACTGATATTCCACTACTTCCTCTTACTTGGAACAGTTGGGTTTATTGATAAAGTAAAGCAGTCGACCATTATGACAATAATGTACAAAATCTAGGCTTTTTGCACTATTATGCAAAACATGCAGTGAAAGTGAATATCACATTTATGTGATTACATTTTAATGGTATATAAAATTGCTATGACTTTCGCATTAAAAGCAGAAGGCGCCCTCTAATAATTACTGTTTATTTCGTGAGCATGTTCTAAGTGTTGGCAATAGGCCAATACCTGGAATTCATGATCACATGTGATCTTCACAAGATCCTCAGCAGGAGGAAGTATTTTTATTATTATTATCCCCACATTACCAAGGAGGGAAAAAAGGCAGAGAAGCATTATATTACTAGCTTAAGGTCACTCACATACTGATGGAGAGGAATTTCCAGCCTTTGCACCCCATGAAGTTCTTAACTGCCTCAAGATCTGTTCCATGTACTATGAATTATATTTACCAGAAGTGATGTGGTTTTTTTGTTTTTAGAACTGAGGGCAAAAATGAAAGATGGGCTCCTTTTGAGAGGCTGTGGCAAGTGTTCACCAGCAAAATCTAAGCATTGTTCATTAGAGCAGCTGATGCCCTGGTGGAACACATGAGTGCTTCTTAATGCTACTGGGATTTTGGTTTTAGAATAAGTCATCATATACGGTAATCTGGTTTTCTTCATACGGTCCAAAGCTATAATAAAATGTCTTTTTTCCTTCTCTTTCTTCATGCAGTTGACCAGGGCCTGAGTCAGCCCACAGATGACTCCTGCTTCGACCCCTACACGGTCTCCCATTATGCGGTTGGAGAGGAGTGGGAGCGATTGTCTGATTCTGGCTTTAAACTCTCGTGCCAGTGCTTAGGCTTTGGCAGTGGTCATTTCAGATGCGATTCATCTAGTGAGTAGCTTGCTTTGTCCATCTCTTGCAGTTCCATGCAATTGCACAGGGTGCCAGGAAGCATGTTTGGCAGACAAGGCTCTTCCAAACATGAAGCAAATGAAAGGAGATTGCTTGACTCAAAGTAACATTTTGCATCATATAAAAATGATGGGAAATTTTACTGTTGAATATGGCTTCATCTCAAAGGTTGTATTTCAGTATGACTATTAAACATTAATTTGCAATGGTAATATGATTTTTAAAGTTTTCTTGTTAAGTGAATAAAGTCAGGTTTAATGAGTCAAGTCTAATGAAGGGTAGCAGAGACACAAAGAAACCTCAAATCTCTTTTAATCTTTAGTGTTTAGCATGGTAAGAGATGAACATTTATACTCACAAACACTCTGTTTCAGTTCAAACCAAATACACACATATCATAGTATATAAACACACTTAACTCTTCCACATCTCCCGTACACAGATATCATACACACACATACACACATTGGATAGCTTGAACCTTGCCCAGTAATCTAGAGAGTAAAGATGATTCATTTGTAGATAATCAAGAATCAACTTCAGTTGAAAAATATTTGCGTTTTAATTAAAAGAGATTTTAATATTTTGAATTATGTTTAAAATAATCCTAGGAATTGCTTATCATGCTTTGAGATTTAGTATTAGCATTTATGTCTTTGTTTTTAGCAGATGTGATTATTACTGAAAACTGGTTTATTTTTATAGGTGTTAACCATTATGCCTTATAAGAAGCCTCCTACATACACATACAAAAATTGTATTCAGAAAAATACAACATAATAGACTTTTTAAAGATTTTCAGAGTGTTTTACTTATGTATTTGAAACGGTTTAATTCAAACAAATAGAAAAACAACTAATTTTTTCAATGCAGAACTACTATGCTTGACCGTTAGAAAATGGAAAGAGCAGTATAAGTGTCGTACTGCTGTTTAGGAGTTGGAAGTTTTAACAGTTGGTATCAATTAGGTGGTTTTTAATTTCTGAAACTGAATTGTTTTTAAGTCTATGTATTTATTACCTAAGTAAGTACTTAGGCGCAGTTATGAGAGGAGAGCTATAAGTTGATTTATGTGATTGTTTGGCTCAACTTACATAGTTTTTTCCTTGATGTCATAATTATTGAATAACATTTTTAAAGTTTTAGGAATGACTGATTTGTTGATAAATAGAAGTCGTGTATGTTATACAAACTTCTGAAGTTTGTTTTTAGTATAAACTTTGAAGATTAAAAAGTTATCTTTTATGTATAGAAGTTAAAGAATATATAACTGTGAATTTTAGATATTCCCTGGAACCAGTTTTATTTGTAAGAATGACAACCATTGATTTATCATTATTTTTGTTTTTATTTTGATATTTAGGTTTATTCTTTCACTTTTCATATTTACAAGAAGCCAACTGATCTTTGTTTTTTGGTTAATTGAACTTTGTACCCAGGATCTCTGCGAAAGTGACTTTTCATCTATGATCTATTCCTAAAAATCTACTCAAATCCTAGTTTAGCCTTCCCAACTTTAAATCTTAATAGGGAGAAGTCAAATGAAGGTCATTGACTATTCTTGTGAAATGATTATGATGGAATAAATTGGTTCTTAAAATGTCCAAGAAAATGCTAAGCTGCAAAGATAATAATTTTAAAATCCAACCAAAAAAGTGGCTTGTCAG
Organism: Aepyceros melampus; assembly: GCA_006408695.1. NCBI lineage: Eukaryota > Metazoa > Chordata > Mammalia > Artiodactyla > Bovidae > Aepyceros > Aepyceros melampus. The sequence continues at coordinate 359,663 of SJXQ01012534.1, forward strand.
AGGAATCATGACCTTCAACTTTCCTTACTACTCCTTCCAGATACTGGGCTTTGAAAATTCGGGGGCATGTCCCATTTCACTCAGCATCGTGAGAGTCAGAAATGCCAATAACTCCTTGCCTCTGACTTTCCCCACCCCCCAGAATGGTGCCATGACAATGGAGTGAACTACAAGATTGGAGAGAAGTGGGATCGTCAGGGAGAGAATGGCCAGATGATGAGCTGCACGTGTCTTGGAAATGGAAAAGGCGAATTCAAGTGTGATCCTCGTACGTTGCCACAGATCACCTTTAGTGCCTACTGAACCCTCCCGCTTTTCATTACTAAGCTGTAACTCTCATCCCTGGAAATGACTGACTTTAGATCTTCTTGAGGCGTGAACAGTGGGTTGTTAATTTTCTGATTTGGGAAAGCAGAGACAGGCTTCAAAAATGAGCCATGATTTAATGTTATTGTAGGGCACTTTAGCATTTCTCCGACCTGAGTATTTTGACTATAATCTGCAGTGAAATGTAACAAGAAGCTTTACAAGTCTTTGGATTCAACTTCTGAAATATGATCTCTGTCTTGGCGTTGAACTTTTTCTAGTTCATTCTGTCTGGTCTTTGGAAATACTGCCCTGAGATCTGTACAGCAGTACTTCTTGTACGGATAATTCCTATTAACATGCGGAATGTGGGCTGTGATGATACAAACTTAGGAAAGAAACAGAACCCACCCTCATAGAGGGATCAAGTCTGTATTATTGTTATCGGTCTTGTAAACACTTCTGACTTGTGTGTCTGTGTAGATGAGGCCACGTGCTATGACGATGGGAAGACTTACCACGTGGGAGAACAGTGGCAGAAGGAATATCTTGGTGCCATTTGCTCCTGCACATGCTTTGGAGGCCAGCGGGTAAGACCAGATAGTCCAGGCTCCTTGCTATTTAGATAAGAGGGGAGGCTTCTGTGCTAATGATTAAGAGTTACACTTCCTGTGGGTACCCATTTCTTGTTGGCACATAAGACTACTGCATACCCCTTTCCAGTTCTCCCCTTTCTTGGCAACCTCAGCCTCTCCCCCACACCTTCTATTCTCAGACTGCCTCCATTCTTCAGCAACTAAAGTGTTAAATGTTTGGGGAGCACTAGGCCTCCTGCTCCATTCTGATGGGCAGGTGCCCCATGACACTGCTGTTAAATATTCTGAGTATTACCCAGATCTTAGAAAATATCACTTCTTTATATCCTCCCTTAATCCCAAATAGATGCCTACCGGGGTCTGGTGGTGTGCTCAGGAATATGAGACAAATAAAGAGAGTGAAAGATGGTCCTGGATCTTAACAATACAGTTGGAGGCATTAAATTAGCATACACTGAAAGTCAGGCTGAGTAAGTCAGGTTCTGAGTGGGTCTGACAAATCCAGCTCCCAGGTAGGCTGATGTCAGCAGGCAAGGTTTGGTGGAAAAGAGAATCATGAACTGGCTGGGCTTTAGGGTGAGCAGATTGTGGTCGAGGCAGCAGGGAAGCAGAGAGGGCACACCTCCTGGGATGGCAAGGACTGTCACAAGTGGGCTCTGGGGAAATCACCCTCTCCCTGTTGTCAGTGGTAAGACATTAAATGGGAAGAAGGGGGGCCACTTATGGAGGGCCTTGTGAGACCATTATTTATGCCAGTACTTCTCAACCATTTCTAATCTGTGTCTTACTTCAGTATAACAAAAGAGTCCTGTTCTTTCCTCTAATCTACGAAATCTCAAAATAAAATGCCTTTATAACTCACATAAAAGCAACGGAACATAACATTCCTTTATTTTCAATGAAAACATACACCCCCCCAACAGTTTTTTTCAAATTCTGGTACCTCAAGAACATGCTCACACTCCTGGGTAGGACTCACTAGTTGATGCCTTCGGTATTAGCCAGTTGCAGGTACCCAAGAAGAAAGGGAACGTGATGGAAGATGGGTTTTTTTTTTTTTAAGGGAAATTAAGCTGGCAGCAGGGAAAGGGTCATCAGGAGTCTGGCTGAGGGCAGCCCCTGGAAGCTACTCTGATCTTATCCCACCACTTGTAATTGGGGATGGGGGACATCTCGGTCTCTTGTTAACTCGTATAAAGATCACAGAACCTAGTCATTTCTAGTCATGTGCTCAGTGAATAAATGGGTAATGGCAAGTGAATTTGTTGTGCAGTCAGTTTTGGTCTCACTCTAGACTCTCTGCCTCTTGATTTATGCACATAAAATCTTTCATGTGTGACCCCTGTTCTAAAGCAAAGTGCTAAGTGAAACACTAGAGACAGGAGTAGGTACTATTACATCACTTATATGAAAGCAAGATTCGTTGATTCTATAATACGTATTTGCCTGTATTGTCTTGGTAATGTATTATGGGAATATGCTTTTAAATGGAGAAATATATGTGAAATGTTTAACTGGCAATATAAAAAAGAAAGTGATCGCATTATTTAGGTTTCTTCAGTTTATAAGAAAAAAAACCCAAGTCAGGTTAATTTAGGCAAAAGGCGGCTCTCTTGACTGGAAAGTCCCAGGACCTCCCAGTGAAAAAACGTGACTGGTATTACCCAGCTGGGTCGCAGGTCACTGTGTGGTTTTCAGGCTCCTCACAGCCAGTCATTTCTCTGGGTCTCTTTACTCTTACATGTAAAATAAGGGTGTCTGTCCAAATGATCTTACGTCCTTTTTAAACGTCCTAGGATTCTAGGAAAACCTCTCCCTTCGTCTAGTGTGGAAAGCTTATTGAGAAAGTCAGGAGTGGAATGAGCCTTGCCAGATGGTTCCCAGGTGGTTCTAGTGGGAGAACCCACCTACCAGTCAGTGCAGGAGACTTGAGAGACACGGATTCAACCTCTGGGTCGGGAAGATGCCCTGGAGAAGGAAATGGCAGTCCACTCCAGTATTCTTGCCTGGAGAACCCCATGGACAGAGGAGCCTAGCGGCTGTAGTCCATGGAGTTGCAAAGAGCCGGACACGACCGAAGTGACCCAGCATACGTGGGAGTTTATAGGACATTTCAGGAAAAAGGAAAGCATGAACAAAGGCAGCTGTACAATGGTGAGAAAGCAGCCAGAATGTGTTCTCTGAGTTATAGATGCATGAAATCACCAGCGCTTCCTTTATGGTTAACTGCGTGTATTCTGCCAGCTTGAGCGCTGAAATTCCTCCTCGACACAAGCACTCAATTGCGATGTTCTTGGGTCATCCTAAACCTCTTCTAACTTAACGCCTCTGCTCTCTCAGGGCTGGCGCTGTGACAACTGCCGCAGACCAGGGGCTGAACCGGGTAACGAAGGCTCCACTGCCCACTCCTACAACCAGTATTCCCAGAGATACCATCAGAGAGCAAACACTGTAAGTTTCTCCTTAAAAGGCGATTAGGCGCGCAGCAGGCAGTCTCTCTCTATAGGTACCTTTCTTCCGAATGGACATTTTTAAAAACTTTTCAATAACCTAAGAGGAGAATAGTGTATCCTGTAACATAATGTGGGTTCTCTTGAGCATCTCCTTGCGATGTTCTTGGGTCATCCTAAACCTCTTCTAACTTAACGCCTCTGCTCTCTCAGGGCTGGCGCTGTGACAACTGCCGCAGACCAGGGGCTGAACCGGGTAACGAAGGCTCCACTGCCCACTCCTACAACCAGTATTCCCAGAGATACCATCAGAGAGCAAACACTGTAAGTTTCTCCTTAAAAGGCGATTAGGCGCGCAGCAGGCAGTCTCTCTCTATAGGTACCTTTCTTCCGAATGGACATTTTTAAAAACTTTTCAATAACCTAAGAGGAGAATAGTGTATCCTGTAACATAATGTGGGTTCTCTTGAGCATCTCCTGTTGTCCAGCGTATAGCTAAGTGCTAAAGCTAGAAGTATTCTCCCATCTATAATTAATTGTCAGAGAAGCCACCCTTCCCCTTTTTTCTTCTGTAGGCTTTACAGTATTTGCTGTTGATTTTTTCTTCTCTCTTTTCACAGAATGTCAACTGCCCAATTGAGTGCTTCATGCCTTGGATGTACAGGCTGACACAGAAGATTCTAGAGAGTAATATTTCCAACCCAGGGAAACAAGCGTGGATCTCTGCCAAGGTCCATCCAAACTGGAGTGGTGTTAGCAGACCCCATGTTAGCGTGTTTCTTTCTTAAGCCCTTTGCTCTGGAGTAACTTCTCCAGCTTCAGCTCAACTCACAGCTTCTCCAAGCATCACCCTGGGAGTGTTTTGAGACTTTTCTCATACATGGGAGCAGTAGGTTATCTATTCTCCAAAATATTCGATGCTGCTCAGTATTTTAAATGAAGTGATTCTAACTTGTGATTTGGATTGGGATCCATAGGGAAGCACATGCACCAACCAAGATAAAAACGTCTTGAAATGAAATTACCAAAATTTTAAGTAGGAAAGTTACCTGAACACTTCTGCTTCCACTTAACTGTCTGGCCCGCAATATTGTAGGAACAGCATGTCCTTTTTACTGTGGTATTCAGAACAGCCACAGTACTCACTTTTTCCAAATGATTCTAGTAATTGCCTAGAAATATCTTTTTCTTACCTGTTATTTATCAATTTTTCCCAGTATTTTTATATGGAAAAAAATTGTACTGAAGACACTTAGTATGCAGTTGATAAGAGGAATTTGGTCTAATTATGGTTGGTGATTATTTTTTATACTGTATGTGCCAAAGCTTTACTACTGTGGAAAGACAACTGTTTAATAAAAGATTTACATTCCATAACTTGAATATTGTGTCTTCTTTTTTACATAGAGAAATTGGCGGGGGGTGGGCGGCAGGGGCAGATTTCCCTGGTGGTCTAGTGGCCAAGAATCTGCTTTCCAATGCAGGGGAAACAGGTTTGATCCCTGGTTGGGAAACTAAGAGGCCGCACGCCATGGAGCAACTAAGCCCGTGTGCCGAAACAGAAGATCCTGCATGCTGCAGCTAAGACCCGATGCAGCCACAAAGAAAGAAAAAAAGAAAGAACTTCAGGGGAAAAAGAAAGAATCCTCCTGAATGTTTTTTTTTTTTTCTTTGTACTCAGCAAACATTTGAAAACCTATGTACCTGGCTCCAAATTTTGGTGATTTAAGGTGCCTCATTAGCACAGTCGGTAGTGCTTCAGTCTCATACATTCTGGTGATTTAAATGCAAGCTTTGCTAAGTCTGTCAGTCCCTAAACCCAGATTCAGTCTTATCCTTTTATCTCTTCCAGTGTTGGAGATAATTTTATATTTTCCACTTTACCAGATTTAGGTGGATTCAAATACTTATTTAACTTGCTAGCTAGCTCTTCAGAAATATAATCGAAATAACCTTTTCACTGTTATTTTCTAACCATTATAATTCTCTCCTCTTTCCCACTTCCTTTCTGTCCTTCATTAAATACCCATCTATTCAAAGAGGGAATATAAGGGAAACAAAAAGATGACTGAGGTGTTCAAACTACTTAAATCACATGGCCTAGAGAAGTCCAATCTTAGGGAAGCACTGTGGTGTAATAACCTCAATCCAACTTGCCTTAATAAATGCCAGCTGACCCTGAAGTGCCCAGATGAAGAAAGTTTGCGTAGTCCTGGTCTGGAAAGGGTGTTTCTTTTCAGTTTAACTTTGAGGAACCCACAAAACTTTGAGATTATATCTAGCATCTAGAATAGTAAAACAGCAGCACTGGAAATAAATTAGTAAATAGTAAAAGATTTTTACTAGATTTTTATTTAATTTTTAAATAAATTAGTAAATAGTAAAAGTAATTCATAATATACAAGACATGGAAAATACTTTTTAATACATCATTGTGCAATGAAAGAAAGTAATTCAAGAAACACTTGGCAATGAATATTAAGATTAAATACAGAAAGAGATTTTCTCAGGGTTCATTTGTTTGGAAAACCAAAACCTCATGCTGGAACAGGTTTACAGAACAGTTTACAAAGTTCCTTGTCATTTAGCATCTCATTTGGGAGAGGTCTTATGGTCTAATTTTAGAGACTACAGCTCAGATGAGTCCTAAGCAGGACACAGACCCCACACTTCTGTTAACATCACTAAATGTACAGTTTGTCAAGCCAGTAGTTGCCAAGATAGCTGCACTGTACATGTGGAAGATAGGAAAAATCATTCAGGAGCAACAGATCACAGTGATATTAAATGACTGTCTCACATGTGAGTCATCAGTGCTTATGGAGAGAGAATGTGACCCAGTACAAATCTACTCACAGTGTAAGGGGAAACCCTACTGTAGACTTGCTAAAGAGAAAGTGGCTGTTGCCTCCATCTTTAAGGTAAAGAGGCCCAGGAGTTGCACTAGTGAAAGTCTGCACCTCAGCTCCATTGTGTTGAAAAGTCTTTGCATTTAAAAACATACGGAGGAGGCTTCCCTAGTCCAGTGGCTGAGAATCTGCCTTGCAATGCAAGGTACATGGGTTCGATTCCTGGTCCGGGAAGATCCCATATACTGCAGAGCAAGGAAGTCCCCACGCCACAACTATTGAGCCTGTGAGCCACAACTGCTGAAGCCCATGCACCCTAAAGTCCGTGCTCCACAAGGGAAGCCACCAGAGAGAAGCCCAAGCTCCTCAACTAGAGAGTAGCCCCCCACTCTGCAACTAGAAAGACTGCAGCCAAAAATAAATAACTAACTAAATAACTTTAAAAAAAAAAAAAAAGGAGGGACTCCCCTAGCTGTGCAGTGGTTAAGACTCCACACTCCCACTGCAGGAGGTGCAGGTTCAGTCACTGGCTGGGGAACTAAGATCTGATATGCCTCTTGGCATGGTCAAAAAGAAAAAAGAACGAGTTGAGACTGACTTGGCTTTAAACTACTTATCTAATGACAAGCCTAAAACTGTTTTCCCCAATGTACATTTAAGTAAATCCAACTGGACTATGTTAATTAAACGCATAGTGAGCCTGTCAACAACTTGCACACTGAAATATAAAATCTGCAAGTTCCACATTTAAGATTTTAAAAAAAAGTACCACCTTTCCAAAATGCCTGCTAGATTCTCAAAAGCAATATACCAAACTTACAAACGAAGCTATTTCAATAGTGAGTCAGTAACTACATTTAGATGATTAGACAAATTAAACAAAATCAGTGGCCTTTTATGTGTTGGTATCACAATGCAAATGGTAAAACTTTCTTGTTTACTGCTTCTCAGCAAAATCATTCAAACACAAGCATTTCCAAAGATCTTTTACAGTTTTTACTGACTCATGTTACTGTTTTCCTTGAGAACAGTCTTAAGCAGGCCAGATTGAAAACGCATAATTAAAATACTGATCTGGATATAGGCAAGACATTGGCAATTCAAGCAAAATCAGATAAAAGTTGTAAATATATCAGACTAAAAAAGAAAAATTGCGGTTTTGAAGTTATACTTTGTCTTGCTGCACTTGGTTTGTAAGAAAACTTATTGTGTATTTTTGTTTTCAGCTTTAATGACCTGAGTGAATTATGCAAGTTAATGGGTATTAAAATATCACTACATTCCTTGGTGGCTCAGACAGAAAATAATCTGCCTGCAATGCAGGAGACCTGGGTTCAAACCCTGCACTGGGAAGATCCCCTGGAGAAGGAAATGGCAACCCATTCCAGAATTCTTGCCTGGAAATTGCACGGATGGAGGAGCCTGGTGGGCTACATCCATGGGGACACAAAAATTCATATATGACTGCGTGCCTAACACTGATGACAGACGCCTATAAGGCAGATATTCTGTGGAGGTGGATAAAGAAATGATCAGGTGGAAATTACAAGTATAGGAAATGACTTTTCCATTTAATTATACTTCCACTGAAAATTCTATTCCATTTCTAGCTGTATGAAACTCATTAAAGTGATTAAGAAACAACACATCAGCACATTTAAGTGCTGAAATTGCTTCCCATTCAGTAAACTCCCATTACTGCAGTAGGAAAAGTGGCAAGTTCCAATTAAAAAAACCCATTTTCAGTAGATACATTTCAACCATTAAAAAAAAAAATCACTCTTGGGACTTCTCATGTTTGGGGACATTTAAAGATAACCACACAGGCTGACAAAGCAGGTACAGCACAAAAATGACCTTGCCCTAGATTTTTCAGACTAAGGAAGTTATTTTAAAGAGTATATATGAGTGTAATATTGGAGATAGAAGTTATTATCATTGCCATATCATGCTATTTCATATCTCATTAAAATAAGAGATTCAATTTAAATTGCAAACAAAAATCTATATAAATTACAGAGGAAGTGAAAAGAATACTGTAAGTAATAAAATAGCAAGAGAAATGATGCTTCAGCTGAAAGTCCCAAATGGGAAATTCATTTTTTAACATTCTTCAGTAAAGTTAGGTATGAGATATTAAAGCATGTTTTACATTTCCTTGAATCCTCTTTACTTACTCTTTAGAGACTAAAAGTTTTAGCAATCTTAGGAGCCACCTTTATCCTAAAATGGCTCTTGTGTGGAGCCTCCAAAGGCCTGAAGTTACTAACTTTCTTTGGAGGTGGCCAGCATAGGGTGATTGTCAGCACCCTGTATGGGCTGGGGCTGGAATCACCCATCCTACAGCCTGACCATCCCAGCAGACTGCCCTTAGGGAAAAAACATTGCAGGCCAAGGATGCTTCCAGGGAGCTCTTTGCATCACATTACTTTGGAAACCATCATTTAGTTCCAGAAAGAAACACTGTCTCTGCCAGGAGTCTGCTGGACAGGATTTTACAATGAAACCTGCTGTGCTGTATAATTCTGCATTAGCTATAATATGTGGAGCCAAGTGCTGATCATGTCACTTTGGTGGAGAAATTGGAACCCTTAGATACACTGCTCGTAGAAAAGTAAAAAGACTGCAGCTGCTGTGGAAAACAGTTTGGTGTTCCTTAAAAAGCTAATCATCGGACTTTCTGATGGTCCAGTGGTTCAGAATCCTCCTGCCGATGCAGGGGACATGAGTGTGATCCCTGGTCTGGAAGGATTCCATATGCCGTGGGGCAACTAAAGGCACACACCACAACCACTGAGCCCTCGTGCCCTAGAGCCTGTGCTCTGCAAAAGGGATTCTGCATTAGCTATAATATGTGGAGCCAAGTGCTGATCATGTCACTTTGGTGGAGAAATTGGAACCCTTAGATACACTGCTCGTAGAAAAGTAAAAAGACTGCAGCTGCTGTGGAAAACAGTTTGGTGTTCCTTAAAAAGCTAATCATCGGACTTTCTGATGGTCCAGTGGTTCAGAATCCTCCTGCCGATGCAGGGGACATGAGTGTGATCCCTGGTCTGGAAGGATTCCATATGCCGTGGGGCAACTAAAGGCACACACCACAACCACTGAGCCCTCGTGCCCTAGAGCCTGTGCTCTGCAAAAGGGAAGCCCCACAACGAGAAACTCATGCACTGTAACCAGAGGAAGCCTTTACAGAGGAACAAAGACCAGCCAAAAACAAACTAATTAATTCGGAAAAAAAGCTAACCTTTCGGTTATCACATGAACCAGCCTTTCTACTCCTATGTATACACCCAAGAGAATTGAAAACATGTGTTCACATAAAAACTTGTACCCAAAGTTCACACCACCGTTTTTCTTCCAAACAGTGAAAACAACTCATGTCTATCAACTGATGAATGAATAAACATGTGGTATATTCAAACAATGGAATATTATTTGATCATAAAAAGGAATGAAATACTCATATATGGTATGTCATGAACCTTAAAAACACGCTGAATGAAAGAAGTCAGGCACAAAAGACCACATGATATATGGTTCCATTTATACACAATGTCCAGAATAGGCAAACTAATAGAGACAGAGAATATACTAATGGTTACCAGAGAGAGAGAAGAATAGAAAATAGCTGGCAATCGGAATGTGCCTTCTTTTTGGGGTGATGGAAATGTTCTAGAATTAAATAGTGGTGATGGCTCTACAACTTCATGAATATACTAAAAATCACTGATTTGCACAATTTGAAAAGTTTAAAATGATAAATTTTACATGTGCATTTTATTTCAATGGAAAAAATGGCACTTTAGTTACAGAAAGCCTCTTTAATATCCTGTTGCTTACTGGTAATGCTATCAAGGCTGTCACCCCAGAATCACATCCCTGCCCCTCCCTCAAATGGAGACAGAAGTTTCAGAAGGAAGCTGCAAAGAGAAGAAACAAGAACTGTTTAGAATCACCTAGGCCCAAGATGGTGACATATCTGACTTCCACTCGCCCTGGAGTCTCGGAATATGCTCATAAGGCAGAAAGTGAAGAGGAGCTAAAAAGCCTCTTGTTGAAAGTGAGAGAGGAGAGTGAAAAAGTTGGCTTAAAGCTCAACATTCAGAAAACGAAGATCATGGCATCTGGTCCCATCACCTCATGGGAAATAGATGGGGAAACAGTAGAACAGTGTCAGACTTTAATTTTTTGGGCTCCCAAATCACTGCAGATGGTGACTGCAGCCATGAAATTAAAAAACGCTTACTCCTTGGAAGAAAAGTTATGACCAACCTAGATAGTATACTCAAAAGCAGAGACATTACTTTGCCGACTAAGGTCCGTCTAGTCAAGGCTATGGTTTCTCCTGTGGTCATGTATGGATGTGAGAGTTGGACTGTGAAGAAGGTTGAGCGCCGAAGAATTGATGCTTTTGAACTGTGGTGTTGGAGAAGACTCTTGAGAGTCCCTTGGACTGCAAGGAGATTCAACCAGTCCATTCTGAAGGAGATCAACCCTGGGGTTTCTTTGGAAGGAAAGATGCTAAAACTGAAGCTCCAGTACTCTGGCCACCTCATGCGAAGAGCTACTCATTGGAAAAGACCCTGATGCTGGGAGGAATTGGGGGCAGGAGAAAGGGACGACAGAGGATGAGATGGCTGGATGGCATCACTGACTCAATGGACGTGAGTCTGAGTGAACTCTGGGAGTTGGTGATGGACAGGGAGGCCTGGCGTGCTGCGATTCATGGGGTCGCAAAGAGTCGGACACAACTGAGTGACTGAACGGAACGGAATATATTAATATATGCTGACACACCCACCAGCACCCATATGGATTGAGAAGGGGTGCAGATCCAAACCACAGCCTTTTCCTTGGATCAGTTCAGTTCTGTCATTCAGTCGTGTCCAACTCTTTGTGAACCTGTGGACTGCAGCACACCTGGCCTCCCTGTCCATCATCAACTCCCAGAGTTTACTCAACCTCATGTCCATTGAGTTGGTGATGCTATCCAACCATTTCATCCTCTGTCATCCACTTCTCCTCCCGCCTTCAATCTTTCCCAGCATCAGGGTCTTTTCCAATGAGTCAGTTCTTTGCATCAGGTGGCAAAAGTATTGGAGTTTCAGCTTTAGGAAAGATGCTAAAACTGAAGCTCCAGTACTCTGGCCACCTCATGCGAAGAGCTACTCATTGGAAAAGACCCTGATGCTGGGAGGAATTGGGGGCAGGAGAAAGGGACGACAGAGGATGAGATGGCTGGATGGCATCACTGACTCAATGGACGTGAGTCTGAGTGAACTCTGGGAGTTGGTGATGGACAGGGAGGCCTGGCGTGCTGCGATTCATGGGGTCGCAAAGAGTCGGACACAACTGAGCGACTGAACGGAACGGAATATATTAATATATGCTGACACACCCACCAGCACCCATATGGATTGAGAAGGGGTGCAGATCCAAACCACAGCCTTTTCCTTGGATCAGTTCAGTTCTGTCATTCAGTCGTGTCCAACTCTTTGTGAACCTGTGGACTGCAGCACACCTGGCCTCCCTGTCCATCATCAACTCCCAGAGTTTACTCAACCTCATGTCCATTGAGTTGGTGATGCTATCCAACCATTTCATCCTCTGTCATCCACTTCTCCTCCCGCCTTCAATCTTTCCCAGCATCAGGGTCTTTTCCAATGAGTCAGTTCTTTGCATCAGGTGGCAAAAGTATTGGAGTTTCAGCTTCAACATCAGTCCTTCCAATGAATATTCAGCATTGATCTCCTTTAGGATTGACTGGCTGGATTTCCTTGCGGTCCAGGGACTCTCAAGAGTCTTCTCCAACACCACAGCATCAATTCAAAAGCATCAATTCAAAAGCATTCAAAAGCATCAATTCTTCGGGGCTCAGCTTTCTTCACAGTCCAACTCTCACATCCATACACGACTACTAGAAAAACCATAGCCTTGACTAGATGGACCTTTGTTGGCAAAGTAATGTCTCTGCTTTTGAATATGCTATCTAGGTTGGTCATAACTTTTCTTCCAAGGAGTAAGTGTCTTTTAATTTCATGGCTGCAGTCACCATCTGCAGTGATTTTGGAGCCCCCAAAAATAAAAGTCTGCCACTGTTTCCACATCTATTTGCCATGAAGTGATAAGACCAGATGCCATGATCTTAGTTTTCTGAATGCTGAGTTTTAAGCCAACTTTTTCACTCTCCTCTTTCACTTTAATCAAGGGGCTCTTTAGTTCTTCACTTTCTGCCATAAAGGTGGTATCATCTGCATATCTAAGGTTATTGATATTTTTCCCGGCAATCTTGACTCCAGCTTGTGCTTCTTTCAGCCCAACGTTTCTCATGATGTACTCTGCATATAAGTTAAATAAGCAGAGTGACAATATACAGCCTAGTCATACTCCTTTTCCTATTTGGAACCAGTCTGTTGTTCTGTGACCAGTTGTAACCTTTGCTTCCTGACCTGCATACAGAATTCTCAAGAGGCAGGTCAGAAGGTCAGTTGGCTCAGCTGCTGTTAAAGAATCTGCTTGCAATGCAGGAGACCTGGGTTCGATCCTTGGGTTGGGAGGATCCCCTGGGGAATGGAATGGCTATCCACTCCAGTATTTGGGCCTGGAGAATTCCATAAACCAGTGCTATCCTTGGATAACTCACGAATATTCCTCCCCCTCTTTCCAATTCCCTCCCTTTTACCTTGAACCTTCTATATATTTGGTGTCTCCACCCAAACTGGATCGAGAAGTTGATCTGCAAACTAGGTTCCTACCTCTCCATTCTTTGGCCATTGAATAAAGTTTGTGCTGTTTTAATCTCAGCATCGTTTGTGCTACTTACTGCATGAATCCCATCAGAGAAAAAACATCTCTGACCCAGATGAGGGGTCACGGCCTGGGCTAGGACCCTGGTGCAGGTCCAGCCAACCAATTTGGCAGCTGTAAGAAGTGGGGTTTGGGAAAACACAGTAGATGAAAGACTGAAGGAACTCAGAAACTTTCTGGCTAGCAGTTCGAACACTGAGGCAAAATCCAATTTCCATACACTAATATCATCTTCTGTTACCTTTTATGCCCCATACACACAAAAGCATTATGAAAGCAATATGTAGCTTTTTTTATGAATAGTATTTATCACACCCCAGGTGGTGTTCTAAGTGCTCTTAAACAGTTTGTTCCATTTACTCCTTAGGGCAACCCTAAGAGTTCTGTACTGCAACATCACTTTACAAGTAGAAAGTGAGGAAAAGTCTAGGCGAATCACCTAACATTACACAGCTTGTTAGTAACAAAGCTGGAACTTGAACCTGATAAACCAGCCCTGGATTGTGTGCCAAGAATCAGGAGCTACTCAGCCTGTCTGAGAACAAATCCATCTCGATTTTGTAGATGAGAAAACAAAATTCCAAGATCCTGGTGACTTAGTGGTAAAGAATCTGCCTGCTAACATAGGAGACAGGGGGTTGACCCCTGGGTTGGGAAGACCTCCTGGAGGAGGAAATGGCAACCCACTCCAGTATTCTTGCCTGGAAAACCCCATGGACAGAAGAGTCTGCTGGGTCACAGTCCTTGGGCTCACAAAGAGTCAGACACGACTGAGCAACTAACACAAGGCATGTGCCCAAGATCACCAAACTGATGAGTATCAAAACAAGGTAGTGATTATCATAAATGGCCCAAAGGTGGTTTTCTAGAAGGAAAGCAAGGAACGTAATCAAGAACAGGTGTGGTGAGGAGGGGGCATGGCAGGGCAACTGCTGGCAAAATGCTTTTTCACCTCATTGATGGTGATATATGTGTTTATTTAAAACCGATTCTTGGGAAATCCCTGATGATCCAGTAGTTAAGGAACTTTTCGCTTTCACTTTTTCATGTTCAATTCCTGGCCAGGGCACTAAGATCTTGCAGACCACACAGCATGGCCAAAAAAAAATTCTTCAACCTACAGATGTTTAATGCACTTTCCACACAGGCATGGTTTATTACATTTTTTTTTTAAAGTAAATTTGTGCCTAGCACAGTGTTTAGCAAAAATGAGCTTTAAGAGTGTTCAAGAATGGAAGCACTGGAAACTAGAAGACCTGCAGGAACTCATGCTCTCAGGAAGGGACAAAGACTGGGCTTTAGTAGGAAGGTGCCCCTAGAGGTATCAGGATGATACAAGCTGCCTTCAGAGGACGGTTCATAAATGAGTGAGGGCTGATGTTTTTCTTCCTGGGCCCTAGGCACTCCCCCAACTTAAATACACTGTTTACTGATCCAGATGTTTTGTTATGGGTTTTCTGCTCAAACTGCAGTAAGCCAGAAGTCCTGACTCCTTTTAGATAGTGGTATTAGAAACCACGACCTTAGGATTAGTTATGTTCACTGCCCTGGGATGTCACACTTCTTGGTGCTCTCAGTCGATAGAAGTAGTCGTGTATTTTCTAAAGTGTGAGAATATTCCTTTAAAAAATTTTCTACTTTATTTTTATATTAACTGATTGAAATATTTACAAATGAAATATACAGATTTTGCTTCAAAATAGGGTTTAGGCATTGCAAGTGGGGTAGATAGAACTTAAGCAGTCATGAAATATTATGGATACATAGAATTTTACTATTTTGTGTTAATCCCAAAACATCCATAATAAAGATCTTTTAAAAATTCAGAAAACTACTTATAACTATACACTAATTAACAATTTTGAAAACTTAAAACAAACTCCTAGAGGGGAAAAAAATACTTTGCTAGAAATTACTTAGAAATACAAAAGTTATTTAAGCTAAACCAATTATCAGAAATTATTATATTTATTCGTGTAAATTTTTGGACTAATCCTCCTGCAGATAATTATGAACACTGGCCAAAAATATTTAAAAGTTCTATTGAAGCTCCTGTAAAGCAACCAAAAGCTGGTGGGAACCAAAGAGGATCAATCTTCAAAGAGAGAGAAGATGGTACGTCAGTTCTCCACAAACTGATCTACAGATTCAACCCAATGCCAATTAAAATCTCAAGAGGTTTTTTTTCTGTAAAAACAGAGACTGATTCTAAAATTTCTATGGAAATGCCAAGGACCTGGACATAGCCAAGAAATCTTTCCAAAAGACTATTGTGAAGGACTCACACTACCCAATTTCATAATTTACTATTAAGTTACAATAATCAAGACAGTGCCTATAACTAAGACAGTATAGACTGAAGATTATGGAAATTTTATGCTTTAGTTTTAAAAAAGGTTATTTTCAAAATTCCATACATGATTTTTCACCTACACATAGGCAGGGTATAAAATGATGTGTTGATGAAGTCAGTGATGGAAGAGCCGGAGATTCGTGTGAGCAAGGATTATTCCCAGCTCATCGCAAGCCTCGATCACAACTTTGTCAGCGGCAGAACCGGAAGGGGCAGCGATGTAGGCCACACCACTCTGGGAGGGGAAGACAGAAACAGACTCTCAAAATACAACCTCATGCCAAAACATGCCAGAATTAACCACTGCCACTGCCAGCCCCAGTAAAGAGAGTAAGCTAACAACAATTCACACTGCAAACTGATTCACTGTCAAAGAGGCAAAATAACGGATTTGGGCTATCCATAGAGCAAATAATTCTCTAGCAATTATACTGGTACATTGTATCATCACAACTTACATATAACTCATAGAACTGAAAAAATCAGAAGCACTATTTCTAAAATAGTACATCATAACCAAATCTATGCAAACACACACCAACTTCATACTTACCCTTTTAGCTCTGTCTACATTGTCCCGGAAAGGAAAGAAGGCATCAGAGCTGACAGAAACTTCATTAAGTTTGTCAATCCATTCCTTTTTCTCTGTCTCGGTTAACAACTCAGGGACCTCCTCAAACAGTGCCTTCCACTTGATCAAATCTTCACCCTGTAGTGGGGACAGGGGGGAAAGACAAGTATTACACCATTTTCAGTACTATCTGATACAAATCAGAATGCTGGGACATACTCTACAATCTACTTTTATTCTTATTCATATATGTAAGTCCTCTTCCAGGACTTAGAGCCCAATTTGCTGTGTAATAATCAAGCAGAAAAATAAAGTATTAACGACATTTTAAAAAAAGACGGATTGAAGCACCTCCTGGTTACAAGGCATGTTCTCCAACAACACTTGTTAATTGTATTGTGGATTCCTATCCCTGGCTGGACAACCTAGTGGAGCTGACTCACCCCCTCAGAAGACGAGAACTTAATTTTTATTTTGTAACCACTACCCATTAAGCGCTTGTATTTCCAGAAACCAGGCTAAGTCCTACGTTTTTTAGCAGGCTGCCTAACACCTGCAATTTTAATGCTCCCTCATACCTTCTTTAAGGTAGAAAACATTAAAGAACATGAAACATAACACAAGTACACTTAGTTGTTAATGGAGTTTCTGGAGAATGTGGGGGGCATTTGCTACCTGCTGTCAAGTAACCTGTTATGCAATGTTGAATACACATCCCTCACACAGCAAGCAACATGCCTGGCACTGTGACAGATATCCAAGATGGGTGAAGAACAGTCCCTGCCATCAAAACTCAGAACCAGCAGGGGGTACAAGTATACAAAACTAAACCAGGGGCTATAATCTAAGAAGACAGATGATCTGTGGTGTCAGAAAGGGATAAAGAATGCCAAAGAAAGGTAAATGAGACAGAGGGTGTTTAGATTAGTAATTTTAGACAATCTAAAGCATCAAGAAAAATATGATGGGCAAAAAGTTCATTCAAGTTTTTCCATAACATCTTACAGAAAAACCCAAACAAACTTTTTGGCCAACCTGATACCTTTTCTCTTTGTAGTAATGACGACAGTTACCCAGGAAAGGGTAAACCCCACTCAATAACAGCCCTTTTACCTCGCCGATAGTTCCAGTAACATACTGATCGATGGCATTGGAGATTTCTGCTTCTTCACGCCAGTTTTAAACTTCATGGAAAGCACTTGTGGATGATGTCTAAGCCACCAATAGTTTGCCTTATCACCTGCAAGGCGTGTGCAGTGTATACGAGACTGCTGTCCTGCTCCGATGCCAATAACCTGAAGAACATGGGCATTAAAATGAATACTTCTCCAACAACATGTTTCTCAATGGATTTTTCTGTGCATAGTCCCCTCAAATCTATCAATTTTGTGGGGAGAAAAAAAAAATCAGGCCAAACGAAGTACAAATAGTTTTAAAAGGTAGGGTAACATGTTTTATAAATACTATTCATATTTTACTTTTCAGTGACATTTGAGGCATGCTATTAATATTACAGAAGTTTCTAGAACTCTTGGATATCAGCAGTAAAGTATGGTCTTACTGGAACTTATTAGACCAGCAGCCACAATCTTCCAGATTTTTGTTACTGCAGGTTAGCCATCTTTCAACAGTTTTTTAGTCACAAAGTCGTGTCTAGTTCTTGAGACAGTAGGCAATCACTAAAATGCTAAATTTGAAAGGGTCTTCCAGGTTATTAATATTAATTAATTCCAATTAATATCCACTCTCCCCTCCCACTTATAGGCTAAATAATTTAACAAATGTCTAGAGAGGAGCTCAAGACACCATGAGAAGAAACAGCGCTAAAGCTATTAAGGCAAATCCAGGTTCACGGCAGAGCTAGTAGAGTTCTGGTGATGGGCCACCTTGGTTCTATACTCTGTGGGCTGGTGCACTAAGAAAGAAGGTCTCTAGCTTAACATCAGATCATAAGAGATGTTCAACATCTTGACTGTGGTAGTGGTCAAACAATCATATAATCTTTGCAAAGTGTTAAACTTTTTTAAAATGGGTGCATTTTACTGTATATAAATTTATACCTCAATAAAGTTGATTTTAAAAGATGATGCTAACTCCCAGCTTGTAGATTCTTAGTAAAATGACTTACAGAAATATAAATAAAAATACCCTTCAAGCTGCAAAATAATGGGCTAGTACTTTCTACTTCTCTTCACTGGAAATACTACTGTCAGGGAGGAGGGGAACGAATAAACTAGTTCCGTAGGAGCTATTAACAGTCTGCTAATCCAAAATGTACCAACTCATTCCAGGTAAGGAACAAGAGGACCATTCTAACACTTAATTCCAACGATACTTTGTAGTCATCACCGAGTAAATACTGACAAACTCAAAGAGGAAAACTGGGCAACATCTTCCTTTTCAAGACAGTCTAGTTCCCAAGGCAGATGGATTTTTGAGTATCATTTTGTAAAAACTAGTCTCCCTCAAGGTAAGCCTGACAGCTTGGTTACCTGCCCATTCTTGGCATAGCACACAGAGTTAGACTGAGTGTACTTGACAGCAATGGTGGCCACGATGAGGTCCCTAAGCGCAGATTCCGGCAACTAGGAAAAACACAGAATAGTAAGTGGGTGTTTCTTTCAAACTTCATTTAACTTTTAGCATCCTATGAGTCATTTATTATAACAGGCCTATAATGCAGTTCTATCCTTCAGATGAGGGAATGAAAATAACTGTTCATTCAGTTCAGCTGCTCAGTCGTGTCTAATTCTTTGTAACCCCATGGACTGCAGCACACCAGGCCTCCCTGTCCATCACCAACTCCCGGAGCTTACTCAAAGTCATGTTCCTTGAGTTGGTGATGCCATCCCACCATCTCATCCTCTGTCGTCCCTTTCTTCTCCTGCCTTCAATCTTTCCCAGCATCAGGGTCTTTACAAATGAATTAGTTCTTCATATCAGGTGGCCAAAGTATTGGAATTTCAGCTTCAGCATCAGTCCTTCCAATGAATAATCAGGACTGATTTCCTTTAGGATGGACTGGTTTGATCTCCTTGCAGTCCAGCGGACTCTCAAGAGTCTTCTTCCAACAGCACAGTTCAAAAGCATCAATTCTTCGTCACTCAGCTTTCTTTATAGTCTTTGTAACTGTTCATAGGAGACACTATCATGTTTTACTGAAAGGATCATATTTTAACTTATTTGTCATGGAACTCTGTGTGATGCCTATACATCACAGACTCAAACTGACACCATTTTTACAGCAATTTTGGCTTAAGCCTGTTTACATATCACACTAGACATGAGACTATATCCACTCCAACACTGACAAACAGTATTTTCTCTATCACAGTATCAACAAATAACTGGAGATGCTGTTAAAATTTATGTTCAGAAACAACACTGAGAATAATTTGTATGGACACGACAAACATTGTGATGTACACACATCCAAGGCTCTTCAGGCAAAATCATATTAGGATCATTTTTTGGTTTGCCTAGAATATTCTAAGTAGAAGTTATTAACAAATGTATTATGAACTAAATACTGGTTCAAATAGAGTGAGACAACTGTGATAACTAAAAATGTCACTATCTTTACTATAAAGAGCCAAATAAAATTGAAAAGAAGGATAATGATCTATGTTGGTATGCTAAGTGGACAGAATATATAAGCACCTAACTGAAAAACTGATAAATGAAACTTCATTAAAATTAATACTTCTGCTCTTTGAAAGGTACCATATTAAGGATAAAAAGACAAGCTACAGACTGTAAGAAAATATTTGCAAACTACATATCCAGCAAAGAACTAGTACTCAAAATATGTAAAAACCTCTTAAAACTCAGTCACAAATCTAATTAGAAAATGGGCAAAAGACATGAAGAGACATTTCAAGAAAAAGGACATACACATGAAAATGAACACATGAAGAAGGGAGAAGAACATAAAGGAAGATAAATCTACCATTCTCATCCGTAGGTTTCCAATTTCTATTAAAAATACATGTGAACAAGTAGAGAAGAACTTAGATAAATGATTAAAATCACTGACTTGTAAAAATATCCAAGATAGCACAGCCAGAAGCACAAAACCTCTCAACTTTCGCTAAATTATTAATCAGTCCAATACCTATAAACCTATAAGGAAAACTTACAAAAATTAAGATTCTCAATAAATAGGCATGGTTGTCAGCATGGGTACCATGGAATTTGGCTCAGTGTCCTTTCAGTATTTTTAAAAATACGTAACCAACAAGGTTAAAAAAAAAAAAGTGGAAAAAAAAAAAATCCAGAGCCCCATTTTACTGTGAGCTGCTTCAAGTAACACTGTTAACCCAGGACCTCAGGGTCTTTACCAAAGGAGTGGATTCCAAAAACCTGCAAGATACGTTTACTTATGATTCCTATATGTTCTTTTATTTTAGAGCACCATTAACTTTCAACAATACAAATGAAATACCCAGTAAATCAACAAAGATCATGCCTTAATCACTATATGCTTATTAACTATCCTGATAAAGATTTTAAAGCCTATTTTCAGCATTCTACTTAAAGCCTCAGAACTCAGACCTGAGAACAATAGCCAAGTCATTGTCCACTTCTGTTACAAAATGACTTGTTAAGAGACTAATCCGTTTCTAAGAACTAACAGAAATACTGAATACAGAGCTCATAAAATATTGAGTATGGAGAGGCAAGAAGCAAACACCCCCGTGATAAAGGAAGCAACAGTGTGACTGTTTTCCCCTCCAGGCCTTTTCCTAGTTGCAAGGCGCTAACTAAGAGGTAAATGAGCTGAGCCCTATGCTTAGCTCTATGGAAGGAAAATAACACTAACCAGATGCTCAAAGTATCTTTATGGTTTTTTCATATTATGGACAAAAAAACTGATCAACAGTCAACTTACGAAAGAAATGGAAAATTTTAAGTCAACCTATGGACTGGAAGAAACACAAGCTGGAATCAAGATTGCCGGGAGAAATATCAATAACTTCAGATATGCAGATGACACCACCCTTATGGCAGAAAGTTGAAGAGGAGCTAAAAAGCCCTCTTGATGAAAATGAGAGAGGAGAGTGAAAGAGTTGGCTTAAAGCTCAACATTCAGAAAACGAAGATCATGGCATCTGGTCCCATCACCTCATGGGAAATAGATGGGTAAACAGTAGAAACAGTGTCAGACTTTATTTTTTTGCGCTCCAAAATCACTGCAGATGGTGATTGCAGCCATGAAATTAAAAGACGCTTACTCCTTGGAAGAAAAGTTACCTAGATAGTATATTCAAAAGCAGAGACATTACTTTGCCGACTAAGGTCCGTTAGTCAAGGCTATGGTTTTTCCTGTGGTCATGTATGGATGTGAGTTGGACTGTGAAGGCTGAGCACCCAAGAATTGATGCTTTTGAACTGTGGTGTTGGAGAAGACTCTTGAGAGTCCCTTGGATGGCAAGGAGATCCAACCAGTCCATTCTGAAGGGGATCAACCCTGGGATTTCTTTGGAAGGAATGATGCTAAAGCTGAAACTCTAGTACTTTGGCCACCTCATGCGAAGAGTTGAGTCATTGGAAAAGATTCTGATGCTGGGAGGGATCGAGGGCAGGAGGAGAAGGGGACGACCGAGGATGAGATGGCTGGATGGCATCATGGACTCAATGGACGTGAGTCTGAGTGAACTCCGGGAGATGGTGATGGACAGGGAGGCCTGGCGTGCTGCGATTCATGGGGTCGCAAAGGGTCAGACACGACTGAGCGACTGAACTGAACTGAAATGAAGGATTATAAACCCAGGAGAAAGCCTCTCAGAGAGCCTGGAAAAGAGTTCCAAACAGGTAAGGGTGTGGCAAGCATGTATTTGATGTTGATGAGGGGGTATATGCAACCATGCACACATCTCAGTAGAAGGTCGCTGCTAGCCTTGAAGACCCCCCTTAGTTAATGGTCTCAGTGCTCTTCTAAGTGTGGGATGATCTATGATGCAAGAAACTGGGTTTCATAAAATCTCCTGAAAATATCTAAACTATCTGAGGGACAGTTCTGTCAGGTTTCTCTAGAGCACAAAGTCCCTCATCCTGAATTCCTTTCAGTGACTGCAGTGGCTGAAGACTTGATTCTTACAGAAGTGGATGGTAGGTAAGTCTTAATTTTATGATCCACTCCCTCTCTGTCTTAATTTCAACCAGGGTTTGGGAGGCATTTCTTGACTAGATTGTTCCACGGTGCCAGGAATGCTCCCTTAGCTCAGGCAATAATTTTGTTGCTCAGCTACCTGATGTGTTATTGCTGGACTGGCCCCTTGTAACAGTAACCAAAAGCCTCTGGGCCACATGTCTTACTTGTCTGTATGGTACAAGAAATGGTTCACTCTTTTTGCTTCTTCCCGGATCTACAGTTACACTGTCACAATCATTGACTTTATAGGAAGATACATTTGGTCAACCATTTCAACTCACTGCAAAGTCATCATTATTTTTATCGAATGTTCAGTCAAACATCTGCAAGACAGAATGATAATTGAGCAGGTAGTTCTATCATTGGGGAGGCCTGGTTAGTACATAATACAGATGCACAGTGCACACTCAAGGGAGACAGGAGGCCAAAGGGCAGAGAGTAAGTTTTATGTTTACATTTTTCCTCTCTTGCCTTAAAAATATGAATTTTTAGTTCATCTGTATCTCATGTCAATCATTCAGTCAAAAAATAATGATGAAGTTAGTTACGCATCCAAAGTAATGAAAAAAAAAAAGTACAGCCAACATCAGATCCGGAGAAAATATCCTTTAAAACTGAAGGCCCAATCAGGAGATCTCAGAAAAACAAGTGCCAGCTCAACCATTTACTTACTGTATAGCCAAATCTCTTAACTGTCCTCTATGTCACAATTTTGTGATCTTTACAATACAGATGACAGTGGTCATGCTCCACCCAGAGGCAGCTGTGCATATTAAATGATATAAAACATGTAAAAAAAAAAACAAAAACACCCAATCCAGTATTATCCTAGGAACATGTCCTTCTAAAATATGACAACAGGACAAAAGCAAATTCATTACTAGATGTAAACATGGACCACAGCACTGAACGTGGAAACAACCTCGATACCCATCACAGTACAGACTGCCCTGGGCCTTTCTGATGATGATGTGGACCTATGCTTATTGATACAGAAACACAGTTGTAGCTTTAACGCACGGAAAAAAGTCAAGTGATAAAAGACATGATCCCATTTATGTAGAACTGAAGACAACTAACCACATACACACAGATGCACAAAAGTTTCTCACATGGTTGGTCTTTTGCTCATTTTTTAAGTTCTCAAACTTACTTGACAAATCAAATAAGGACTAGCTCTTTGCGTATTGATCATTTTAAGATATGGGCCTTCATAAATGCATAAGCATATAAATATTAGAAAGCTGATCTACTGAATTACTGGTATTCAGTTATTTTTCAGACTTACATCTTTATTCTTGGTAACAATGTTGCTAAACAGTGACCTGTTGACAACACTATTATTTCTCTTCTGGCTTAAACGAAGACCAAAGAGAGTTCGAACTTCATTTTCATCTGGATTGTAAGACTGGTCCATCTAAATAAAACACAGATTTAAAAAGTTAAGAGTAAAAAAATCTACATCTCTCAAAATCATTCACTTCATTTATGTTCAAGGTATATTATTACAAGCAAGGTTATATGCATTTTTTTTTTCCTGACGTAAGCAGGTACAAGATTATTTCAGGATGGATGTAATAGAATGGCCAGGCACCAATATTTTGCTCCTAAACTTTATAGGCTTTATAACCTCACAGGATTTTGTAACTTACACCAACATAATAGAACCAATGATTCCAACAGAGAATTTCTGGTTTCAGTAACTGAAAGCACTACCCACATAATTTTTTTTTTTAAACAAAACAAAACAGCAGATAAAACAAGACTGGCTACAAAACAGGCAGTGTCACAAAAATTAACCACTAGTTTTCTTTTCTTTCTAACAATTTATTACAAATACTCAGCCAAGATTAGAAAGTTCAATGGAGAATAGCATTTGTAGTATGTGTCTTTGTCATTTGGAAAGGAGTATGTCATTCATGGCTCTCTTGACCTCTTCCAGATTTTGAGCTGAAATGATGGGACATAGGAATAACCTATGTCATAATACTATTCTCTCCCCAGACATTTTTCTATACTTAAACAGTACAGAAAGCACTGATAGCCTGTAACTCAGAAGCAAGCCTTCATATTAATTCTACTTAATTTGTATTTTTATGAATTCTAAAATGGTCCTTTTTTTTTCTATTATAAAATTTCTAAAATTGAGATGTGTCAAAAACTTGCCCCTGGTCAGGCAGAGGAAACAGGTTTTTCATGGTTGTAATTATGTGTCTGGTGCAAACTTAGCCAAATTCCTAAACAAAATATTGAGGAAGCCCTGGTATTCTTCTGACACCCTGAAACATGACACTGTCTTGTGCTGAATATCAATCGAGTATTTGCTGAATATGCACAGACTATGTATTTCAGGGAAGATGAGCAAGAAATTGAAAATATTACTTTTAAAAAAGGTAACAGAGTGGCAGAAGGAAAGGAAAGATTCCAAATAACCTTTAATACCTTTTGAATAGGAAACCATTTTAAATAAATTATTTTTTAAAAAATTAAAAGGATGAGAAAGCTATCTTGATCTGAAACTCAAAAAGCTAATAGGAAGAAAAAAATCTGCAGAATACGGATAAAGAAATCATAGTAAAGAAGGAAAAATTAGAACAGTCATCAGTATAGGAAAGATTAAATATGGGAAAAAATAAAAAAGCAAATTACTACTGCAAATATGAATTGCACTAACCTGAAGAACACAGTAATTCCCATTTTTCTTTTTGGAAAGTATTTTCAAAGCTTCATTTTCATATCCCGGGGCAATAATACCATCAGATACCTATACATGTATCAACATTAGATATTAATTTCTATTTTAAAAAGTCAGAGAATACCTCCTAACCAATCTAGACATACTTATGTGCCACAAATAAAGCAGCAGCAGTTTCTGGTTGCTACCTCCACTAGATAATACAAACACTACACTTGGAAAAGGTAAGTCTGTGCTAGAAGATAACTTTTTACAGCTGATCTTATCTCGTTAGTGTCCTTTTGGTTGTCTGCTTCAATTTTAATGAAGAATTTATGAATGATTTGCTGTGATACATGTAACTTAGGAAGACACATGACTTTTTCACTATTCTGTTCAGGGGTTGTTTTGCACTAATTAGATAGAGCATGTTCTTCCAGTTCTGGCTCTGCTAGAACCTGGAGAAATGATCTGAGGCAAGGCAGGCTCCTCAACAGCAAGAGAAGGGGTTCAGAGGAAATCAGAGATTAACACAGTATAGCTAAAGACACAAAAGGTACAAAATCACAGCTCATGCCCCAAGTCTCATGCTATATATAACCTATAATACAGCACGCCAGCTCCACTGCAGCTGGGGATGGTAGGGGTGATGGTAAGAAGCCCTGCGATGAAACTAAATATCATCAAGCCATTGGCCCTGTTAGTTTTAATGCTAACTGTTTCCTTCCAAACTACCTGAGCTAACCTCATTCTTCTTCTGTTTCCCCAATCCCCAACACCACCTCCTTACCTTTCTGGAATGTTTGTTTGGTACTCAATTGATGGGGGTTACTTTTTCAGAATAGGGTATAATTTCCCCCACTTTCATGGTTGTAATTATGTGTCTAGGTGCAAACTTAGTCAAAATAATGACTAGAAAATTTAAAAGAATTAAATATGTTAAACTTTACATCACAATAGCCAAATATAAATATTATACATTATGGTTTCAATAAACACTATGTAAAATTTGGCTCTACTTAGTTATATATGGATCAAGATACAGAATTCCACTAACCTCTCTGGAGATAATCTTGGCAGTAGGGACATCACAAACATCAGACAAGGCAACAAAGTCACCAAACGAAGACATCCTATCAGCCCCTGTAAATAAAAATTAAAACGTCGTATTTATCACAGATTATCCTTATACAGAAAAAAATAACATTCAAAAAACCTGAAAGTGACCACATAAAATCTAACTTGATATTTAAACAATAGATTAGTAAGTTGTTTAACTGAAATAATCAGCACGAAATATTATTTACTTTTACCTTCTAGAGCAACATTCAGCAAAGAGCCTGACAGTAAATATTTTTTAAGCTTTGTGATCCCTGTTTCAACTCAGGTTGAAACAGTCACCGACAATACTATATCACCCTACTCCAACTGTACTATATTGACAAAGATGGGTGGTGGGCTGGATTAGCCTGTTGAATAACAGCTTGCTCAACAAGCTGTTGTTGGTTAGCTTGCTAACCCTTCCTGTAGAAGGTAAACTATGATAAAGTATCTCAATAATCTCCCATTAATGTTATAATATTCATGGTTATTAAACTCATGAATTAGATTTGTGAATTATATAAAATATTAACTTTAACCAAATTCAGTGTACTTAAATAACCACAATTTAAGCAAAACAAATACATTCAATAGCCTAATCTGAAATTTTGTGCACCAAATTCCAACTGTGTTCCCCTTTATTACATTAAAATACTAAAACACACATTTTTATAAACAAATTTATCCCAAGTCTCTCATATAGTTATTCTGAAGTACAAAAATGAATTAAAATAATTTGAAATCTTATAACAAAAAGGATATTTAAGCTATTAACTTTCCTCTAAAAAAAAAATGAAGAAAAACAAACAAACAAACTACATGCTACTATTCGTCTGACCTCTTGCTCTTGCATATGCAGTGGCTATGGGTGTGAGGGTTTTGTACAGATCATAGACCATGCAGACGCTGGCTTCGTCTTCACCGAGTGGAATTCCAACAGCAGCACCTGGTATAGAGACCCAGTAACAAATCAAAAATCTCAGTTACCACTTTTCAATTCCTACATTAGGACAACATTTTTCCAAACGTCTGGTCTATGCAGGGTACTTTCTAGTGCTTATGCCAAATTAAAAAACCTACTTGGCCAGATAATTAAATGCCAGAATAGAACTGCAGGGGAGGATGAAGCAGGGGAGCATGTCTCCTCTCTGGCCTCTGAGATAGAGGCACTGAGTCTGCCAGCACCAGGCATGTGTATGGAGCTACTTCACTTCATTACTGACTCTTTCTCTGTCCTGCCTGATATCATACACTATTTTCCTGCTGCTCCCATTGTTTGAACATCCAAACAATATCTGAGAACTAATTACGTGGTGAATTGTCAGCGGGAGTTATAAATAAGTTCTAACGTTGACCAAGACACAGAAGCAAAAAGGTCTCTCAGACAATGGCCATAGAAAGTTAAAAGTGTTGTAACAAATTCTTGATGTCTGCTCAGTTAAATTTTTAGCCATGTGGAAAAATTTTAGTCATATTGCATTAGGCAACATCATTTTTATTTTCTAAACACGCTTCCACTACAAATAAAACTATTTCCTGACCTTCCTATCTTATAACAATGTTACACATTATTTTTACGTCAATAATACGACTGCATGTTATTGTTATCTGATTTTATCCCGTTACTACGTTGATATCATTATTAATCAAAAGTGGTTTCGGACTTCCCAGACTGTTCACATTTGCTTTAGAGTCTTGTCAAATTTCTAAAAACTTTAAAAAGAAGTTCATTTTGAACAGTTCCAGAGAATCCCAGAGTGCAATGCTTTACCTGCTGGGCTAACATGTTTGAAAGATGCAGCGGCTGGAAGGCCTAAAGCTTCTTTGAGCTCCTTCACCAGCTGCCAGGCGTTCAAAGCATCACACAAGTTTATAAATCCAGGGGCTCCATTCAGAACTACACATAAAAATACACATGAACAAGCAACGTCACTTAAGATGCATACATTTCCTAGAAAAAATTTTAAACATATAAAGACTGCACAAAAATGCTTCAAAAGAAGTATAATGAAAAGGTGAACAGATATATATGAACATATAAGAACTCAGTGAGATGAGTGAATAAAGCACCAGGATCTGAGCCCATGTTACCAAACACATACACACACAGAGAAATGCGTGAACATAAATACGAGCATACACCATGAGGACCAAAGCCAGCTAACCCATAAATAAATCAGCAGGAAATTCAGGAACAGGAAAAAGTACAACTAGACTAGCAATCATCAGGGATGCACTTCAGTACAGAACTAAGATAAAATAATTGTGGTTACTTTACTGTACAATTTAGAGTATTTATAACATAATATTGGAGAAGGAAATGGCAACCCACTCCAGTATTCTTGCATGGAGAACACTATGGACAGAGAGAGGAGCCTGGGGAGCTATAGTCCATGGGGCTGCAGAGTTGAACATGACTGAGCAACTGAGCATAATATTTTAAAGTTGTAAGTTGTGTCAGTTTAAGAAATAATGTTATAAACTAAAGCAGGAGTTTAGTGGGTGGGAAAGATTGAGGGAAAAAACTCACTGATGGACAGGGGAGGAGGTCCTCTTCTTTTAACTGGACTCAGCAGGCTTGGCTTCAAGTTGAAATGCAGTTAAAAAGGAGCCTACAAGTTTTTTGCTGCCTATTTTCTTAACAGTGGCAGGATTTTTAAAAGCCAAAATCTTATGAATAAATATTTATAAGAAGTTTAGCATACACACACGAAGTAATGCGCCACCAATTAAAAACAACTTAACAATTTCATTTCCTCTGTGTTATCTTCAATAGCAGATACTTTTACAAGCAAAACCTTGCCAAGTATCTACTGGGTGCCTACTGCAATGTGAGGCACTGTTCTAGGAGCTTGGGATGTTATCAGTGAATGGAACAGTCCCTCCCAAATTACTGTCATCATGAAGCTTATGAGGGTAGTCAGAAAGGAAACTAAAAGTGAAATAAAATTATACAACAGAAAATTAGTTATTTACCCAAACGAATTGAAGGCTTGGGTCCATACAAAAGCATGTACAAAAATCTTTATAACAGCTTTATTCATAAACTGCCAAACAGCATCCTTCTATTTTTGATGTCTTTCAATAGGTGAATGAATAAACTTGTACATTCACACACAATAAAATATTATTCTGTAGTAAGAGGAAATGAGCTATCAAAAGACATGGAGGAACCTTAAATACAGATTGTTAAGTGAAAGCAGTCTGAAAAGACTACATCCTGTTTGTTTCCAACTATATGCTATCTGGCAACAGCAAAAGTATACAGTGAGAAGATCAGTGGTTGCCTGTGGTTAGTTAGAAGGCTGAAGAGGAGGAGTTTATAGGGTGGTGAAACTATTATGCAAGATAATATCAGGTTTCTCTAGTGGCTGAGTGGTAAAGAACATGCCTGCCAATGCAGGAGACATGGATTCAATTCCTGGGTCGGGAAGATCCCCTGGATAAGGAAGGAAATGGCAACCCACTCCAGTATTTTTGCCTGGGAAATCCCAGGGACAGAGGCGCTTGTCAGGCTACAGTCCATGGGTCCCAAAAGAGTTAGACACAATACCAACTGAACAACAGGATAATCTTCATAACATGAATAAATTATGTTTGCCCAAACTCATAGAATGTACATTTTGAATCTAAACTATGGATCTTAGTTAGATATGTGGTATGGGCAAAATATAAAATAATAATAAAAAAAAACCTGCTCTTTTTAATAAAATTACTTGGAAATAAAGTTCTCTTAAACAAACAAAAAAAGACTATTTTCATGGAACTCATGGGAGAGGCACCGAAGAAGCAAAATAGGCAACAGTAAACAACAGAAGTTGTCCCCCACAACACTTCACCCTCAAAGTCTTTACACCTACACCTCTCTCCTCTGCCCGCTGGATCCACCCTTCCCTTGTACCAGGCAGCAGGATGTGCTTGCTCACTAAACAACACAAATCAGGGCTTCCCTGGTGGCTCAGATGGTAAAGAATCTACCTGCAATGCGGGAGACCTGGGTTTGATCCCTGGGTTAGGAAGATCCCCTGGAGGAGGGCATGGCAATCCACTTCAGTATTCTTGCCTGGGGATTCCCCTGCCCCCAATCCCTCCCAGCATCAGACTCTTCCAATGAGTCAACTCTTCGCATGAGGTGGCCAAAGTACTGGAGTTTCAGCTTTAGCATCATTCCTTCCAAAGAAATCCCAGGGCTGATCTCCTTCAGAATGGACTGGTTGGATCTCCTTGCAGTCCAAGGGACTCTCAAGAGTCTTCTCCAACACCACAGTTCAAAAGCATCAATTCTTCGGTGCTCAGCCTTCTTCACAGTCCAACTCTCACATCCATACATGACCACAGGAAAAACCATAGCCTTGACTAGACGGACCTTAGTCGGCAAAGTAATGTCTCTGCTTTTGAATATGCTATCTAGGTTGGTCATAACTTTTCTTCCAAGGAGTAAGCATCTTAAACTCTATTATTACTCTACAAATCCTTAAGCTCTGACTAATTTCAAAGAATTATATCATTCTTAGTTCCTAACTTCTCATTACTATTTTGGCTCATTTCAACCGGGCTGCCAGATTGATCCATCTTCCACGGAAATCGCTTTTCTGTGACATTCTCAAGTCAAACAGCCGCTGCTCTCAGCAGCCCTGTTTCCTCTGATGGCTCCTCTCCTGCCACCTCAAGGTTTGGTCCTAACCATCTTACTATGAAATCCAGACCATCTCATCCTGTCCCAACATCTTCAAAACCAATATCCACACAAAGATACTGTAATTGGTATCTTCAACTTGACTTCTCTTCAAAACCCTGGATTATCGCAGTATTTTTTGTTTACAAGTCCCACTGGCAACTCAAATTTCAGGCAACTATAAGAGGTACCATGCAATTCATTTTCTAATAAGTGAATCATGTCTAACACAATAGAAAGAAGACATATACACACCCAGACATGGCAAACCATGCTACATAACACTCAGCCTTTACCTGTGATAGGCAGCTTGGGCTTCAGGGTATACAGCTGGGCAGGAGTCTGATGAGGGTTCATTCCATACCTCAGGGGCATCTGAGATACTCCTTTACTGTACTCTTTCCTGAAGTAATCTGAAATTGCTTCATCATACTGTGCTGTATGAGTAAAAGCCTAATAAAAAAGTGAAGGTTTGTGAAATACCCACAGTATTTCCCAAAGTGAGGTTAAAACCAAAAGTGAGGTTAAAAATGGTTTTCAAGTGCTATATCTCCAACTACACCCACAAGCCCCCACACACATTCATGCAAAGACACCCACTAATACTAAACAGCAGAAAGAATTACGCCCTGCCACTTCTCTTTCAAGTCTTAGACAGAAGACCTCTCTGAATGCTGGTCTCTCCATTTCTAATAAAAGGATAACGGCTCCAAGCAGAGCCCTGGCAGATGATGTGGTGAGAACGGAGTATTGCTGGTTTTGCAAACACCACACCAGACAAAAGCGTGTTCCCACCTTCAAGGCTAACTGGCGTCTTGTCTCCAAGGACGTGTCTTTGCTGTCAGAGTCCTGCATCTCGGAGGCTACGGCGGCATAGTCCTCTGGCTCACACACTACGGTCACTCGAGCGTGGTTTTTGGTGCAGCTCTCAGCAGAGTCACTCCTCCTTTGAAGAGCAAAAGATGATTTGCATTTTCATCAGTTTAACCTCTTTCAAATCAAGGGACTGTACATGCTGTGCATTCGTGAAAACATGCTCAGTCATTTCTGATTCTTTGTGACCCCAAGGACTTTAGCCTGCTCAGCTCCTCTGCTCGTGGGATTTTCCAGGCAAGAAGACTGGAGTGGGTTGTCATTTCCATCTCCAAGGATCTGTCCAATGCCAAGGATTGAACCCGCGTCTCCTGCTTGGCAGGAGGACTCTTTACCACTAAGCCACCTGGGAAGCCCCAAAATTAAGAAAAATACTATACGAGTAATCAGTCATATTCAAAAAATTAGCCAGATCAATCGCTACACCAAGAGCTCTGAAAATATCAATGAATTAATCACCAGAGACACAGGAGACGCTGGTTTGATCCCTGGGTGGGTAAGATCCCCTGGAGGAGGAAATGGCAAACCCACTCCAGTATTCTTGCTTGGAGAATCCCATGGACAGAAGAGTCTGGTGGGCTACAGTCCATGGGGTCACAGAAGAGATGGACACGACTTAGAACAACAACAATCCCAGAGACTATCTTCTACTCCTTCAACAGTGAACACTGGGACTTCCCAGGCAGCTCAGACGGTAGACTCATTTCATTTACAGTGTAAACAGTCTGCAAAAATGGTTTTTTAAACTTACCAATATCAATATGCTCAATAGCCTCTTCAACAGTTACACTTGGAGAAGCCACTGTCTTCCCAAAGGGATACAGATTACAAACGACAACTCTGAAACAAAGAGGAATTCAGCTATCATTAAAAAGTGGAAACTTCCACCATTTACATGTCAGTAACTGCTAACATTAAAACATTAAAAAGAAATGCAAAAAAAGCAAAATGGCTGTCTGGGGAGGCCTTACAAATAGCTGTGAAAGGAAGAGAAGCAAAAAGCAAAGGAGAAAAAGAAAGATATAAGCATCTGAATGCAGAGTTCCAAAGAATAGCAAGGAGAGATAAGAACTTTCTCAGCGATCAATGCAAAGAAATAGAAGAAAACAACAGAATGGGAAAGACTAGAGATCTCTTCAAGAAAATTAGAGATACCAAGGGAACATTTCATGCAAAGATGGGCTCGATAAAGGACAGAAATGGTCTGGACCTAACAGAAGCAGAAGATATTAAGAAGAGGTGGTAAGAATACACAGAAAAACTGTACAAAAAAGAGCTTCACGACCCACATAATCACGATGGTGTGATCACTCACCTAGAGCCAGACATCTTGGAATGTGAAAGTGGGCCTTAGAAAGCATCACTACGAACAAAGCTAGTGGAGGTGATGGAATTCCAGTTGAGCTATTTCAAATCCTGAAAGACGATGCTGTGAAAGTGCTGCACTCAATATGCCAGCAAATTTGGAAAACTTAGCAGTGGCCACAGGACCGGAAAAGGTCAGTTTTCTTTCCAATCCCAAAGAATGCTCAAACTACCACACAGTTGCACTCATCTCACACAATAGTAAAGTAATGTTCAAAATTCTCCAAGACAGGCTTCAGCAATACATGAACTGTGAAATTCCAAATACTCAAGCTGGTTTCAGAAAAGGCAGAAGAACCAGAGATCAAATTGCCAACATCCGCTTGATCATGGAAAAAGCAAGAGAGTTCCAGAAAAACATCTATTTCTGCTTTATTGACTATGCCAAAGCCTTTGACTGTGTGGACCACAATAAACTGTGGAAAATTCTGAAAGAGATGGGAATTCCAGACCACCTGACCTGCCTCCTGAGAAACCTATATGCAGGTCAGGAAGCAACAGTTAAAACTAGACATGGAACAGACTGGTTCCAAATAGGAAAAGGAGTACGTCAAGGCTGTATACTGTTACCCTGCTTATTTAACTTATATGCAGGGTACATCATGAGAAACAGTGGGCTGGAAGAAGCACAAGCTGGAATCAAGATTGCAGGGAGAAATATCAATAACCTCAGATGACAGCACCATTATGGCAGAAAGTGAAGAGGAGCTAAAAAGCCTCTTGATGAAGGGAGAGTGAAAAAGTAGGCTTAAAGCTCAACATTCAGAAAACGAAGATCATGGCATCTGGGTATCACTTCATGGGAAACAGTGGAAACAGTGGCAGACTTTATTTTGGGGGGCTCCAAAATCACTGCAGATGGTGATTGCAGCCATGAAATTAAAAGATGCTTACTCCTTGGAAGAAAAGTTATGACCAACCTAGATAGCATATTGAAAAGCAGAGATATTATTTTGCCAACAAGGGTCTGTCTAGTTCCAGCGGTCGTACATGGATGTGAGAGTTGGAGTGTGAAGAAAGCTGAGCACCAAAGAATTGATGCTTTTGAACTGTGGTGTTGGAGAAGACTCTTGAGAGTCCCTTGGACTGCAAGGAGATCCAACCAGTCCATCCTAAAGGAGATCAGTCCTGGGTCTTCACTGGAAGGACTGATGTTGCAGCTGAAACTCCAATACTTTGACGACCTCATGAGAAGAGATAACTCACTAGAAAAGACCCTGATTCTGGGAGGGAATGGCAGCAGGAGAAGGGGCAGGAGGAAAAGGGATGAGATGGCTGGATGGCATCACCAACTCGATGGACATGAGTTTGAGTGAACTCCGGGCGTTGGTGATGGACAGGGTGGCCTGGTGTGCTGTGATTCATGGGGTCGCAAAGAGTTGGGCACGACTGAGCGACTGAACTGAACTGCTAACATGACCAAAACTCTTAAAGATTTAAAATATGAACTCTCAGTTTGACATTTTAAAGTTCTAATAAGTTACAGTGAAATATCAGGACCTCTCATGGTTGCAAGAGCACAGGGAAACAGAAGGGTCTAGAGTCAGCAAATGCTCTCAAATACACATTATTCCCACCAAATCATAATGAAATGTTGCTGCCTGGGTAACATGAGCTAGCCACTGTACTATCAAGCCCTAAAAATTAAAAAAAAAAAAAATATATATATATATAGGCATAAATCTTCATTATATTTTAAAATGGATTCTTAGAAATAATATCTAAAGCACAAGCATAAGTTGGATATTCCATATTTTAAAGCTTTTATGATGGTCTAATGATACCATTAAGATTATGAAAACAATCTACAGAATGGGATAAAATGGATTCTTACAACTCAATAATAAAAAGATAAATAACTCAATATAGCAAAAACATAATTGCTTTACAATGTTGTATTTCAATGTTTAAAAAATGGGCAAAACATCTGAACAGACATTTCTCTGAAGGTACGCACATGAAAAGATTAGGAAATGCAAATCATAATTACAAGAAACCCATGTTATACCCACTAAAAATGTTAAAAGGAAAAAAAAATGATAACAAATGTTGGTGATGATGCAGAAAAAAACCTTTGTATACTGCCAGTGGGAATATAAACTGATGAGGCCTGGAAAATAAGTCTGGCAGCTCCTGCAAAGGTTAGAGAATTACCAGATAACCATGAAATTAACATTCCCAAGTATATGCCCAAGAGAAATGAAAATATATGTCCACACAAAACTTGTACACAATGTCCAAGTTTCTTTAGTCAGTATATCCCAAAGTGGAAACAATCCAAATATCCATCAACTCATGAATAAATGAGAGTATAACTATATGTGATTACTTTTCAGCAATAAAAAATGAATCAATGATATGTGCTGTAACACGGATGAACTCTGAAAACATGCTAAGAAGCTAGTCACAAAGGACCATATATTATACAATTCCACTGACGGGCAGCGCTCATAGACATCCACAGAGACGGAAAATAGACTGGTGGCGGTCTAGGTTGTTGGGGAATATGGAGATTGAAAGTTAATGGGCAGAGTTTGGGGCAGGAGGGAGAGTGCCAGAGGGAAGGGCAGTAATGAATATATTCTAATATTAACTGTGGTTTTAACTGTACAACTCTAATATACTAAAAACTACTGAATTATCTACTTAAATTGAGAAATTATATGGTATGTGAATTGTATCTGAATAAAGCTAAAAAGCAAGAGAGTTCCAGAAAAACATCTATTTCTGCTTTATTGACTATGCCAAAGCCTTTGACTGTGTGGATCACAATAAACTGGAAAATTCTGAAAGAGATGGGCATACCAGACCACCTAACCTGCCTCTTGAGAAATCTGTATGCAGGTCAGGAAGCAACAGTTAGAACTGGACATGGAACAACAGACTGGTTCCAAATAGGAAAAGGAGTATGTCAAGGCTGTATATTGTCACTCTGCTTATTTAACTTCTATGCAGAGTCCATCATGAGAAACGCTAGGCTGGAAGAAGCACAAGCTGGAATCAAGATTGCTGGGAGAAATATCAATAACCTCAGATACGCAGATGACACCACCCTTATGGCAGAAAGTGAAGAGGAGCTAAAAAGCCTCCTGATGAAAGTGAAAGAGGAGAGTGAAAAAGTAGGCTAAAGCTCAACATTCAGAAAACGAAGATCATGGCATCTGGTCCCATCACTTCATGGGAGATAGATGGAGAAACAATGAAACAGTATCAGTCTTTATTTTTTTCTTGGGCTCCCAAATCACTGCAGATGGTGACTGCAGCCATGAAATTAAAAGACGCTCACTCCTTGGAAGAAAAGTTATGACCAACCTAGATAGGATATTCAAAAGTAGAGACATTACTTTGCCAACAAAGGTCCGTCTAGTCAAGGCTATGGTTTTTCCTGTGGTCATGTATGGATGTTAGAGTTGGACTGTGAAGAAGGCTGAGCGCAGAAGAATTGATGCTTTTGAACTGTGGTATTGGAGAAGACTCCTGAGAATCTCTTGGACTGCAAGGAGATCCAACCAGTCCATTCTGAAGGAGATCAGCCCTGGGATTTCTTTGGAAGGAATCATGTTAAAGCTGAAACTCCAGTACTTTGGCCACCTCATGCAAAGAGCTGACTCTTTGGAAAAGACTCTGATGCTGGGAGGGATTAGGGGCAAGAGGAGAAGGGGATGACCGAGGATGAGATGGCTGGATGGCATCACTGACTTGATGGACGTGAGTCTGAGTGAACTCCGGGAGTTAGCGATGGACAGGGAGGCCTGGCGTGCTGCGAGTCATGGGGTCGCAAAGAGTCGGACACGACTGAGCAACTGAACTGAACTGAAAGCTATTATACATATGCAACAAAAATAAACTATGAGTATCATTATGCAAATAACTAAGTTTCTTCTATGTACCACAATTTAGATAATTTTTTAAAAAGCAAAGGCTGTTTAAGCATAATTATGTGTTTCAGTAATATAAATTTGGCAAAATGAAAATGCTTACCCACATACAATGTCATAAACAAGGTCCTCAATAAATGTTTACAGTAAGTAGTAATCAGGAAGGTAAACCTAATGTTAACCTTGATATTTAAAAAGAGACACCAGATTTGGCTTCTTTGTCTTTGATCCTTAATGTAGTAAAAGTTCAACTTTGAAAATTTTTACCTTATAAGATTGAAATCAAGTTTGGCCATGTCAGCACTATCTTCTGGGATATTACGAGCCAAGATTCCTAATTCAACAAGTTAAAGTATTAGGTTCTTAAGGCACTGAATAAGGTACTTCTTTCCAACATGACTGCATCAATCATGTTAAAGCCCCCAGCTCTGCCTAATTAAGAATCCCAGACAGTACAAAATTAGGATTAGTGAGTATACTTAAAAAATGTTCGCATCAGTTCCCTATTCCCTTTCCCTTGAGCAACAAAATGTAAAAGGAACTTCACCTAACTGTTGTCAGTTCCATTAGTGCATATACTCTCATTAGTAGTAAAGCATTTTAAAAGATTCCTTTGAAAGTCAGTTACCCTGTGACGCTTTACTTCAAGCTTGAACCATAGCAAAGAGTTTTTTCACACTCTAAAACCTAAGTATTTTCATTAACTCCAGAAGGAAATAACAAACTCTAAATTATTTATCAGGCCAGGACTAACAGCTACCAGAGGAATGCATCAGGTAATAAACCAAGCTAGACTGTATTTTAAACATTCTTATGTATTATGAACTTTAGCAACAGAATGTGACAAAACCAAAGTAACCTCACACATTTTTTTTTTTTTGAGCTATGATCTGCCTTTTTCCTTATCCCTGCTTATTCTATGGAGAAGGCAATGGCACCCCACTCTAGTACTCTTGCCTGGAAAACCATGGATGGAGGAGCCTGGTGGGTTACAGTCCATGGGGTCGCTAAGAGTCAGACACAATTGAGTGACTTCACTTTCACTTTTCACTTTCATGCACTGGAGAAGGAAATGGCAATCCACTCCAGTGTTCTTATTCTATTAAGCATAAGATGATATGGAAAAACCCCAACAAACTTTGTGGCCACCTACTGCAAAGTTTATTGAAAACCACTATTTAAAATTGAAGATATCCAACCACTTACCAGCATGGACTGCAGGATGCAAGGTTTTTACACGCCCCCCTAGCATTTCAGGAAATCCAGTTAGCTCAGAGACATCTCTGAAAACAGATAAACAGAATATTGCTACAGTTTCTGTGAGTTTCATTTTACATTTTATACCATTTCAAAGCATCTTCCAACATTTTTCAGAGCCTAGATTTTCAGAATTCAGAAAATCAATCATAGGCCATACTAATGAAATAGTAAGAAATAAATTCAACTTACAAGTAATTTGACAATATACAACAAAATTATTAGTATCTTTATCTCAGTAACAGATTAAAAGGGATAGCAAGGATTTAGCCTTTTGGATTGACCTACATAAAAGTTAAAAACCTTTACACTGAAAAAAGAAAAAAACGTAAAAATGTAAGCTGGAAAAGATATTCACAAGGTATGACCCAGGGTTAAACAAAAGGCAGCATTTAAGTAACAGTCCATATCCCCAAATCGACCTGCACACTTTCTGTGGCTGAATTTACAAGCAAATTTTCATTTATTTTTCTTCAAGGTTTATTCCTTTATTTTGGGCTGTGCTTGCTGAGTTTTCCTCGCTTCCCACAGGCTTCTTCTAGTTGCAGCAAGTGGAGGCTATTCTCCATTTGTGGTAGGCTTCTCATTGCCATGGCTTATGTTGCAGAGCCACGGGCACTTGGACACCCGGGCTTCAGTAGTTGTGGCACAGGGGCTCAGGTGCTACACAGCATGTGCAATCTTCCTGGAGCAGGGATTGAACCTGTGTCCCCTGCATTGGCAGGTGGATTCTTCACCACTGTACCACCAGTGGAGCCCGCCAAGTTTTTGAAAACCCACATGTGGGGAAAAAAGCAAAACTGTTTTCTGTATGAGAAAACAAATAAAGACCACACTTATAAAAAACCCTGGAAGAAAAGACATTAACATGTTGTACACAGTTACCAGATACTGGGGGAAGAGACGGTGAATCTGAAGAGTTGAATTTTAATGATGAGAACAGTTTCACTAAAGAGCCAGTCAAAACAGGTCATGTGGGGCAAATAAGCCCCAGAGCCACAACTTTCAGTGAAGCCTGTGAGCCCTAGAGTCCAGGGCTTCTCTTGTGAGTCCAAGAAAAGACAGGGCGATGAGAAGCCCTTGCAGTATAACTAGAGATTAGGCCCCCACTCACTGCAACTAGAGAAAGCTTGTGGCAGCAACAAAAAGCGAGCACAGCCAAAAATAAACCATTTCTTAAAAAAAAAAAAAATCATAGGCATCCTGAAAATCACACCTTTCTTGCACAAAAAACAATGTACCTAATATGCACTGTGTTATAACATTAATGTGTTCTAAGATTCGGCTGGCGGGGGGTGCGGGGGCTCTGAAATGAGGGCTCTGGAGGTTCCAACTCCTTACTCTGTAAACTTGAAAGTAAGTTTAAGCTTCCTGCAAAAGGTGGTTTAACTTACCAATCTCACAGCACTGTTGGGAGAGGTAAGTAACGTTATTTCATGCAGTGAATGGAATACAGTACTTTCTGGTCAACGTCACCAAACTACGTTTGGATTGGACTTAACTTAAAAAGCAAGTTGTGCCTTACCTGACTGCCAAACCAGCATCTCTGAGGGCTTTTGCAGTCCCTCCAGAGGCGATCAGATTCAAACCAACAGAAGCTAAGTTCCTGGCAAACTCCACAAGGCCAGTTTTGTCAGAGACACTAAATAAAGCTGCAACAAAAGACATTTCGCATCTCAAGACATCCTGTGCTTCAAAGCCCCAGGGGGTCCAGGGGAGGGGGAGCAGTTTGGAGAGGGCATTCGCGAATCTTACGGTCCCCGCTACTCAGACTTGGACCCGGGGTCGGGTCCGCCGCCAGCGAGCCGCTCTAGAGCGCCCGGGCCCGGGCCTTGCTGACCGCAGCGCCGCCCCCAACCAACCAGGGCCCCACAGCTCCCATCTGGCCGCCGCCATCGCCAGGGTGAGGGAGCCGCGGGGCACGGAGGCCGATGGCGCGGCTCCACCAGGGCGCCGAGGAGCTCACCGAGCTGGCCGGGTGCCATTGCTGCAGGCGGCAGGGGTCCGAGGACAAGTCGGGGACAAAGGCGGCAACACGTGCCGAAGACGGTGCGACCGAATTTATACCGGAAGGAAGCGGGGCGGGCCGGGTGATCACGGGATCCGTCACGTGATCCAGCCCGCCTGTGTTCGGTTTCAGAGTTGGAGCCTCAGGCTGTAAGACATTGGCGGCAGCTGGCTTTCTAAATCCTTAAGTTTAAGGGATCGCCGCCAGCAGTCTCATAGTCTGAGAGTTTTTTTTATCCCTGCCACCAAAATGTGGCCGCCCCAGGCCTCTGGAGCTAACTCTTGTTGCACAGGGCAACCTGTCCTGGAGGCTGCTGCTGCTGCTAAGTCGCGTCAGTCGTGTCCGACTCTGTGCGACCCCATAGACGCAGCCCACCAGGCTCCCCCGTCCCTGGGATTCTCCAGGCAGGAACACTGGAGGGGGTTGCCATTTCCTTCTCCAATGCAGGAAAGTGAAAAGTGAAAGTGAAGTCGCTCAGTCGTGTCCGACTTTTAGCGACCCCATGGACTGTAGCCTACCAGGCTCCCCTGTCCATGGGATTTTCCAGGCAAGAGTACTGGAGTGGGGTGCCACTGAGGCTGAAGTGTAGTTAAAAGTGTTGAAAGCTCTGACAGAAAAGTGAGTTCAGTTCAGTTTAGTCACTCAGTCGTGTTCCGCTCTTTGCGACTTGGTGGACTGCAGCACTCCAGGCTTCCCTGTCCATCACCAATTCCCAGAGTTTACTCAATTACTCAAACTCACGTCCATTGAGTTGGTGATGCTATCCAACCATCTCATCCTCTGTCATCCCCTTCTCCTCCCAACTTCAATATTTCCCAGCACCAGGGTCTTTTCCAGTGAGTTAGTTCTTTGCATCAGGTGGCGAAAGAAATGGAGTTTCACCTTCAGCATCAGTTCTTCCATTAAATAGTGAGGACTGATTTCCTTTAAGATGGACTGGTTTGATCGCCTTGCAGTCCAAGGGACTCTCAAAAGTCTCCAACATCACAGTTCAAAATTATCAATTCTTCCCGCTTAACTTTATTTATAGTCCAACTTTTACATCCAGACATGAGTACTTGAAAAACCATAGCTTTGAGTAGTCGGACCTAGTCAGCAAAGTAATGTCTCTGTTTTTAGTATGCTGTCTAGGTTTATCATAGCTTTTCTTCCAAGAAGCAGACATCTTTAATTTCATGGCCACAGTCACTGTCCACAGGACTAAGAAAGATGTCACTATTATGTTGATGGACAGTGTATCTCATGGGATAAACAATGTTTCTAAACTACAGGATTTAATATATTTTTTTATTAAGATGAAAAATACAGATATTACTTGTCCAGTCAGGGAAAAAAAAAAGTGGTGTTTTGAAACTTGGTAAATACTTGACTCAAGCCTGGATAATAAGAATGATAATGTGTAAGGAGGTAAGGGGGACTACCTTTCCTTCTTATTTTGGCTGCACCTTTTGGCATGAGGGATCTAGTTCCACCACCAGGGATCAAACTGGGCCCAGCA
The DNA here is from genome assembly GCA_006408695.1 of Aepyceros melampus. NCBI lineage: Eukaryota > Metazoa > Chordata > Mammalia > Artiodactyla > Bovidae > Aepyceros > Aepyceros melampus. Next base: position 401,081 of record SJXQ01012534.1, read on the forward strand.
CAGTGAAAGCACAGAGTCCTAACCACTGGCCCATCAGGGAATTACTGGGATGCCTTTCTTAATCCATTAAAAAAGGAAAAACAAAACTGAACACATTCATCGCTTTTTTAAAGTAACATTTTTGCCACAGAATATACACATGTTGCTGTCTAAAACTTTTTAAAATGTTCTTTATTTTAATTATATTACAAAACAGTAGTGCTGCCTATCTTCTTATTCTTAGTCTGGGACTCCTCTTACCAACATGCTATTTATTTCTATTTTTCCTCTTCCCCCTCTAATTCTTCCAGGCTCTTCTTTACTCCCCAAAGTGAATACCTATTGGCTTGAATTAAGGGCTGCCTTGTATAATCTCTGAGTATGTGAGCTCTTTGCTCTGAATATTACTCACATTTCTCAGATAAATATATTCTTATAATGTCTTCAGAGTGTGTTTGCCAACTTTGAATTTAAAAATACAAGATTCACTATAGTAATAAAGAAAATTTCCTTGGCCAGTCACTGTAGGTTTTTATAGGAAACATGTATGGATGTGAGAGCTGGACTGTGAAGAAGGCTGAGTGCCGAAGAATTGATGCTTTTGAACTGTGGTGTTGGAGAAGACTCTTGAGAGTCCCTTGGACTGCAAGGAGATCCAACCAGTCCATTCTGAGGGAGATCAACCCTCGGCTTTCTTTGGAAGGAATGATGCTAAACTGAAGCTCCAGTACTTTGGCCACCTCATGTGAAGAGTTGACTCATTGGAAAAGACCCTGATGCTGGGAGGGATTGGGGGCAGGAGGAGAAGGGGATGACCAAGGATGAGATGGCTGGATGGCATCACAGACTCAATGGACGTGAGTCTGAGTGAACTCTGGGAGTTGGTGATGGACAGGGAGGCCTGGCGTGCTGTGATTCATTGGGTCGCAAAGAGTCGGACACGACTGAGCGACTGAACTGAACTGAACTGATAGGAAACAAAAAGCAGAAAACAATGCAGAGATTTAGTGATAAGAAGAAAATAAACAGTACTTAAGCACTAAGCATTTTTCCCGCATGTGAATTTCAAATATTCAATTTAATAAATATTTATTGAGCCCTGTCTGCCTGAATGGCAGAAATATAGTGTCAGAAAGACAAACATGAATATCAACTAACCACTGTTCTCAAGAAGCTCATGATGGAATGAAAGTGTAAAAACATAGTTAAGTACAACTAGAAAATACTAAGAGAAAACATGGGATTTAACTGATTTTTTCAGCAGTCCATTGGAATAGTGCCATATATACTAAAATAGAATGAACTGTGGGTTTCAGACCAAGACACAACTCTTTTCATTTAAAGATGTTTGTTAACAGTTCTAACTAATGCTGCTACGGTATTAAAGTTTAGACTTTGATAAGTATCTCATATGTTAATAGCAAGAAGAGTAAATGAAATTTTCACTAACTTTGTGCTACTGGCCATATCACTCCATCTTTGAGGACCTTAGTTGCCTTGAGCGTAATATGGGCATAATATTTATTCTGTAGGCTTCAGATTGTAAGAAGCAAATTAATGTATTGAAGGTACAAACCGTGCAGTTTCCCACGTGGCACTAGTGGTAAAGAACCCATCTGCCAATGCTGGAGGAAGACACAGCAACCTACTCCAGTATTCTTGCCTGGAGAATCCCATGGACAGTGGAGCCTGGTGGGCTACAGTCCATAGGGTCACAAGTCGGGCATGACTGAAGTACTTAGCACACATACACATACAAACTATAAAGTGACTAATAATGGTAATGTGGTAATGGATATAGTGGAAGATAATTATCTCTGACTCCCTACCCAAATTATTCTCCCTTTAAAAACTTTCATGGTTGAGCAAAATCTTAGGAGTTGATTTCTGGACACGAGTTCACCTTCTTTCCAGGTAGCTGGGCTCCTGAATAAAGCATCATTTTCTTTTCCAACCAACACTTGAGTATTGGCTTTCAAATAGTAAAGATGCTGAACCTGAGTTTGGTAATACACTCTATTCTCTACACTTTGTGTAAATTAACTCATTTGTCAGGTGTACTTTCTCAGAATTTATTCAGAAAAGTCAACCTTTAATATTACATCATATTTTCAGAACTTGAAACCAATATCCTGTGTTTGAAGAGAAAAGGTCAGTCTACAAGGTTAAACTAAAATCCTCAATCTAACATCTGGAAAAGTTCCATATAAAAATCAATAGGAAAAGAAAAAATATTTTGGATCACTAGGAAAAATAAGAGCATAATAAAACACTTGGATGCTTTTCTTGGAGCAAAAATTGTGCAACCCTTCACGAGTAGGAACAAGACCCCATATGGTTAATTATAAATGAAACACAATTGTCATCTGTCATATGTCTCATTTCCCCCCAAAGAATCTAGTTCAGGATTAAGATTAAATATGAGGCCGAAGAGACCCCACAGTGCATCTGTTTATTATTGAACCTGAATGTCAAAACAACTCCCAAGCAAAAGAATTACTTCACCATAACATCAAAAAAATTTATTACCACTTCTTTTTGTCATTAGTTGCTCAGTTGTGTGTGACTCTTTGCGACCCCATGGACTGTATGTAACCTGCCAGGCTCCTCTGTCCATGGGATTCTCCAGGTGTGCGATTGCTGGAGTGGGTTTTCATTCCCTTCTCCAGATGATCTTCCCAACACAGGGGTTGAAACCAGGTCTCCCGCATTGCAAGTGGATTCTTTATTCTCTGAACTACTTTATAGGTTTGCCTCTCCCACTAAAAACTCATGTTTGCTAATACATTAAGGGCAAGGAAACTGTAATGGATGGATAAAAGTAGGGCGGGGATGCTGTACTAAGTTGCTTCAGTCATGTCCAACTCTTTGCTGCCCCATGGTCTATAGCTTACCAGGTCCTCTTTCCATGGGATTCTCTAAGCAAAAATACTGGAGTAGGTTGCCATGCCCTTCTGTAGCGGATATTCCCAAACCAGGGATCAAACCAGAGTCTCTTGCGTCTCCTGCATTGGCAGGCAGACCTTTACCACTGGTGTCACCTGGGAAGCCCACAAGGGGGCCACTTAGGACATTTAAGCTTAACAAGGGCCAAGAAATGGAACAGTCCAAGAAAGTGCAATCACAGAATAATTAAACCATTGCCTGCTTAGATTATTTTCTACGTATTATTTATGTAATGAGTTTATGCAGTCTACACAAAATATTAAGCATGTCAAAAGAAAATGCCTCAAAGAGTAATGAAAGCAAAGATGATTTATTTCTAGAACAGTATTCCCAGGAGAACATTGCTGCCACTAGGGAGCAGCAAAGGTTGTTCTCTGGGTCATCAACAACAAACGTGTAATCTCAAAGTCAAAGATAATCAGCTGTATTTGCATAACGTTTTCTGGTTAAAAAAGTGCCCTGTATCTCATTTTCTTTATAACACACTAAGGGGCATTCTATTCTGACCCCCCCTAACCCCCTTAGAAGCTCAAGGTCACAGTGCCAGAATGGAAACCCTGAGTGTCTTGTACTGGGCTTCACAGGTGGCTCAGTGATAAAGAATCTGCCTGCAGGTACAGGACAGGTGGGTTCCATCCTTGAGTGGGGAAGATCCTCTGGAGTAGAATATGGCAACCCACTCCAGTATTCTTGCCTGGAGAATCCCATGGACAGAGGAGCCTGGCGGGCTACAAAAAGAGTCAGACAGGACTGAGCACGCACACACATGTCTTGTACTAGATTAGTACCAGGAGCATTAAAGTAAAGAAACAGTTTTCAGACAAAAGAAAATTTAAAACAAAAAACTTTCCAGGGACACATAATAAGATCAAGACAGTGTCAACATTAAATGCAAAATGTGTGTGAGTAGCTTTGAAGAAAATTCTTTATCTCACCTTCCTTATGCAAGAAAATACAGTTGACCGTTGAACAACCCGGGTTTCATTTGCATGGATTGATGCTGGGAGGGATTGGGGACAGGAGGAGAAGGGGACGACAAAGGATGAGCTGGCTGGATGGCATCACTGACTCAATGGACATGAATCTGAATGAACTCTGGGAGTTGGTGATGGACAGGGAGGCCTGGTGTGCTGCGATTCATGGGGTCGCGAAGAGTCGGACACGACTGAGCGACTGAACTGAACTGAACTGAACTTCCACAAAGACTCGCTAGCCCACGGCGTTCGCCGGTTGGCATTTGTATCCGCAGATTCGAAATTTCCACCCACAGTGGGTTGAATCCGCGAATGTGAAAACGTGTGTCCAGAGGGCAGCGTATGGGATTGAGCATGCGCAGATTTTGGTGCATGGGCCTTCTGAAAACAATTCGCCTTGTTTATTTGAGGGATGGCCATAATAGCAAAACACTGCTTAACAAATACTGCGTTATCCATTCTCTTGACTGTATACAAAGTGTTGTGCCAGAAAACATGGGAATTGATAAAACTGGCTTGCTGTTGTCAGCCTCCCATGTAGTCCCAGAAGATGCCCACCTTCTGGTCTCACCTTCGTGGAGTCCTCTCTCACACTAGCAGGGTTGGTCTGGTGATGGACATCGTGGCTGAAGTGAGGGGGCCGCTTTCAAATGGGACTGTATGGCTTCTTCCTTGAATGGCAAGCTGGGCGAGGCAGGCTGCAGGGCAGCGAGAAGCCCTGTAGAGGGGCTGAGTGGCTTGGAGCCAAGGATGGGCTTTCTCCTGCTGAGGTGGCACCTTCAGGGAACTGCGGCCTCTGTTTGAGACCCTAATGTCTTACCACCCAGGACAGCCATTGCCAGATGTGAACCCACAAATGGTAATTGCCGGGGGCCAGCGTGAGAACTCCGCCCATGGCAAAGGTCATGAGGAAGGAGGCTTGCCTACGGAAAGGCATGATCAAGCCTCAGGAAACCCCCTGTTCCCGAGCATCTACCCCCAAAACCAGAGTCTGTTTTTTGCTCTCACCTATACTTCTGACTTTATGGGGGGCTCTCCCCCATAACCATTTCTCTCGGATAAGGAGTTAACTTGCAGCTCCAATTAATAAAAATTCCCGGGCGTGACAAGAGTGTTTCAACTTACAACTCCTCTGAAGGTTATCTAGCCTGCCTGTATAGGTTCATCCGGCCACATGTGATTGTTTACAGCCTCCCAACAGTGAGAGGCACGAGATGTTTTAGACTTACTAAAGGCAGATTCCTTTGGGAAGTTAGAATTTATTAGTATAGTGGGTTAATTAGGAATTATTTTGGTGAAGGGTTTTTCATTTGTTGTGCCAATAATTGCTACGAATTCCCTGCCCTAGGTGTGACAAGGGTGTCTCAGGTCAAACCTCTCTGCTGGCAAACTACCTTGTGTGAAAGGATTATCAATACTCCTGCCATTACACACATGATTGTTTACTACCTCTCAACCGTAAACAGCACAGAGAGTTTGGGGTATTTTGAAGGCCTTAATTAGCATAGGGCTTTTCTCATTGTTGAGTCAATGAATGCCGCCAGGCCTCCACGTCCTTAGGCACCTGGGAGTATATTAATCAATGTATTTGGAATATAGAAAAAGAAATATAGTAGTTTTTGATGTTAGTAACACTAGATTTTTTGATAATGAATTTTCTCCTTTGTTATAGATCACTGTACTCTGTTATAAATCACTGTGTCCTTGCTATGTAAAAATGTAACTTTATCACTCTCTTAAGACTAAATAGATCTTAAGGGGAACATTGGTGAAAGGATTTCACTTGTTGGGCTGATGTTTGCTGTTAAATCTCCATATTCCCTGCCCTCATAGTGAATATAACTAGCATATAAGAGAAATGAGTATTAACCTTTAAGATTAATCACGTTAACCTTGGGTTAAATAATTCCTTTTTTGATTGTAACTCACTACACCCTCACGCTATAGGAATGTAACTTTATTTGGAGGGTGGTGCCTGATTTAAGAAAAAACACCCTTGGAAAAAATAAGTTTTTTGGTTATCAGAAAGAAAGGGTCATAAAGTGTCAGCAGGCCTCATGGCCAGAAGATGATGTAAAACTCCTAAGACCTTTTTTTATGTAAAGCACCTGATTTTGATAAAGGTCAAGACTGCTGACCCCCACGTGACTCTGTATTCATCCCTATGTGTAAAAAAAGGTATATAAGCAAACCTGAAAATAAAGAAAATAGATCAGTTTCTGGAAAGGCTGATTCCCCCCGTATCGTTCTTTCTTTCTCCTTCTGACTGAATTCCCATCTGGGGAGTGGGTACTCACCAAGCCTACTATTTATGCCTGGGCTTCTAAGATTGGACCGGGGAGGCCCCAGTGCCTCCTCTCTTTCAGAACAGAAAGACGCCTGTGGCCTACGTAGGTGGTGATTGGTATTCCACATAAACCAAGTTATTCAGCCTTCTTTTCTCCATCTAAATTTTCCTACTATACTATTATTTCCTAATCTAATCTTATATTTCTAAATAAATAAGTGTTTTTCTCGCCTATCCGTCTCCACTTCTGAATCACCCTGGATCCACCGGGGCTGGACCCCCGCAGGTAATGAATGTTGTTTGAAGCTGCTCAATTTGGGAGTAATTTGTTATACAGTAACAGAGTGGGAGTGACTTTCTAGGCCCCTGATGGAGGCACTGCAGCCCCGATGCCACAGGAGCAAATGGAAACTTTCAGGTTTCTGTCAGTGCCTGGCTTGACCGGAAACGCAGTCTAGGCGGTCAGCCAGTCCCCACGCCCAAGCAACCGCCGGGCTCTGCCCTCACGTCATCATTCTCACCTCAAACTGGCTTCACTGTGTGGCCCCAGCTTCTATTTGTCTCTTTCTAGTTCTTTATTCTTTGTCCTAGAAAAGCTGCCCGCCTTTCACCTCATTTTGCAGTTCTCTAAGGGGAGAAATCAGCTTCATGAAGTGATAAATAAAAGTGTCATATTACCTCAGTTGTCTTCTTTCTTTATTTTTTTAAACAGTTTTCAGCAACGGGAAATGAGATCTGAAGCTGACTGCTAACGATCTGTGGGACAGCGAGACACAGGTGATGCACATGTTGTTCGCTCTGAGGTCACTGTCTCATACTTGCAGGAGGACTGTGGGTAAGCCACTCTCAAACTGGAGCTCCATCGCTTGAGTGAATATCTCCAACACGAACTGTATTTAAAACAAACAACAACGATTATATATATGCATATATGGGGCTTCCCAGGGGACACAGAGGTAAAGAATCCACCTGCCAGTGCAGGAGAAGCAAGAGATGTGGATTTGATCCCTGGGTCAAGAATGAGAACATTCCCTGGAGTAGGAAATGGGCAACCCACCCTGGTATTCTTGCCTGGAGTATTCCATGGACAGAGGAGCCTGGCGGGTTACAGCCGATAGGGTTGCAAAGAGTTGGACACGACTGAAGCAACTGAGCACACATGCACATCCCAGAAAGTTTCTGAGGTTTTGGAAAGGCTCCAGGGTAATAATATTGGAAGCCCCCCAAAAGTAGCAGTCATTGAGGGTCTCTGTGAAGCCTTAAGGTAAGTCCACAGCATAAACTACCGGGCAACTTTGGAAAATAAATTATGGCAAGAAATTTGAATTGTTTTGACCATCAGAATCCGTATTTAGCAGAAAAAAACTGGTTTTCAGCACTTTTTTCCACCTCCCCTCCCCCACAAATAATGCCTCACATGGTCCTTACATCTCATCGCTGCGTGTGTAGCCAACCACTTTTTGTGGTCAGACACCTTGAAGTTGCTGTGAACTTCTTTCTCTCATACCCAACATCCAGTCTGTCAGTAAATCCCATCAGCTCTGTCTTCAAATGTGTGCAGAATCTAGCCACTTTTTACAACCACCTATTTGGCCAAGTAACTGTCATCTCCTTCCTGGACTATTGCAACAACCTGGTAACTGGTTTTCCCACTTTCTGCCTTCCCCCTGTAGCCTGTTCTCAACAGTGTGACCAGCTGGAGGAATCCTTTCAAAAGCATGTGCAGTTGTCATTCAGCTCTGCCCTAATCTTTCCAAAGGCTTCTCTCACTCTCAGTAAAAGCAAAGGTATTTATAATGGGCCACAGACTATACAATCTTGTCTGTTAACTTCCTTTCCTCTTCCACTATTCTCATTCTTGTCTGTTCCACTGCAACTGCAGTGGAATTGCTGCTACTTCAGCATTTCAGGCATGCATCTACTTTGAGGGCTCTCTCCCTCTCCAGTCTCACATCTTTCCTCATTGTTAACTTTTCGGAGAAACCATCTCTGACTACACTTCCCATTCATTCCATATATATTTATTGAGCACCTATTCTGTGTCATGCAGTGTTCTAAAATCTTGGGATACAGTAGTAACTCAAATAGTCAAAAATGCCTGCCTTCATGGAGCAAGAGGTTGCAGATAAGAAGCAATGCACATAATGAAGACATAAATTCAGCCTTAAATCTTATAAAAAAGAAAGACATAGAATTCTTTATGGAGGATCAAAAATGACATGTTTCAGTGATAAAAACAGGCCTCACTAAGAAGGTGATATTTAAGGGAAGACTTGAAGAAGAAGGAGTAAGCTACTCCAGTTCAGTTAAGTTGCTGAGTCGTGTCCAACTCTTTGCGACTCCATGAACTGCAGCACCCCAGGCCTCCCTGTCCATCACCAACTTCCGGAGTTTACTCAAACTCATGTCCATTGAGTCAGTGATGCCATCCAATCAACTCATTTTCTGTAGTCCTGTCCTCCTCTTGCCCTCAATCTTTCCCAGCATCAGGGGCTTTTTCAATGAGTCAGCCCTAGGCATCAGGTGGCCGAAGTATTGGAGTTTCAGCTTCAGCATCAGTCCTTCCAATACACACCCAGGAATGATCTCCTTTAGGATGGACTGGTTGTATCTCCTTGTACTCCAAGGGACTCTCAAGAGTTCTCTCCAACACCACAGTTCAAAAGCATCAATTCTTTGGCGATAGTGATAAAAACAGGCCTCACTAAGAAGGTGATATTTAAGGGAAGACTTGAAGAAGAAGGAGTAAGCTACTCCAGTTCAGTTAAGTTGCTGAGTCGTGTCCAACTCTTTGCGACTCCATGAACTGCAGCACCCCAGGCCTCCCTGTCCATCACCAACTTCCGGAGTTTACTCAAACTCATGTCCATTGAGTCAGTGATGCCATCCAATCAACTCATTTTCTGTAGTCCTGTCCTCCTCTTGCCCTCAATCTTTCCCAGCATCAGGGGCTTTTTCAATGAGTCAGCCCTAGGCATCAGGTGGCCGAAGTATTGAGTTTCAGCTTCAGCATCAGTCCTTCCAATACACACCCAGGAATGATCTCCTTTAGGATGGACTGGTTGTATCTCCTTGTACTCCAAGGGACTCTCAAGAGTTCTCTCCAACACCACAGTTCAAAAGCATCAATTCTTTGGCGATCAGCTTTCTTTATAGTCCAACTCTCACATCCATACATGACTATTGGAAAAACCATAGCCTTGACTAGATGGACCTTTGTTGAAAAAGTAATGTCTCTGCTTTTTAATATGCTGTCTAGGTTGGTCATAACTTTCCTTCCAAGGAGTAAGCGTCTTTTAATTTAATGTCTGCAATCACCATTTGCAGTGATTTTGAAGCCCTAAAAAATAAAGTCAGCCACTGTTTTCACTGTTTTTCCATCTATTTGCCATGAAAAGATGGGACCGGATGCCATGATCTTTGTTTTCTGAATGTTGAGGTTTAAGCCAACTTTTTCACTCTCCTCTTTCACTTTCATCAAGAGGCTCTTTAGTTGTTCTTCACTTTCTGCCATAAGGGTGGTGTCATCTGCATATCTGAGGTAATTAATATTTCTCCAGACAATCTTGATTCCAGCTTGTGCTTCTTCCAGCCAAGCATTTCTTATGAATTAATCTGCATGTAAGTTAAATAAGTAGGGTGACAATATACAGCCTTGACGTACTCCTTTTCCTATTTGGAACCAGTCTGTTGTTCCATGTCCAGTTGTAACTGTTGCTTCATGACCTGCATACAGGTTTCTTAACAGGCAGGTCAGGAGGTCTGGTATTCCCATCTTTTTCAGAATTTTCCACAGTTTATTGTGATCCACACACTCAAAGGCGTTGGCATAGTCAATAAAACAGAAATAGATGTTTTTTTGGACCTCTCTTGCTTTTTTGGTGATCCAGCAGATGTTGGCAATTTGATCTCTGGTTCCTCTGTCTTTTCTGAAACCAGCTTGAATATCTGGAAGTTCACAGTTCATGTATTGCTGAAGCCTGGCTTGGAGAATTTTGAGCATTACTTTACTATCGTTGAGATGAGTGCAATTGTGCAGTAGTTTGAGCATTCTTTGGCATTGCCTTTCTTTGGGATTGGAATGAAAACTGACCTTTCCAGTCCCATGGCCACTGCTGAGTTTTCCAAATTTGCTGACATATTGAATGCAGCACTTTCACAGCATTATCTTTTAGGATTTGAAATAGCTCAGCTACTCAGGTATGTGCAAAACCCTTCACATCCTTCCATACTTCCTTTCCCTCCCAATTTTCTCTATCCATAGTCTTATTACCATCTAATATACTATAAACTTTACAAATAAATAAGATGATTTTATTATCATATTATATCTTCCATAATTAAATAATGAAATAAAATCGGCTTCTGAGAAGCCTCTGAGAGAAGCCATCTTCATTTGAATCTGTGTAAAATGTGCTTGAAAAAATATGATCTTTTAGATCATACTTTTTAGAACAGATAGAGTTTGGCAAAAACCAAGTATCAAATACTGCTACTTTTGATATGAAATCCTTGGACCTGGTGTAGGAAATCAATCAATAAAAATACTTGATAAGATGTAAGAATATTTCATGACTTCCTGAAAGGACTCCCTCCCCCTCCCCCACATCTTTCTCTCTCAAGTTTTGTCACATGGAACAGCAAAACCAATTTCTTCTTTATGTACAGAAACCAAGGAAAATTGAGTCCTTAGGTAGAGAGAGGAGTCCATTCTTTTTTAAAAAACCATGAAAAGCCTCTGGCAAAGAAAGAACAGCTGTAGGGATTTTTATCACTGTTAGAATTGGTTTGGCGAAAGGGAATCCACATCCCTGAATAAGCCAAATAAGTCAGAGTGAGCTAAATGTAAGCTAAGGATAAGTCAGCCTCCAATAAAGCTCCAGTATAACAACTGATAGTTAAAGCAAAATCAATTTTTCTATACAAGAGAAGCCCTATTACTATTTTGGAGAATGAACTATTAAAACTAAGGATGATCAATATTTTATGATTAATATTATTCTTGACTTTCATTAGTTAAAAAGTCATTGGCTAAAGTTGCTCTAGGTTTGATGTGTTTCTGAGTCCCACATCATGATAAAGAATGCTGTCAAACTGAAATTTGGGGTGTACAACTGGAGTTACTTGGGGGCTGATGGATTTATGCTGCTTCATACAGATTCTTACACATCAGTAAATCCTCTTGCAACTAATAACCCAGCATGAATTTGCAAGACTTGTTCGATTATATGGGGACCATAGCTGAGGCCTTGGCCTCGTTAGCATAACTAGCAAGCTGCACGGATTGGTCACACACCACAGTAATTTACAACATGTTTACATGTGGCTGTCAAAGATAAAATCTTAAAGTATATTTCTGTCAAGTACATTTTAGTTTATTTATAAAATTGAAAAGTAATAACAATAGTAAATGGAATAGTATAACATACATCCAGGACATAAAGTTTATAATACTGAACAATTTCCTAAAGGAATTTTTTTTTTTACTTCTTTCAAATCTATAACCTCCTTTTTAATAAACATAAAATTATCATGCTTCATTTGCAAATCATTGCCATGTTTACATATCCCCATTAGCCAAAATACATTCATGAAGCTTTATTTCTTGTGGTCAGATATAAAATATTATAATATTGTTTACTTTTACAAACTACAATTATACTTCCTGAAATGTCTGACACGTTCTTTCCTCTTCTTCCTCTTCTGTCTGTTTTATCTGTAAACAGCCAAGCTCAGAATTGAAAGCATATATCTTTTGATACGATTTTCTGCAAATGTATGCAGATTTAATGTATAATTTCAAAATGTAAATATAATTTGTATCTAAGTAGATAGCATGGATCAAACTATTATCTAGTTAGGTTAAAAAAGGGCTAAATAAGAATATGAGATTGATATGTATAATAGGTAAAAAAGTAAAGAAGGAATCATGAAATTAGATTGCTAAATTATATGTAAATCTGGCTAATGTCCTACATACATGGCAATAAATTGTAACCTTCAGGCTACAAATCATTTGCAATTGGTTTGTTTCCATAAATTAAACATCTGACTTCACAGACTTAGACCCAAATGACTAGTGATGTTGAGAGACAACAGAATCATGTTTTCTCGAAGTTTCTGGTAACTTTTAAAAATACAAGATCAAGTATATGATGCGGAAAGTCAATGATGACGTTTCGGGGACAAGCTTTCCAGTGGTCATGCAGCATCACACCCCCGTTCCCTGTCCATCTTCCCAAATCACTTTTCCTGGAATATTTTGAAAATTTTGTTTTATCCTACACCAGTTCCTAAGCAGTCTTCTTAACTCTTGGCCTTTCTTGGCTTACTGTCCTCTCCATCTCCTTTTGTTCTGCCTTAGGACTGATCATTACTCTTTTTGGTGCTAACAATGCTTATATATTCTGGAAAATAGACCTCCTATGATTGGATGCAGAGGGATAGATAAGCACTAACTATACTTCTCCTTATAACTTCTTTCCTTAATTTCATACCTTGACACACTAGGCTATGCGAATGGATCTGATTTACCTATTGTGTTGGAGGAAAGGGAAATTAAGACATAGAGAAAAATCTTAAACTGTCTGCTGCTTGTTCTTATTGCCATTCCCCAGGGTAAAGCTCCCAGTCTTGAACCTCTGTGAAGGGTTGCCTTTGTGCACACAACTCCTTCCTTGATCTCCTCTCAGTTCCACTTTTCTTGGCAATTGCTGTCTTCTTCATACCTATACTTTGTGAACCTCTAATTCCCCTTTGGGAAACCCTCTCTCTTAATCACCAGGGCGTGTCTGATCTTCTTCTAGCATGTAATCGCTAGGCATAACATTCCACAGCATGACTTGTCTGAATATTTGAGTTATTCAAATTAGAAAATGCCCCCTGGGAGCTTCACCATGACAGTCAAAGATGGGCACTACACTCCAAGTTAACCCCCATTCTCCCTTCCCTCTTTCCCACCCCTCCTCCAGTGCTAAATAGAGATACACTCTTTATTTAGAAGCCTCCCATTATCAAATCTAATGCACACAGATACACCTGGTTCCCAAGGCCAAAAGCACTTTGTAGAGAGGAAGAGAAACTTTAGCTAAATATAACAATTTTCCAGGATCTCTGCTCTTTTTTTTTGTATGTATCACTTTATATTTATTACTCTGAGTGGTAATTGGTCCCTCTATCATAGTTTCTCCCAAACTCTGCTTTTTCCTGGCACTCTTGGGCCATCTGCCCTTGTTCTGTACCTTTTAATATAGAAGGAACTGAATAAACTTTGAAATGAGTGTGTTAGTGAGAACAGAATGGTGCATTTCCATTTTGCCTTTTTTAAGCAGAAGGAAGAATCATAGAGGATTTCTTTTCCTCATGTCCAGGCATCATTTCTACTGTGCCCTGGTATCAGCAAGGGAGTTCTTCTAGTTAAACTCACTCTTTTGGGCAAGAAAATGGCAGAAAGTAAGCATTTTAAAGCATTGTTATGGGTTGAAATATGTCCCTCTAAAATAAACTTTGCCTTTTCATACTGTTCATGGGGTTCTCAAGGCAAGAATAATGAAGTGGGAATGATGCTGAAGCTGAAGCTCCAGTACTTTGGCCACCTCATGCAAAGAGTTGACTCATTGGAAAAGACCCTGATGCTGGGAGGGATTGGGGGCAGGAGGAGAAGGGGACGACAGAGGATGAGATGGCTGGATAGCATCACGGACTCGATGGCTGTGAGTCTGAGTGAACTCCGGGAGTTGGTGATGGACAGGGAGGCCTGGCGTGCTGTGATTCATGGGGTCGCAAAGAGTCGGACACGACTGAGCGACTGAACGGAACGGAACAGAAAATAAACTTTGAGGACCTAACTCCCAGTACATGTTAACATGACCTTGTTTTGAAAGAGAATCTTTGTAGATGTAATCAAATTAAGATGAGATAGGGACCTAGTTCAACATGACTGGTGTCCTTATGATAAGAAGTGGAAATGAGACATGGTCACTACCCAGAGGGATGACCAGGTGAAGATGGAGTCAGAGAACTGAGTTATGCCACAAGCTAAGGAGTTCCTCGGGCTACCATAAGGTGGGAGAGGCAAGGAAAGATCCTTCGCTGGAGCCTTCAGAGGATCCTGGCCCTGCCAGCACCTTGATTTTGGACTTCTAGCCTCCAGAAATGTGGGGGAATACGTTTGTGTGTTTGTTTATTTGTTGGCCTTGCCATGTGGCTTATGGGATCTTAGTTTCCTCACCAGAATTTGAACTCAGGCCCTTGGCAGTAAGAGTACAGAGTCCTAGCCTGGACTGCAGGGAAATTTCCAATTTCTGTTGTTTTAAATCTCTCATTCTGTGTTACTTTGTCTGGTGGCCCTGTCATCATCAGTTATAAGTACCGTTGATGACATCTGCTGTGTGTTAGTTACTGTGTCATTTGCTTGACTGAGTCGTGTGTCAGATGGAAATGTAGGTTCTGAAGTCAGTCTCTGGGTACAAATTCTGGCTCACACTAAGGTAAGTTATGTAATTGTTACTTATTATTTCTATTATTTTCTCAAATCTTTATAATACTTTTGAAAGGTAGAAATTAATAACTCCATGTAACATTAGAGCCTTCTGAGGCATAGAGAAATTCACTGTTTACCCATGGAAACTTAGTTGGATATATTTGGAATATTTTTTTAACTTTTTACTTTGAAATGATTTCAAATCATAGAAAAATTATAACACAAAGAACTCTCATATACCCTTCACTCAGACTCCCCAGTTGTTAACATTTTTACCACATTTGCCTCATTGTTGACTTTGTCTCTCTGTGTAACTTATATATTTTATATTTTATTCCCTTGAGAAGTACAGACATGTGCCCCGTTTCCTCTTAATACGTCAATATTCAGTTCCTAACAAGAGCACTGTCGGGTCTAATGTCCCTTCATGTTCAGTCATGAACATCAGGAAATTAAAGATGATATATTACCATGTAAGTTATTGTTTTCTAAGTGAATATTTTTAATGTAAGAATAACCTGCATATAGAAAAGTGCACAAACCATAGATATACCACTTAATGAATTTTCACCAAATGAATACATCTGCGTAACTATTAATGAATTTCCACAAATGAATACATCTGTGTAACTATTAGTGAATTTCACCAAATGAATATATCTGTGTAACTACCAGACAGGTCAAGGAATAGGTTATTATTAGTACCCAAAAGGTCTCTACCCTCTGTCCCTTCCCTGTCACTTCCTCCTTCTCCTCCCCAAAGGAAACCATTATTCTGAATTTTATCACCATGGATTAGTTTTGCCTGCTTTTGAACTTTACATTACTACAATTACATTGATGTGGTTTTTTTTTTTTTGGTCTTTAAAAGACTGGCTTCTTTCACTGTGTTATATATGTGAGGTTCATTCTTGGTGTGTAGCTCTGTAATTTATTATTTATTGCTGTATAGTATTTCCTAGTATGGATACATCCAAGTTTACCCATTCTACTGTGATTGGACATGTGAGTTGTTCTCAGTATTTGACTGTTAACGTTTTTAACAGTCTTTGGGCATTTTTAACAGTCTTTTCTACATGTCTTTTGGTGCATATATGGGTACATTTCTGTTGGTTTTATTACCAGGAGTGGAATGGTTAGGTCATAGGATATGCATAAGTTCACCTTTAGTACCTGCTACCAAATAGTTTACCAATGTGGTTGTACCCTCTTCAGTAGTGTATAAGAGTTATAGTTGCTTCATATCCTTACTAACACTGGGTGTTATCATTATTTTTAATTCTAGCCTCTCTAACAGGTATACAGTTGTATCTCTTTGTGTTTTAATTTGAATTACCCTGATGACTAGTGAATCTGAGGACTTTTTCATTTATTTACAGACCACTTGAATAACCACTTTTGGGATGTTGTTGGAAACTGCTAGAGTTTAATTTTCCCTACTTCATCTCAAAGTTTATTTTTTAGTTCTTATCCTAAATTCTTTTCATACATCATGGTGTAAAATTTAGTTGGTCAATATAAACTAAATGAATACTGTAATATGGTAGTGCTGTAGGCACACCAGCTTTCGTTGTACCATTGGTTTATCACTTCATCAGCGTGTCTCATTCACAAGGCTGATGAGCTGATGCTTACTGGTGGCAGGAGACCTCGCTCCTCACAGCATGACCTCTTTACAGGGGAGATTGTCTCACTTAACGTTTGGTGACCGGCTTCTACCAGAGTGAATGATCCAAGAGAGAGCAAGGTGGAAGCTGCAGCAGGTTTGATAATCTGGCCTCAGAAGTCACATTCTGAGGGTATCTCGTTGGGTGCCCATGTTAGCTTTGTTTGATGTGGCCATACTAGGGTCATCTTGGGGTTGGTGGCCACAGTTGTTCTTATAAACTAAATTTCCTTAGGTCTTTTAAAAATGTAAATGAAGAAAAAATTACTTAACATATGTGTATTCTTTTGACAAGTGTAATAAATTGATTTATGGGTAACTAACTTCTCTTTCTTATAAGTGTTTTAGAGATTTGTGGGAGTGAATGGGTTTGGATTTTTTAAAATATAAATATTTATTTTAATTGGAGGCTAATTACTTTACAATATTGTATTGGTTTTGCCATACATCAACACGAATCCGCCACGGGTGTACACGTGTTCCCCATCCTGAACCCCCCTTCCCATCTCCCTCCCTGTACAATCCCTGTGGGTCATCCCAGTGCACCAGCCCCAAGCATCCTGTATCCTACATCGAACCTGGACTGGTGACTCGGATATTTTTGATAGTTTTTTTTTTTTTTTTACCATTTCATTCCTTTTCCCCTTTCTTATATTTCATGACTTATGGAGTAAAGAGACTTTGTGTGTATGAATGTATTTTGTGGTGAAGTCAGCATCTGTGTAGAAGATCAGCAGTCAGCAGCTGCTTCTCTAGGTTGGTTGTGGGGTGAGGAATGAGAAAGGAAAGAAAGGAAGGTTAAGACAGATGATGAACTTAGGCAGGTGAGGATTATTGCCCATTAAAGGTTTTATTTTTTGGAAAATATGTGCAAATTATTGTATGCTTCCTATCTACCATCTATTTTTAACATCTTTTACTGAGTGTGCCAGTCACATTTTCATTTTTAAAGTTATCTGAGGAATGTATGAATAATTCCAAGTGAAGTAGGCATTCACAAAATGTTTTTGGTCTTTTAGCATTAGATACATTAACTTTTTCTATATTTTATTACTAGTTTGCTTATAATAATGTAGCATATTATGACACAGTTTAGTCACCGTCTATTAGCTTCTCTTCAGTTCAGTTCAGTTCAGTCGCTCAGTCGTGTCCGACTCTTTGTGACCCCATGAATCGCAGCACGCCAGGCCTCCCTGTCCATCACCAACTCCCGGAGTTCACTCAGACTCACGTCCATTGAGTCCGTGATGCCATCCAGCCATCTCATCCTCTGTCGTCCCCTTCTCCTCCTGCCCCCAATCCCTCCCAGCATCAGAGTCTTTTCCAATGAATCAACTCTTCGCATGAGGTGGGCAAAGTACTGGAGTTTCAGCTTTAGCATCATTCCTTCCAAAGAAATCCCAGGGTTGATCTCCTTCAGAATGGACTGGTTGGATCTCCTTGCAGTCCAAGGGACTCTCAAGAGTCTTCTCCAACACCACAGTTCAAAAGCATCAATTCTTTGGTGCTCAGCCTTCTTCACAGTCCAACTCTCACATCCATACATGACTACAGGAAAAACCATAGCAAAGCTAAAAAGTACTCTTTAAAATGTACTTTTCTATTTCTAGTCTTCTTGACATATGTCTAAACTAAATTAAAAAAAAAAAAAAAACTAGACCAAAGCTGTGTGACCTAAGATGTTCACCTCAGCATCAAAATAATTAATATTTGCTGAGAAAAGCCAGGGACTGTGCTTAGCTCTTTTATATACATCATCATATTTACTGTTACAACTCTATACAATAACTTGTATTATTATCCTAATTTTTATAACTGAGAAAATTGCTGTTTAGAGAGATTAAGTAACTTGACTAAGGTCACATAGCTAATAAATGAAAGAGCCAGTCAGGAATTGGATGAAGTTTGATTTTAAAACTTCTTAATCTCTATAAAATATTGTGTTCAACAATAGAAGAATGCCCATGTGCATTATAACTTCAATACAATAGGACATTATGGCATTGGAAATTGTGTATCCAAATAATTTGTGTTAAGTTTGGAAATATATTTTAATAGCAAATAGAAGAATAAAATACACACTGATATGTTATGATATTCATATTATTATCTTTGCTATATAGAAAATTAATTGTGTGTGAATATCTATAGAAAAGAAGGGCAGTAGTAAATACAAGCATTAATAATGTTTATCTCTAAATGTGATAAGTATGAATGTTTTTTGCTTTCTTATTATGCATTTCTATAATGAACATTATTAGTTTTATAATCAGGAAAAAGATAATAAAAATCTTTAATTCTTACAATATGAGAGAGGAAATGTAATGACTTGTTTTTTATGATTAAAGAAATGAGTCCATTTAATAACTTCTGGATCCATTTAAAGGTGCAGTCATTCAGTTTGAGATCTGTTTTTGTTGTTTATGTCTATCTGATGTTCATACACAATGTAATATTCTCCTGCTGTTGGATTCTTGTTTTTATTTCTGTCTTATGTTGGAGATAAAGCAGAAAGTGTGTGTTTCTCATTGGGAAACTGGCATTTGAATGAGACAGTTGCTTTTCTCAGTTTAGAGAAGATAAAAGGAGTTATCAAATAATGTTTTCTTTCACCTAAGGATGTTGGTCCCACTTCAACAATTGGAATTGATTGAACTCCAGTGCTTACAAATTTAAAAGTCTAACACAGGGGCTCTGCTCACTCTGAACTTTACAAATCAATGGATAAACTCAAAACAAAAACCCATTACAAAGCACCTTAATGTTTATCTGTTTGGCAAGATAAGCATTTGTAAACAAGTATTTTCAACTGTGAGCATCAATAATAACACTATGAGATCTATATTGGATGTTAAATTTGCATACAACTATAAAGATAGGACAAAGCCAAAGGAGAAAATTACTTTTAAAAAAGTGGTCTTCTAGTCCATATTCTCAAATTGTTTTTCATTTATCTAAACTAGTGTAATTTCTCTTGACTTTTGATAGCATTTTTCTTATGGTCTCTGGAATGTAGCATCTCATGTGACAAGCATGTCTTTGGTAGTTGATTAAATAGTATTGCTTCTGGAGGCCTATAAACCAATTGAACCAGGCCAAATAAATGATACTAAATTGACTTGTATCTGATGTGTGTGTGTGTGTGTGTGTGTGTGTGTATAGTGATTGCTAATTAGTTTGCTATTTAGCTCTGAAGTTTTCAAATGTAAATCTTGATGTTAAATTTGGAGTTTGTGTTTTACTTACTGAGGTTAAGCAAACTGGGGGGAAATTTTTTAAAAATATATTATCTATGTGGAGTCAGTACTTTTTCATAAAAAGATCAACTATCAGGTTTCAATCAATAGTTCTATGGGCTCTGCCGTCTAGATCAGTGTTTCATAAGCTGTCTCTGGATCAGACAATGGACCAGATCCCCTAGCCCCCTCCAATTTGTTGCTGACCATTACCTTTATAAAATACAATATTGACATACTAGAACAATGGAACAGAGAAGGCAATGGCACCCCACTCCTGTACTCTTGCCTGGAAAATCCCAGGACGGAGGAGCCTGGTGGGCTGCAGTCCATGGGGTCACTAAGAGTCGGACTCGACTGAGCGACTTCACTTCCACGCATTGGAGAAGGAAATGGCAACCCACTTCAGTGTTCTTGCCTGGAGAATCCCAGGGACGGGGGAGCCTTGTGGGCTGCCGTCTATGGGGTCGCACAGAGTCAGACACAACTGAAGTGACTTAGCAGCAGCAGCAGCAGCAGAACAATGGAAAAGTGAAAATAAAGACATACAAAATAGAAACATATGTTTTAAATTATTAGTTTCGATAGATGTACAGTTATCAGCAAATTTTTATAAAAATTTTAAATCCTTACTTTCAATTTCTATAGTTATCTTGTCATGAACCAGTAACAGATACTTCTCAGACCTGCAGCAGTGTACCAGTCACACTTTAGCTCTTCTGTGGATTTCTCTGCTCATTTCTCAGCCCCACATTGCTGCTTGGCTTGTGCTGGGAGTCACATTAGGGAGCGGAATGAAGCTGACTTTGTTATCCTTACCACCACCTTCCCTTGAGAAAGCCTGTAGACTATATTATATCTGTGTAGTACTGGGGTCTATCAAGTGTGGTGTCTTGATTTTATCCATGTATTTATAAACATTGCAGCAGGTGTTCCCAAGGTTAAGCTGCCTGTGGTTTCACATGATCACTTCAACTAATAAATGGGCCAGTGTCGGGGGATCCCCCAAACTGAATACACAACTCAACTAGGGGAAAATATTACTGAGTGTTTTAATCTGTATGGATGAAATAGCTAATCATGGCCACAACAGTGAAGTTTTAAAACATTGTTAGAACTCAGTGTAATTGTTGACACTGCGTCCCTTGCTGTGGCTCATGTAGACAACTTAAGCTTATTCGTTTAATTTTCTCCCGGTTTAAAACTGAGTTTTCAGGTTACCGCAGGAGTTAGATGGAGAAGGCAATAGTACCCCATACCAGTACTCTTGCCTGGAAAATCCCATGGACAGAGAAGCCTGGTAGGCTGCAGTCCATGGGGTTCGCTGAGGGTCAGACACGGCTGAGCAACTTTTACTTTTCACTTTCATGCATTGGAGAAGGAAATGGCAACTCACTCCAGTGTTCTTGCCTGGAGAATCCCAGGGGTGGGGAAGCCTGGTGGGCTGCCATCTACGGGGTTGCACATGACTGAAGTGACTTAACAGCAGCAGCAGCAAGAGTTAGAATCCATTCAGCATTTCAAAACTTCTTCCCTCTTCCTCACTAGTTGATTCTCACCCCTCAGGGAATGAATGCAGCCTACAACCCAAGTCTGCAGGGGAGCAGGAAGGTAGAAGAGGATTCTCTTGCTTGATATTTTCTACCAGAGGTAGGTACACTGGCTGCCATGCTGCTCTCAGCACAGTCAGTGTGACAGCTGCTTCATGAGATGGAGAATTGGCATTTCTGCAGCTGTTCTTGCTTCTGTTGAATAATTCACTGGTTGTAAGATATCAAGACCATCCCCATGGAAAAGAAATGCAAAAAAGCAAAATGGCTGTCTGGGGAGGCCTTACAAATAGCTGTGAAAAGAAGAGAAGCAAAAAGCAAAGGATCAGATGGTGACTGCAGCCATGAAATTAAAAGGCGCTTACTCCTTGGAAGAAAAGTTATGACCAACCTAGATAGTATATTCAAAAGCAGAGACATTACTTTGCCGACTAAGGTCCGTCTAGCCAAGGCTATGGTTTTTCCTGTGGTCATGTATGGATGTGAGAGTTGGACTGTGAAGAAGGCTGAGCGCAGAAGAATTGATGCTTTTGAACTGTGGTGTTGGAGAAGACTCTTGAGAGTCCCTTGGACTGCAAGGAGATCCAACCAGTCCATTCTGAGGGAGATCAACCCTGGGATTTCTTTGGAAGAAATGATGCTAAAACTGGAGCTCCAGTACTTTGGCCACCTTATGCGAAGAGTTGACTCATTGGAAAAGACCCTGATGCTGGGAGGGATTGGGGGCAGAAGGAGAAAGGGACGACCGAGGATGAGATGGCTGGATGGCATCATGGACTCAATGGACGTGAGTCTGAGTGAACTCCGGGAGTTGGTGATGGACAGGGAGGCCTGGCGTGCTGCGATTCATGGGTCGCAAAGAGTCGGACACGACTGCGCGACTGAACTGAACTGAATTGAGCCTTTCCCTTCTCCAGGGGATCTCCCCAACCCAGTGATCAAACCCAGGTCTCCCATTTTGCAGGCGGATTCTTTAGCAGCTAAGCTACAGAGGAAGTCCAAGAATACTGAAGTGGGTAGACTATCCCTTCTACAGCAGATCTTCCCGACCAGGATCAAACCAGGGTCTCCTGCATCGCAGGCAGATTCTTTACCAACTGAACTATCTGAGAATCCCTTTGTAACTGAGCTATACAGGGAACTGTTTGTAATCCCACCCTTAATTTTGGATGTGATAAATATTATAGATACAGCCTCCATAAACTGTAGTTGTTCAGAGTCTTCAATAATTATTTAGAGTGTAAAAACTTCTGAGACCAAAACATTTGGAAGTGCCGCTCTGAAAGAATCAGGCAGTTAATTGTGTTTACAATGAAATGCAGAGACAATCTGACTATGAGAATTTAGGAGTTTTTGCTATTTGATAGTTGGTATACAGTATGCCATAGTAGTAGCTGGGTAGTGTCCAGACAAAGAAACAAATTCTTCCTTAGAACTTTCAGAAGAAACACAGCCTCGCCAACTCCTTGATTTTAGGAATTCTGACTTCCAGAATTACAGGAAAACTAATTTGTTTTGTTCTAAACCATGAAGCCTCTGGTAATTTGTTGAGGTCATAATAATAAACTAATATAGGCTTGTTTCAGAGGAATATGATTTGTTGAATTTCTCCTGTATACCAGGCCCTGAGCAAGATCACATAACCAGCAGTTAGAAAAACTAAGGTTCAAATTCAGGCTTACCTACATTCAGAGAGTAAGCTCTTTTCACTGAACTACATTTTCCACCAAAAATATAATGTTAACTTCAGTAGGATCAGTTCTGGAAACTTTTGAATTCTCTAAGGAGGATGATCTGTGTTATTATGTATCATTATCACAGTTAAGGTCCCGATGCCACATTGATCTTGCACCTTTACTTGGCTATTAATGACCACTTGATATATATAGTGCTGTGAGTGACTTTATTGCCATTCAGTATCTTCCAATTGGGAGTTATTTTCCTCCACATTCCTCCACTTATTCCTAAGTAGAAATTAACTCTCAGACTGCAGCATGTTCATTTACCTTTGAAAATGAAATGTGTGAGTGTTGAATGTCAGGCTCTCTCTCATGAGACAGATATTCTAGAATGAATTTGCATTCAACATGGGTAAGATAAGATTATTTGCTTTATCTTTTAAAAAATTTGTTGGTGAAATATGCTGATTCTTCTAGTCTCAAGCTGAATATTTACCTATCATATAGATATTCACCACCGGCTTATCTGGAGGAATATTTTAAAGGTGGGATGGGTTTTAAAACAAATTATTTAGGATAGATGGAGCTTGTTTTTTTTTTAGGCAGCTTAACTGTAAACATGTTTAAAAAAAAAAAACAGATAAAAATATCCAAATGTTCAGACATGCAATTTAAATGCTCCAGAAATACCACGTATTTGGGGAAAGCGAAAGTGAAAGTCACTCAGTCGTGTCCAGCTCTTTGCGACCCCATGGACTATACAGTCCATGGAATTCTCTAGGCCAAAATACTGTATTTGGGGAAGCCACATTGATAGGCCCATGTCTTAAGGTGGTGGTAGCAAACAGGATATTTTCATTTTGACTTAATCTTTGCTTTTCCTCTACTCCTTTCCATACTGTTCCAAGAGTTATGATATTAATTTCTTAGTTGATATTAGGCAGAACTCAAGATCACTAAATCCCTAAACAGCTACCTGTTGTGATTACAGCTACTTCTACTAGATTCCCCATGGGAGATCCTTTCACTGAGGATGAGGCCAAGTCCATGAGTACTGTTTATCACTTTATAGGTTTGCTGGCAGCATCTCATATGGAATTCCTAGGCCTGATGAGTTATGCTGGGCTACATAAGGGTTGAAACCATTCCTATGGTTTGTTTAAGGCCTAACTGAAAACAGTTCCTTCTGATCTTTTCACTTTAATGGCAAAGGAAAGGATAAACCTGAAGGAATAAGGGGGTGGAAGGGATGATTTTTCTCCCGCTAGGACCAAGAGTAAAGTGGTCTAATGCTCTGCCCAGGCCAGGCCTTCTTTTCACAAGACGGGAAGCAGAGTTTGGGTGAGTGGGCAGAGGAGGCAGTTGAGGGAGTTGACTAGTAGGTAGAAAGCAGGGCTTCATCCTCTTTCTAGAGCTGATGGGAAAGTCATTTTAATGAGACAAGTCAGAAAGGACAGGACATCTGAGGAACCAAATCCAGCTGGAGAGCATCACCAGATGTGGTGCCCTTGACTTACCACAACACTGGGAGTTCTTCCCTCCGTCCCAACACCATGGTCCAACGAAGATCCTCAGAAATTAACACTGCTTCTCCTTAAGAGTGGAGGGCAGGGGGACTAGAGCCTTGATCAGACCCCGGAGGCCAAAAATGTATAGGTATTTTCCAACAGATGGTTAATGCCTGGTCAAGACTTACCTCCCCAGGCATGTCTAGGGTCTGTCAGGTCTATAGGGAGGTGAGACAGAAGCTGGTGCTCCTCCCTACCAGCCTTCCACAGAGCCTGTGCTGCCTCATTCCTCCAGCACTCCATTTAAATCAAGGGAGGCAAGGAATCTTGCCAGTTTGCATTGTTAGGTGGTGTGTGTGACCGCAGCCTCTGAATGCTCTGGGATGCTCCATGGCAGTGCAGTAATAACATGGTTGATTTAGTTGCTCAGTCGTGTCTGACTCTTGTGACCCCATGGACTGTATCCTACCAGGCTCCTCTGTCCATGGGATTCTCCAGGCAAGAATTCCGAAGTGAGTTGCCATTTCCTTCTCCAGGGGATCTTCTGGACCCAGGAATCAAACCCAGGTCTCCTGCACTGCAGCAGATTCATTGCCGACTGAGCTACAAGGGATTAATGCAGCAATAAGTATGAATCAGTTAAGCGGTTATTAGGTTCAGAGTTTCAGGCAATGGCACAGTTGGCTTCACACTGACTTTATTATATGTGAAATCCCCATAGCTTTCACAAATTCTCAACTCTATTTTTGACCTCCTAAATCTTTCTTCAAAATTTTGAGATTCCATTAATCTACAAAGCTTCTTTCTAACTGTGATGTGGGAGTAATTTTCTTTATTTTGTCCTATAAGTTCTATTGTGGTTCAGCATTTTTAAAAAATTGATGACTCTATTGTGTGTGTGTAGATATATATATTAATTTTTCCCTATTCTTTTGTGTGGTCAAGCACGTTTTGAAGGCACCTATTGTTACTGTTCAGTTGCCAAGTTGTGTCTCTTTGCGACCTCATGAACTGCAGCATCCCAGGCTTCCCTGTCCTTCACCATCTCCCAGAGCTTGCTCAAACTCATGTCCATTGAGTCAGTGATGCCACCCAACCATCTTATCCTCTGTCATCACTTTCTTCTCCTGCCTTCTGTCTTTCCCAGCGTCAGGGTCTTTTCCAATGAGTTGGTTCTTTGCATCACATGGCCAGAGTATTAGAGCTTCAGCTTCAGCATCAGTCTCTAAATTTTGAACCAGTTACAACCATCTGAAAGCAGGGAATGATTTAATAAAATGGCAGGTACCATACTGACCGCTGGAGGGCACTAACATTACTGAAAAAACAAAGCATCTTTTTGGAGTAAAGAAATAAAAATACCAGAGGAGTTGCTTGCAAGATCTTCACATATTTATCTATCTCTATTTACAGATTTCTGCACAGAGCTTCTAATGTGTTCTAAAACTTTCATGTTTAAACTACTTTAATGTTATCGGTCTCATAAAGCAAATTTAAGGCAGGCCTGAAAGCAGGACTTTAAATAAATGAAGAACATTACAGCTCGATTCTGGCTACTTATCTGGTCATTGCTGAATTTTTGGGATACCAATTACTGGTCAGTTAATTGCTGTCTTTATTAATAAAAATAAATAACATGATTTAGGAATTTACATAGAAAAAGCAGCCGTTTCATTTAAAGACTTTACTAGAAATGCTTTGTCATCATTTATGTGATCTTTCTACATATTCATTCTTTGGAACATTCTGTGATTTCTTTTGCCAATTAAGAAGACGGCTGTGGCATTTTGCATCCTTAAGGCTGTACTGCTGGAACTCTAGCACAAAGCAGTCACCATCTTTTCTTTGTCTTCACTGAAGAGCTAAGATAGGCAGGGATCAATTTTACTTCTCCTAAATGAGAACTACTCAAGGATTTTTATGTTGTAACTGCCAATTGTCAATTAAGAGCCAAGGAAAGCCAGATTAAGCGAGTATTTCAACACCAGAACATTAAAATAATTCATGTTTATAAAGCACTTTAAAATTTATGAGTATTTGCCTACAAGCCTGAGAATAATTTCTTGAGATAAGAAAGTGATAAGTGGTTTTTCCCACTTTATGGATTAGGAAACACCAACTCAATGGACATGAGTTTGAGTAAAGTCCAGGAGTTGGCGATGGACAGGGAGGCCTGGCATGCTGCAGTCCATGGCGTTGCAAAGAGTTGGACATGACTGAGCTACTGACTGAACTGATTCCTAAAGTGTTGCATGCCATGAACCATTCCTGATGTTGGTTATCCTTATGGTTAGCAAGTGCAAGAGTACAGTCTTCTCTGGGGATCTTCTGATTTCTAGTCTTTTCTACTCAGGTATCTAGAAGTCTTTTCTACTCAGGTATCTATTATTTTCCTTACTCACTTTCATGCATTTTTTTAAGTTTAAAATAATGTTATTTAACCCATTTTCTTCATTTTTTCCTGCATTTCTGCCCAAATCTTTAATTCTATTTTAATCATTATTTTGACACAGTCTCAGAATTATCTAGTGAGAATGTAGCTACTTATTAATTCATTTACTCTGTTGCTGCTGTTAAGTCGCTTCAGTCGTGTCTGACTCTGTGCGACCCCATAGACGGTAGCCACCAGGCTCCCCTGTCCCTGGGATTCTCTGTTGAGCAAAACAAAGATCCGCATCCAGTTGGAGTTTATATTCTAGAGGAGGAGGACACATAATAAATAATAAAAATACAAATGAGTAATTATATCATATATTAGAAGGTACTAAGCACTTAGAAAAATAATAAACAGCATAATAAGGAGCACGGAGAGTTGGGGAGGGGGGTAATTGTATTTTAAGTAGGTTGGCCTTCCTGAGAAGGAGATGAGGGAGCTAGCCTCGTGAATGTCTACAAGAAGACAGAATAGCTAAAACAGGCTGTCGAGTCAGAGAGAACCTGGCTCATTGAGGGTCTTAAAGAAGGACACCAGCATGGATGGGGTGTGAAGTGAGTGGAGGGGAAAACATGAGGGGAAGTGGTCAGAGAGGTGGGGTGTGGGGCAGCCCACGCTAAGACTTTGAGGGCTGCTGTAAGGATTCTGCCTCACACTGAGTGAAATGGGTGGTCAGAGAGTGGAAGGACATGATCAGAGCAAATATTTCAATAGGATCTTTCCCGCTGGTGTGTGGAGAATAAACTGTATGTGTGAGTCAGGGGAGAGGTTTAAGTGTAAAAAAAAGACAAATAGGCCTGTAATTATAGCAATCTAGATCAAAGTTGATAGGCTGGGAATTGGGGCACTAGTGGCCGAGGGGTGAGAAATGGGCCGCTTCAGGGCACTCTTTCAAGGCAGAGCCAACCCAGTTTTCCTGATGACTGAATGTATGATGCAAGTGAAGGTAAGAATGGCTTCCAAGCGTGCACCTGAGCAACCAGGAAGTTGGTGTTGCCGTCAACCTGGAGCGAGCAGCTTTGTGGGTTGAGGTGGGTAGTTCAGGGGTTTAGATCTGAATGATATCCACTTTAAGATGCAGTTAGGCATGGAGTGGAGAAATTGACTAGGTGGTGAAATGTGGGAGCTCAGAGTTTCAGGAGACAGGTCTGACCTGGATGTGGTGTGAGAGCCATCAGTGTTGAAGGCATGGGGCTGGGTGTCACCGGCGAGAGAAGAGCACCAACACCCTCTTCCTGGTTACTCCATCGTCGAGAGGATAAGCCAAAGAAGAGAAGCCAACAAAGGAGATCGAAAAGCAGTGAGTGGTGATATAGCAGGACATCCAAGAGAGTCCAGCATCCTGGTGAGGAATGCAGCTGCTACGGCACTCCTCCTCAGACCCTGTAGCTCTCAGGCCTTTTCCCACCCAGAAGAATTATTAAGTGGCCTCGGAGCATGGACGTTTTTCTTTGAAGGCAAACAGAGATGGAGATTTTGTCTTATTCCAGCTGTCTTTTTTCCTCTCTCTCAGTTACACATTTGCTTATTTTTAAAAAGTTTAGTATCAATTTTCATTATCTAAGAATAAAAAGCAATAAAATAGAAACTTGCTGAAGTAATTTAAATCATCAGGTCTTACTTCTGAGATAATAACTCTGCATTTTATACTTTCTTCTTACACATTTGTTTCTTCAGTTATTTCAATATCTCTCAAATTAGAAGAGTTTATATTATCACATTTCATAGATGCAAAAGACTGAGGCTTAGAAAAATTATTATAACTACTTTTTACATGCAGTCAGTATATTTGATTTCCATAAAGCATATACTTGAAAAGTTTTGAATCACTTTTCTTTTAATATTCCTTTATTTATTTGACTCCACTGGGTCTTGGCTGCACCATGTGGCTCTTTTGCTGTGGCACATGAACTCCCTAGATATGTCATGGATGAAGGCTCAGTGGTTGCAGCATGTGGGCTTAGTTGTTCCGAGGCATGTGGGATGTTAGTTCCCTGTGCAGGGATTGAACCTCTGTCCCCTGAATTGAAATGCAGATTCTACTAGACCACCAGGGAAGTCCCATTCATAAAGCTTATACTTTTAAAATGTGCGTCTGTGACCAAAATCTGAAGCATGTCTATAAGAAGAGTATATATTTTAACAAACTCTCTTAACAAGGATAATTTTAAAAGATTTATTCCAAATGTTCACGAAGAACCTTTGGGGAATTTTCACCTAAGAAATATACAGTCTTTTTACATTTAAAATTTATAGCAAGGTGGTTATAATATAAATAGGGAGAACCTCTCTTTGAGACAATTTTGCAAAACTTAAGCAGATCTGAAATCTTTTGAATGTACAGTTTTGATCCAACAATTCTGTAGTTGGATATCTACAGTAAGAAATAGAGATACGAGCAAAGGTTTATAGTGAAGACTTTTTATTATCTAAAAAATTGGAAATGACCTACATAAGTTTTGTTATATCCAGGTGATGGAAAGCTACACAATTTCAAAAATAATGCACTATAATGTTTAATGACATAGAAGAACATCCACTATATAGTATAAGAGAGAGAAGAAAGCAGGTTATTAAACAATATGTATGCTATCACTGTCTTTTATTGCAAATTTTATTATATTGAGAAAAAGCTAGAGGTCAGCAAGCATTTTCTGTAATGGGTCAGGCAGTAAATTTTAGGTTTTGTGGGCCACAGTTCTGTTGTAACTATTTAGCTTGGTTGTGTAAAAATATGTATATGTAAATAAATAGGCCTGGCTGAATTTAACTATTGGGTTGTAGTTTGCCAGTCCATGTGCTTTGGTAGTTTCCTGACCCCTGATCTATAATTGTAAACAGTGATTAATATCTAGGACCTATAATCCTAGATTTAATTTTCTTCTTTTTGCTTGTCTACAAGATCATATAGATACTTCTTTGTTGTCAACAGAAATGTAGGATTAGATGAAATTATGATATTGAATTTAATTAGATTTCACTTTTATATTATCAATGATATATTGTTATTGTTACTCATTCAGTCAGAATAGGATTGATTTTT
The DNA here is from genome assembly GCA_006408695.1 of Aepyceros melampus. NCBI lineage: Eukaryota > Metazoa > Chordata > Mammalia > Artiodactyla > Bovidae > Aepyceros > Aepyceros melampus. The sequence goes on from SJXQ01012534.1 coordinate 430,865, forward strand.
ATCAGAAGAATAAATTAAAATAAAGGCAACGTTGGTTATTCAGATACCGAGCATATTGTGTTATAGCCTAGTTGTTTGTGAAGTTGAAAATTCAGAACCGACTTTCCTTATGACCCAAAATACTTCCTATGATGTTGTGCTTCCAAATAAAAGATGATTTTGATTTTAGCTTCTGAAAAAAACATGATGAGGAATTAGAAAGTTTGGTTGGTAGGACAAATAGACATGGCATTTCAAAGAAGTTTCCAAAAGCTTCTAAATTTTGGAGTGTCAGCAGCATTCTTTGCTTTACTGAAAGAGAGAGCAAGGCCAGTTGATTGTGTAAATCAAATATGTGCCAGAGTTCTCAAGTCTTTCTGCTTATGGAGCCCAGTCAGTGCTGTGTTGGTAAATACTTAACAATGAACCTTGGGTGGGGGAAGGTGGGAGTGAGGGGTTGCTGGCTCCTCTGTGCTGCTGCTAAGTTGCTCCAGTCATGTCCAACTCTGTGTGACCCCACAGACGGCAGCCCACCAGGCTCCCCTGTCCCTGGGATTCTCCAGGCAAGAACACTGGAGTGGGCTGCCACTTCCTTCTCCAATGCATGAAAGTGAAAAGTGAAAGTGAAGTCGCTCAGTCGTGTCTGACTCTTAGCGACCCCATGGACTGCAGCCCACCAGGCTCCTCCGTCCATGGGGTTCTCCAGGCAAGAGTACTGGAGTAGGGTGCCATTGCCATTTCCTGGCTCCTCTGTAGCATTTGCCAATTTCTGTAGTGTAAATATTTCCAACTGTAGGCAATTTCAAACTACCAATGGGACTCATAAAATTCCTGAATATGTAATAATCCCGTGTGAGCCAGCTCCAGCACGCCACTGGGTCAAATTACAATGAATCCCAATCCCAGTTACTATAAAGACACCAGCTGCTACTCTTTCTCCTCCCTCTCCTCCACCAAATCTTTTTTGGAAGCCTGAAGAGTTTACATTTTCCTGGTAAGGACATCCTGCTGCTTGCTTTTGCAGAATTGCTCTGCTCTTATCAATCCCTGTGGCTGCTGAGGCTTCTGCTGTTTACTGCTGTGTGGGACTCAGCACTACTCCTTCCTTATGAGGGCTGTTATAAATAACTGCCTAGGTGGTCCTCTGTGGCTCTATTCCATCAATTCTTGCCAACTCAGCTTGACTACTGAACAGGACTTTTTGTTAGAGAGGTCACCTGAGCAACAAGAAGGAATCAGAGTCTCATTGGCCTGACCTAGTGCTGGTCATTATAGATTCCAGGATGGCGTTGACAGGAAGGACCACAGAGAAGTGGGATGAGGGCAGAACTGCACTTTAGGGAAAACCATGAGGGAATCTGAACACATGTTTGTGGTGGTGATAACTGCCTTCCAGAAGCCCAGGTCTGGTCTGGCAGCAAAAGCGTGATTCTCTTGCCAGCTTTGATTATTCATCATAGTTTCTACTAGACCACAGAAGGTTGATGCCACCCAGCCCCTGAAGCCTGGGGATGGCACAGGAGGAGTGGAGTGGAGAATGACCATCGCCCATTTGCAGCACTGGGAGTGAAGGACAGAATCTGGGAATTGTGTGGTCATGGGGCTGTGACCCGCTTCTGCCTGGGGCCTATCAGGTCTTTTATCATATAGCTCAGGTATTTCATCAGCTTCAGCGTGCTCCACACCAAGCTGCATTTTGTCTAACGTTTCCATTACCCTTATTATAGGGCTGGCTATGGAATCATCGGCGTTATTTAAATACAGCTCTCACAATAAAACTACAGAGGATTGAGCTATGCTATCTTTGTATTTCAGTTTTATTATAATGGAAGAAAGGGCTTATTGACAATTTTTTTTTTCTAACAATAACTCATTAGGTGCTGTCAAGAGCAAAAATCTTAATGGGCTTCAGCTACTTGAGCCATATGTGTTATTTCTTTCTTTCTCACCCTCAGGGCCATTTGGAATGAAGGATACTTAGGAAATGGACAACATATTGTCAAATTTAAAAGCATATGGGGCTGAACAGGATGCTACTGAAGGCTCATGGTCTTATAATCTAATATTTATAAGCAATTAAAGTTCACCAGAGTCTATAAAAACATGCCATAGCTATGAGTCAAATTAGTGCCTTGACCTACCCAATTAGACAAAGAAAACATCAGTATCATCATTAGATGGCCAAGTCCCTTCTTAGAATTAATGTAAATAGTGATTATGCTTACAAACCAAAGGAACACTGTGTTTTCAAACCAGAATAAACAAACTTATGCTAAAAAACACAAAAAATATGGGTGGGAAAGAGTTTGTTCCTGTTTGATTAGTGAACTGACAAAGGGGAATTGTCTTTTAGTATCTGAGCAAAAATTTCCTTTTGACTCCAGTCAATCTCTCTCTTCTTTTATGGGGACTGACTACTCATAGATTAAAGTCATTCCTTTGTCAGTTGAGGTGGAAGAGCAAAGAATTTCAAGCCTTCCAGAGAGTCCTTGATGAATTCGTAATTTCAAACCACACCCAGATGCAGGTGTAACAACCAGTCATCTCCCTGCTGAGAGGGAGATGTTTACCCTTTCATCCTGGTAAGTGAGAGAAAGATGTTTCAGAGCCTTGGCGGGACCTTCTATTGTGACAGAACAAGTAAAATTATACAGGTGCTCACTTCCTGTCTCTAATTTCCTGTTCTCAGGATTTCCTCTCTGCTTTCTCTATTCATTGATCAGAGTTTCCAATTACAGAAACCATTCAAGAAGATGAGCTTGCCAATAAATTTAAGAAGGGCAGGTGAATGAGTGTAGAGTAAGGAAGTTACTGTAAATTATTAACTTTTCAATTGCAAGAATATTTTCGAGACCCTTCTCTAGGGAAAACTAGGACTCTCATCAAAATCACTTTGTTCTTTAAGTAGAAACCAAAAGATGCTTTGCTTTAAATTTATGAAAACAAATGAACTTTTTAAAAATGTTTTGCTATGAAAGGATAGTGGGGGAACAGTAGAAATCTTTTTGTTGTTTTTTTTATGATATCTATTTAATGTCTGTATATACAAAATAACCCTAAAATTCTGTAAAATAAGTTGGTCTGATTATTCTGATTATCTTCAGTAAGGCCATTAATAGGTTTGTAGTATGTTTTACCAGCAGCATGTGGCATAGTCTTGACATCTTCATTATTCTTAGGATTTAAGGATCACTTTATTCTTTATTGGGGCTTCCCTGGTGGCTCAGATGGTAAAGAATCTGCCTGCAATGCAGGAGACCCAGGTTTGATCCCTGCGTTGGGAAGATCTGGAGAAAGGAATGGCTACCCACTCCAGTATTCGTCCAGAAGCCTGGTCCATGGTCACAGAAGCCTGGCAGACTACAGACATTGAATAACAGAGTGAATTTATTCAATATCATACTTTAGTCATTCTTAGTCACCATAATGCTGTACTTATATTTTCAGTTAAATAAAATTTGTAGACACTCATGAGGTATTAAATTGAGTGCTTTGTGTAAGTCACGTGGTAGTGCATTAATGTTCAGTTAACATATTTCATTTCTCCCACTATCCATTCTCCCTCCCTCTTTTCCTTTTTTCTCTTTCCTTCTTTACTTCCATATATTAATATTTGCTAAATATCTATAGTGTTTTATTCAAAGTTGAGCAGATAGCCGCTTGTCTTCCCCTTGTCTCCAAGGAGTTCTCAGTTGAGTGAGGCAGCTGATGATTTCCCCTTTGAATATCTAATCTATTTCATCACTCACGAACTTTCCTTGGAAGGGATGTGTTACCTATTATTCATTTGTATACAGTTTTTTCCTATTATTTTCTGCTGTGTTGCAAGCTATTTTTTGTGACTTATTTGATGTTAATTGCTTCAATCACCTCTTTAAAAGACACTTTTGTTTTCTTTCAGTCTCCTAGCAACTTCTCAGTTCTTTAAGACCTTACAAAAATAATTCAGGCTGTGGTGAATTCATTAACAAATTCGCTTCATAATTTAGGATTTTTGTTGGATCTGCCAATATGTGCAGAGCATATTTCAAAATGACCATTTTCCTGAACTGTTTATATAAGAAAAATATCAAACTCTTATTTTTTAGTATGCCTGTTTTACTTTGAAATTGTTCACTGTTGTTTTCTTTAAAATGAGAACATTTTGATTTTTTCTCAACTATCTTAGACCATAATTTTTTTCAGAATTTTCATATATCACTAGATGCAGTGTTTTAAGGAAAACATGCTTTATGAAAATCTCATTTATTTTCTTAAAAATTATTGAACTGACATCAGTTTTATGATATTTTTCAATTGTTAATAATTCTTAATCTGAGGATGAGCAAGGTCATCTTTCCTTTTGATTTTCCTAGAAATTAGATTTCTTGTGTAAGTTTACTTGTGTATATGTGTACAAATATAAATGTATGTATGTATCTAGAAAGATTATATATATACACACACACACCCCACACACAGAGATTTAAATGAGATATAACTTTTTTCATGAAACATTTGAGAGTAAATTGTAGGGATCATGTTTTATTACTGCTGTAAAGACCTCAGTGTGCAGCTCGTGAGAATATGAACTTTAACTTACATAACCGCAGTACCAAAATTAGGAAATTTAATGTAAATCCAATAGTATGATATAATCTATAAAACATTTTTAAATGATGTAATTTCCATTAATTGTTTCAATAATGTTCTTTATATAGCTTTCTATCAGTCTCAGATCCAATTCAGGAACTACGTTACATTCAGTTGTCATATCTCTTTAGTCTCCTTCATCTGGAACACTATCTTGGTCTTTCTTTGTCTAAAAATGACATTAATATATATGTTTTTTGGTTTTAAATTAATTTTATCTATATTTTAAATCAGAGCATAATTGATTTATTATATTAATTTTAGCTATCCAATGTAGTGATTCAATATTTTTATAGATTGTAATTCATTTAAAGTTATTACTAAATAATGGCTATATTTCCTTGTGCTATACAATATGTCTTTGTTGGTTTCTTATTTTATATGTAGCAGCTGTGTCTCTTAATCCCATATCCCTATTTTGCCTCTCTTCCCTCCTCTTTCTGCACTAGTCACCACTAGTTTGTTCTCTATATGTCTGAGTCAGTTTCTGTTTTGCATATTTGCTTGTTTTCATTTTTAAATTCTACATGTGATAACATACAGTATTGGTCTTTTCTGACATTTCACTAAGTGCAATACCCTAAGCTTAATAAATATAATTTCTACATCCATGCATTTTCCCATGCCTGATAGGACTTCATTCTCTGTCATGGCTGGATAATACTACTGAACATACCACATCTTCTGTATTCATTGATTCATTGATGGGCACTTAGATTATTTTCATACCTTGGCTATTATCAGTAATGCTGCAATGAATATATGAGTGCAGATATCTCTTTGGGATCTTGTTTTTATTTCCTTTGGATATATGCCAGAAGTGGGATTGCTGGATCGTATGGTGTTTCTATTTTAAATTTCTGAGGAACCTCAGTACTGTTTTCCATAATGGGTGCGCCGATTTGTGTTCCCACTAACAGTGCACCAGGGTTCCTTCCCTTTTATCGACATAAAATGATATGGCTGTTTTGGAAGAATACTGATTATTTTATAGAATGTACCTCCATTTGAACTAGTTTGAGACTTCCTTACAGTTTTATTGAGGTTACATTTCTTGGGAGCAATACTTTTGAATGGAAATTTTGTTCTTTTCAAGATACACACCTTCCCATATCAAAATATCTCTGTAATTTATATTAGTTTGTAATTTATAACTAATTGATGGGATGATAATTTGAGATTATATAAATATCCTGTTCTTCATGAAATCTTCATCCACTAGTTTAAGCATATATTGATGATTCTTGCCTTAATTATTTATTAATTATTGATTGTTTAACATGTGATTTTCTATATCATTTATTCCTTCTACATTACAATGTAAAGAAGAATTTTCTTTTCTCCTTTATTCATTCACTTATATCAGCATGTATCCTTGGATTCTTTTATTCAGATTTTATGCTTTTGCTTTCATTTTTTAAACCAAATCATTGATAGTCTCAGATATGGTTGATAGAAGCTCCTTTTGCACTTTGTTATTCTCATTTTCTTTTATTCAGTGATACATCGATCTATAAGAGCTTTCTTTGCTTATATTAATTTACTATCTGAGTCACAAAAGTGCCTGCCGTGTTAATGAAATTATCAAAGACTATTAGGTAAAATATAATTTTCAAAAGGTTAAAAACGTGACTCATATTTAGTCATGATGAGTGTGTATTAAATAATTAGTTACCTCATTAGTGAAGGGAGCAGTAGGATGGTAAATCTGACTGAAAGAAGAATTTGAGAGTCTGAGTACTTATAGTCAGTGAAAAAGAAAGCAGAATAAAATTGCAGTTAAGTTTTCAAACTAGTTAATGTGCTACATAGCAATAAAATTGTAACCATTTATATATCCTTTCTATGAATAAAAATCTGCAAATTAACATCTAATTTCAGAGCAAGACAGTTAACAATATAAAACAATAAATTAAACAAAGATGCATTCTTCTAGAAATTTAAATAATCCTTGTTTGGGTCTGTTATGCAGTGGTTCATATTACATTGCAACAACAGACAGTATTTGTTGCCTTATTTCTGAATTTCAGATAATTTTCCTTATTACCTCAGAGCTATATTTGTTTTAAAATGACATGTCAGAACTTTTGGCTTCTAGTTATCAATTTTAATAGAAAATCTAAAGTTTCCGCTGCTGTCTTATGTGAATCTTTGTATATTTCTCTTACTGCAGTGTAAGCCCATTTCACCTGTGAAGTTAGAATTTGTCTGCTGTGATAATACAACTTGAAGGTGAAGACAGAGTAGACCTTTGGCCTCCTCTTTTTAAAATAATTAACTACCCATCATTTTATTCTATCCACCTTATCTCATCATTTTTAGTATTTTTCTTCTTAATATTTGCTTCTGAATATACTGGTGGCTACTTATACCATACTCCTTCAGAGATGATTTACAAGTTTTCCCCTTCAGCTACTTGTGTTTATCTTTTAATAATTCATTGGATATTACAATTGAATTTCCTTAAGTCCCTGCTGCTGCTGCTGCTAAGTCACTTCAGTCGTGTCCAACTCTGTGTGACCCCATAGACGGCAGCCCACCAGGCTCCCCCGTCCCTGGGATTCTCCAGGCAAGAACACTGGAGTGGGTTGCCATTTCCTTCTCCAATGCATGAAAGTGAAAAGTCAAAGTGAAGTCGCTCAGTTGTGTCTGACTCTTGGCGACCCCATGCACTGCAGCCTACCAGGCTCCTCTGTCCATGGGATTTTCCAGGCAAGAGTACTGGAGTGGGGTGCCATTGCCTTCTCCGCCTTAAATCCCTAATTGACTGGAATAAAGCAAAATGGACCTCTCAAGCTTACTTCAGTCACCACACTACTGTTTGTGACCTGTCATGATGTCTAGTTCCTGACATATTACCTCATTGTCAATTCCTGAATGCTATAGAAATTCTTATCTCTGAAACAACTTAAAATATCAATATTTTCTCCTTTAACAATTGGTCTATATACCTTCTGCAGTGTAAACATGACTCAAACATAGTCCTGCATTTTTTCTCTAGTCCTTACTTCCTCGTCGACATGGAGTCAGGAGGAGTCAAGAGAGGGAGGAACGTATTAAAATCTGAGAGAAGAGCTGTTAGTAGCATGTGACCAGTGGACCTGGGGTCCTGCCTGTACTCATTAAACGATCATTGATCTCTAAAAAATATATATTTAAATATTTTAAAAAATTATTTTAATCTTTTATGTTCTTGCCTAGAGAATCCCATGGACAGAGGAGCTTGGCAGGCTACAGTCCATAGGGTTGCTTCAGTGCATACTGAAGCAACTTAGCATGTGCACACATACACCATACTTACATCTGTTAATATGTGTGGAAGTTGCTTAGTTGTGTCCAACTGTTTGCAACCCCATGGACTACATAGTCCATGGAATTCTCTGCGTGGCGCTGGAGCAGTGGCCGCGTGGCACTGCAGTGACTTTGAGGAGAAACCCCATGTCCAAGGTCAGAGAAGCCCCAGCAAGATGGTAGGTGCTGGAGTGACTTTGAGGAGATACCCCACATCCAACAGCAAGGGAGAAGCCCCAGTAAGATGGTAGGAGGGGCTAATTCGTGTTTAGAATCAAACCCCATTTCCGCCAGAGACTCTCAGAGGGCTCAAACTACCCTTGTGCACACTAGGACCCAGAGACCAGACAGAGACTGAGACAGAACTGTGTTTGAGCATCTCCTGTGGAGGTACGGGTCAGCAGGGGACTGCCGCAGGGGCAGTGGCTCTGGGTGCAGCAGACTTGGGTACGGCCTAAGCCCTCTTGGAGGAGATCGCCATGAACCCCACCACAGAGCTGCCGGAACTTACACAGGACTGGAAAATAGACTCTTGGAGGACACAAACAGAACCTTGTGCACACCAGGACCCAGGAGAAAGGAGCAGTGACCTAACAAGAGACTGACCCAGACTTGTCTGTAAGTGTCCAGGGGTCTCAGTAGAGGTGTGGGTTGGTGGTGGCCTGCTACAGTGTTGAGGGTGGTGAGTGTAGCAGTACATACATGGGATCTTTTGAAGGAGGTTGCCATTATCTTCATTACTGCCACCATAGTTTGGTCCCAGGTGAATAACAGGGAAAATTCTGAAAGAGATGGGAATACCAGACCACCCGACCTGCCTCTTGAGAAATCTGTATGCAAGCCAGGAAGCAACAGTTAGAACTGGACATGGAACAACAGACTGGTTCCAAACAGGAAAAGGAGTATATCAAGGCTATATATTGTTACTCTGCTTATTTAACTTCTATGCAGAGTACATCATGAGAAACGTTGGGCTGGAAAAAGCACAAGCTGGAATCAAGATTGCTGGGAGAAATATCAATAACCTCAAATACACAGATGACACCAACCTTATGGCAGAAAGTGAAGAAGAACTAAAGAGCCTCTTGATGAAAGTAAAAGAAAGTTGGCTTAAAGCTCAGCATTCATAAAACTAAGATCATGGCATCTGGTCCCATCACTTCATGGCAAATAGATGGGGAAACAGTGGAAAGAGTGACAGACTTTAATTGGGGGGGCTCCAAAATCAGTGCCAGTTGTGACTGCAGCCATGAAATTAAAAGACACTTACTCCTTGGAAGAAAAGTTATGACCAACCTAGACAGCATATTAAAAAGCAGAGACATTACTTTGCCACCAAAGATCCGTCTAATCAAAGCTATGGTTTTTTCAGTAGTCATGTATAGATGTGAGAGTTGGACTATAAAGAGGGCCGAGCACCGAAGAATTGATGCTTTTGAACTGTGGTGGAGAAGATTCTTGAGTAGTGTTGGAGAAGACTCTTGAAAGTCCCTTGGACTGCAAGGAGATCCAACCAGTCCATCCTAAAGGAAATCAGTCCTGAATATTCATTGCAAGGACTGATGCTGAAGCTGAAACTCCAGTACTCTGGCCACCTGATGCAAAGCACTGACTCATTTGAAAAGACCCTGATCCTGGAAAAGATTGAAGGGGGGAGGGAAGGAGATTACAGAGGATGAGATGATTGGATGGCATCACCAACTTGATGGACATGAGTTTGAGTAAACTCCAGGAGTTGGTGATGGACAAGGAGGCCTGGCATGCTGCAGTCTATGGGGTGGCAAAGAGTTAGACACAACTGAGCAATTGCACTGATCCTGATACTGATTCTTCAGTCCAGAACACTGGAGTGGGTAGCTGTTCCCTTCTCCAGGGGATCTTCCCAACCTAGGGATCTAACCCAGGTCTTTTCCAATGCAGGCGAATTCTTTACCATCTGAGCCACCAGGGAATTCCAGGAATACTGGTGTGGGTAGCCTATCTTCTTCAGTGGATCTTCCCTACCCAGGAATCAAACCAGGGTCTGCTGCTTTGCAGGTGGATTCTTTACCAGCTGCACTACTGGGGAAGCCCACTAATATGGGTGTGTGTATATATATATATATATATATATAACAAATATATATGTATATACATAAAATACATACAATGTAATGTGTATTATGTGTGTATTGTGTGTGTATTATGTAATATATTATGTGTGTATGTTATATATAAACCTAATGTGTTATGTTACGTTTTATGTTATGGTAAATGCAGTCCATTCATTTTCTCTCAGGAAGTAACTAAAATTGTGGTAGAATCAGACTAATGTAAACCATAAGCTAACAAAAACTCAGAACACATCTCTCTCTGTAAGGAAAATATCAGTGATTCCTACTAGGCTAATTCCTAGCCATTAATTACTCATTAACCTTTCACTTAATTCCTTACATTCTTTAGTTATATATATGTCAACCTGGGATAATTTGATATTTCTTAGAAATAATTGCTCCTGTATTATCCTGGGATAGTAAAATCAGGGCACTATGTACTCAAACATACAAATAAAAGTTCCAGTTGTAATCTATCATTTTATTTCTATTCTGAGACAACATCTTTTGAGTATAAGAATTAGAGAGGGTGTGGAGAAAAGGGAACCCTCTTACACTGTTGGTGAGAATGCAAATTAGTGCAGCCATATGGAGAACAGTGTGGAGATTCCTTTAAAAATTGCAAATAGAAATGCCTTATGATCCAGCGATCCCACTGCTGGGCATACACACCAAGGAAACCAGAATTGAAAGAGACACATGCACCCCAATGTTCATTGCAGCACTGTTTATAATAGCCAGGACATGGAAGCAACCTAGATGTCCATCAGCAGATGAATGGATAAGAAAGCTGTGGTACATATACACAATGGAGTATTACTCAGCCATTTAAAAGAATACAGTTGAATCAGTTCTAATGAGGTGGATGAAACTGGAGCCGATTATACAGAGTGAAGTAAGTCAGAAAGAAAAACACCAATACAGTATACTAACACATATATATGGAATTTATAAAGATGGTAACAATACCCTGTATGTGAGACAGCAAAAGAGACAGATGTATAGAACAGCCTTTTGGACTCTGTGGGAGAGGGAGAGGGTGGGATGATTTGGAAGAATGGCATTGAAACATGTATAATATCATGTAAGAAATGAATCTCCAGTCTAGGTTTGATGCAGGATACAAGATGCTTGGGGCTGGTGCACTGGGATGACCCAGAGAGATGGTATGGGGAGGAGAAGGGAGGGGGGTTCAGGATGGGGAACATGTGTATACCTGTGACAGATTCATGTTGAGGTATGGCAAAACCAATACAGTATTATAAAGTAAAATAAAGTAAAAAAAAAAAAGAAAATAATACAATACTGTTTGTATTTTTAGCTGGACAAGAATAAATGCTAAAAGTCACTAACATTTGAATATGATTGTGAATAAGACCAATAGTTGAATATGACTTTTAAAACTTAAATTGTGACTTAAAGTATATATTTGGGACAATATTTAAGAATTTGGTATCATTCTACTTCCTGAGATCTATATATTGAGAGATTTTTGGCTGTAAATTATAACAAATAAAATAGTAAGTATGTGACTATTAGTAAGTCACATACTTTTACTAATAGTAAGTAACTATTTCTTACTAATAGTAAGAAATCTGTTATGTTCATGCTGTAGCATTATAGCACAATGCTATCAAAGTGTGTTCTTATCCGGTAGCATCTCAATATCTGGGAGCTTTTTATAAAGGAAACTTATCTTTGAAATGGGAAAATTCATTTTAAAGATAGAAATTCCCAAATAAACCCAAGAAAAAACAGAAAACTTGAATGACCTTATAATTATGGTAAATCTTTGCTGAAGGTAATTAAAGAAGATCTAAATAAAGGAAGATATTTACCATGCATAAATTGAAAGTGCCAATATTATTAAGATGGCAGTTTGCACCATAGTGAATCAATACAATACCAATCAAATCCTGGCAGCGTAATTTTGAAGAAATTGACAAAATAGGCTAAAATATATATGGAAAGTCAAAGAAACCAGAACAGCCAAAACAGTTTTGAAAAAGAAGAATTTTTAGAGGAATAACTGTACCTGATTTCAAGGCTGACACTAAAGTTACAGTATTTACACAGTTTGGAACAGATAGAGAATCCAGATAGATTTTAGCATATGGAGTTAAGCTAATTTTCATTGATATGCTAGAGTAATTCAATGGTGCTAAAACAGCTGGATATGAATATGGGAAAAAGTGATCCTCAATTCTCATTTAATATTATACCAAAAATGAACTTGAAGTGGACCAAAACTATAAAACTTCTGGATGAAAGCATGATAAACAGAGCATAATCATTGTGACATTGAGTTAGGCAAAAATTTCTTAAAGAGGACAGAAAACACAACTATGAAGGAAATATAGTTTCATAAACCTGATTACATCTACAGAATTAAAACCTTTGATTGGTGTAACTCGGGAATCTCTTTTGACAAGTTCCCCAGGTGATTCTTTTGCATACTACAGTTTGAGATTCACCATGATAAGTGTAAAAATATATTAACATGTGCATGTTCAAATCTCTCCTCATTCTTCCCTTAAAATATTTGAGAGTAGGAGAAGCATGTAAAATAAAAGATCTGTGTTTCTTCAAAAAATAAAATACTCCCTACCCCAAAATAATGAGACAGTGAGACTGAAAAACTACAGTGTCCAGAATTAAGTATATTCCAGGAAGCAAGAGACTTGACAGAAGAAAAGGCTATATATGTATTAGGATTTAAGGAGTAAGAACCACCAGGAAGTTGTCTTGAATATTGAATGTTTTTTAAAGGAGGAACTAAAGGCTATTGGATTCACTTTAGCAGTCTTCAAGAAACTAAAGTTAATGATTTTAAAATGTTTTTGAAGATTTTTTGGTGACTGGATCATGTTTTGTTGAACTCAGCACATATAAAATTTACCCCATGGGTCTCTGAGTTTGTAAGAATCACAGAAGGTCTTTTTATTTGCTCCTCAATTACCTAACATTTATTAATTTCATGAATGTATAACATAATTAAAGGCATACTTCTCCCAGCATTGTCAGATATTGTTTAGAGAGGAAAACCTCACACATGGGTCCACATCAACGTGGATGTATTGCCATTAACTTCACAGAGTTTTGTCATCTCTCTGCACATTACAATTTGGGTGTTCAGTTCAGTTCAGTTCAGTTCAGTCGCTCAGTCATGTCTGACTCTTTGCGACCCCATGAATCGCAGCACGCCAGGCCTCCCTGTCCATCACAATCTCCAAAGTTCACTCAGACTCACGTCCATCGAGTCAGTGACGCCATCCAGCTGTCTCATCTTCTGTCGTCCCCTTCTCCTCCTGCCCCCAATCCCTCCCAGCATCAGAATCTTTTCCAATGAGTCAACTCTTTGCATCAGATGGCCAAAGTACTGCACTTTCAGCTTTAACATCAGTCCTTCCAGAGAAATCCCAGGGCTGATCTCCTTTAGAATGGACTGGTTGGATCTCCTTGCAGTCCAAGGGACTCTAAAGAGTCTTCTCCAACATCACAGTTCAAAAGCATCAATTTTTTGGCGCTCAGCTTTCCTCATAGTCCAACTGTCACATCCATACATGACCACTGAAAAAACCATAGCCTTGACTAGATAGACATTTGTTGACAAAGTAGTGTCTCTGGTTTTGAATATGCTAACTAGGTTGGTCCAACTTTCCTTCCAAGGAGTAAGCATCTTTTAATTTATGGCTGCAATCACCATCTGCAGTGATTTTGGAGCCCCCCAAAATAAAATCTGACACTGTTTCCACTGTTTCCCTATTTCCCATGAAGTGATGGGACCAGATGCCATGATCTTCGTTTTCTGAATGTTGAGCTTTAAGCCAACTTTTTCACTCTCCTCTTTCACTTTCATCAAGAGGCTTTTTAGTTCCTCTTCACTTTCTGCCAGAAGGCTTCATAAAGGAAATAATATTTAAACGAAGACCTGAGTTAGGAGTAGAGATTTAACTAGGTCAAGGAAAGAGCATGGGTTCATTCTCTGGGTAAGGAATAAAACTGGTGCCTTTCTGAAAATGGAAGCAGATTTGTTAGACTGTAAAGAGAATGAAGCATAAGGGGCTTGCAGTGAAGTTGGGGGAGGTAGGCAGGCATCATTTTATTCAAATTATTGTGAACCATGCTAAAATAAGGATGTAGGACTTCATCCTGAAATCAGTGAAGGACATCAGAGGTTTTAAAATACAGAATGAGTGTATCTGTGTGAATGTGTGTATAATGGCAAGTATGCATGTGTGTGAGACGATACAGAGAAAGAGATATTCTAATTGAAAGAGAACTCTGGCCCCAGTTTGGAGAATGGGGTACAGGGGCAAAAGTGAATGCAGGGAGACAGTCAGGTGGCTAATACTGTCATCCAGGAGAGAAATAACATCCTCGACTAAGGAATTAGGATGGTGGCTGTGGCTGTAGGGAGTAGATCAGTTTGCCTGATTAAATGAATAGAATTTGTTGCTGGACTGGATTTGGAGGAGACCTGATGAAGACAGTAGTATTAAGAATGATCATGAATTTTCTTATTATGTCCTTCATTGATACAAGGAAGAGTGAGGGAAGCTGGAGGTTTTGTAGAGGAGATTATATATTAATCATTTTATTTTAGATATTTTAAGTTTGAGGTAGCTTTCTGACTTTTCAAGCAGAGCTATCAAGCAGGCACTTTCCATTTGGGTTTGTGATCAGAGATGGGGTTTGGGGTTCGGTTCAGTTCATTTCAGTTCAGTCACTCAGTTGCGTCCGACTCTTTGCAACCCCATGAATCGCAGCATGCCAGACCTCCTTGTCCATCACCAACTCCCAGAGTTCACTCAAACTCATGTCCATCGAGTGAGTGATGCCATCCAGCCATCTCATTCTCTGTCATCCCCTTCTCCTCCTGCCCCCAATCACTCCCAGCATCAGAGTCTTGTCCAATGAGTCAACTCTTCGCATGAGGTGGCCAAAGTACTGGAGTTTCAGCTTTAGCATCATTCCTTCCAAAGAACACCCAGGTCTGATCTCCTTCAGAATGGACTGGTTGGATCTCCTTGCAGTCCAAGGGACTCTCAAGAGTCTTCTCCAACACCACAGTTCAAAAGCATCAATTCTTCGGCTCTCAGCTTTCTTCACAGTCCAACTCTCACATCCATACATGACCACTGGGAAAACCATAGCCTTGACTAGACGGATCTTTGTTGGCAAAGTAATGTCTCTGGTTTTGAATATGCTATCTAGGTTGGTCATAACTTTTCATCCAAGGAGTAAGCGTCTTTTAATTTCATGGCTGCAGTCACCATCTGCAATGATTTTGGAGCCCCCCAAAATAAAGTCTGATGTTGTTTCCATTGTTTCCCCATCTATTTTCCATGAAGTGATGGGACCGGATGCCATGATCTTTGTTTTCTGAATGTTGAGCTTTAAGCCAACCTTTTCACTCTCCTCTTTCACTTTCATCAAGAGACTCTTTAGTTCCTCTTCACTTTCTGCCATAAGGGTGGAGTCATCTGCATATCTGAGGGTTATTGATATTTCTCTCGGCAATCTTGATTCCAGCTTGTGCTTCTTCCAGCCCAGCGTTTCTCCTGATGTACTCTTCATAGAAGTTAAGTAAGCAGGGTGACAATATACCGCCTTGACATATTCCTTTTCCTATTTGGAACCAGTCTGTTGTTCCATGTCCAGTTCTAACTATTGCTTCCTGATCTGCATACAGTTTCTCAAGAGTCAGGTGAGGTGGTCTGGTATTTCCATCTCTTTCAGAATTTTCCACAGTGTATTGTGATCCACAGAATCAAAGGCTTTGGCATAGTCAATAAAGCAAAAATAGATGTTTTTCTGGAACTCTCTTGCTTTTTCCATGATCCAGCAGATGTTGGCAATTTGATCTCTGGTTCCTCTGCCTTTTCTAAAACCAGCTTGAATATCTGGAAGTTCACGGTTCATGTATTGCTGAAGGGTTAGAGACATATATTTGGAAGTTAACTATGTTAAGATGGTAATGAAAGCCAAGTGCATGCATGGGTTTGTACAGAGATAGGGTGAGAAAAATACAGACTTGATGCTGAATCCTCAGGAACTTCAATGTTTAATGACCAATTAGTGGGGACAGAGTCTTGCAGAGAAGATAAATGAATAGCAGAAAAACAGGAGGCCATCAACCGAGGAAGTATTTTTAGAAGAAAGTAATGTTCAACAGTTTTGAATGCTGGTGAAAACTGGTGGAAAAGGACTGAAACAAAAAAGAGCAATAAAACAATCACTGCTGACATTGGACAGAATAGTTGTGGGCAAGCAACAGGGTGGATGATAGACTTAAGTGAATTGAAGAGTATGTTCTAGAATATAGCTGCTTGGATAAAACAGACTAATTTCTGTTTAGAAGTGAAGAAGGCCTGTTTTGACCATCTGCTTTTAGATTACAAAATGTGTTGTTCTAGGAACTTGTAGACACCATCTTAACCAAGTGATCCAAGTAATTCTCATCTTCACTAATAGGATAAACTGACATTTTGTGCCTCCTAAAGTATTATCGTAGAAGGGTCCAGGATTACTTATGTAGACTCTCTGCCAACAATGCATAATCTGAATCCATGAGTAAACAATTAGACAAACCCAAATTTAATTCTCCTATTCTGAGAAATCTGTGTCATGAAAGAAAAGGAAGGCTGAGGCACTGCTTCAGCTTAAAGGAGACTAAATAGTCACATGACAAAATTCAATGTGTGATATTAAATTGGTCCTGAATCCAAAAAGATAAAAATTCTGTAGAAGACATTATCGGGACAACTGATGAAGTTTGAATATGTACTTTGTATTAGGTAGTAATCTTACAATCCTGGGCTTCCCTGGTAGCCCCTCAGTAGAGAATCTGCCTACAATGCAGGAGACGGGGGTTTGATCCCTGAGTCAGGAAGATCCTCTGGAGAAGGAAATGGCAATCCATTCCAGTATTCTTTCCTGGAAAATTGTGTGGACAGAGGAACCTGGTGGGCTACAGTCCATGGGGTCTCAAGAGTTGGATATGACTTGGCGACTAAACCACCACCAATGGTAAATATGCTGAATTAGATTTTTATTTTTATGGTCATGTAAGAGAACATCCTGTTCTTAGGAAATACATGCTGAATTATTTAGGGATAAAGGGTCACAGATTGCAATTTAATTTCAGATGACTCAGTAAAAGTAATATGTATGTAAACATACAATGTGCACACACACACACACATAAAGTAAATGTGACTAAGTGTTAGCAGTTGCTGACTCTATTCTTGCAACTTGTGGTATCTGCAATATTTCTATAAATCTGAATTTTTCACAATAAAACGTTAAAAATTCAGGAAGTATCAGAGGTCTATATCATCTGCTAGTTTTATTATTCATAAAATGTATCACATAGATTAGATTAGAAAAAAACATTTTGGATATTATAAGTATTAGTAACAGCATTTATTTATGGCCATCAATATAATTTCAGTGGAACCTAATTTCAGTGGTTAACAGGACATGACCTTTCCTTAATGAAGTATTCTACTGAAATTTCGAGATTAGCTTTTCTGTCAACCATCATCACAATGATCCTACCTGAGAACTTAAGTCGACTCAACTAGCATCTGTGGAGAACGTGCTAAGCATAAAGTTGGATTATAGATACCGTAGGGAATGTGGAGATGAACGCAGAGTGATCCAGTGTGGAGGCTCAGACAAGATCACACCGTCACAGAAGGTCATGAAAACACATGACCTTCAAAGGAAGAGGATGCTACACAGCAACATTTTCCAGATTCTTGAAAAATGTTCTACAGTGTGGTATGAGGTCATCACCAACAAAATGCTGGGGAAATTAACATACAAGAAGGATATGAGGAAACAGCCACCACTGTCCAACTTCAGTAGAGAAGAGTAATTTTAATGTGATAAAAATATCAAGGAAAATATCAAAGTAAAATTCTTAAAAAGGAAATGAATTTATTTTATTGAGGAAAAAAAAGCACTAATAAAAATGGCATGAGTGGTGCCAACCAAAAAACAAGAAGTTCTAAGAAAGTTGAAGCAGTTTGTTTTTTTTTTTTTTAATTGAAAGGAAATAAAACTTTCTTTTGGACAATTCAATGAACTCACCATTTAACTAGAAAGGAATCATGTGCATGGTAATAAAGCAAGTTTGTTGAAAGGGGGCTTTTCTTGAATCTTGTTCTATTAATAATATATTTGAAAGCAACTAATTTACTCAAACCCTAAAAGATGATGCTGTGAAAGTGTTGCACTCAATATGCCAGCAAACTTGGAAAACTCAGCAGGGGCCATGGGACTGGAAAAGGTCAGTTTTCTTTCCAACCCCAAAGAAAGGCAATGCAATGCTCAAACTACCACACAATTGCACTCATCTCACACGCTAGTAAAATAATGCTCAAAATTCTCCAAGCTAGGCTTCAGCAATACATGAACCATGAACTTCTAGATGTTCAAGCTCGTTTTAGAAAAGGCAGAGGAACCAGAGATCAAATTGGTAACATCTGCTGGATCATAGAAAAAGCAAGAGAGTTCCAGAAAAACATCTATTTCTGCATTATTGACTGTGCCAAAGCCTTCGACTATGTGGATCACAATAAACTGTGGAAAATTCTGAAAGAGGTGGGAATACTAGACCACCTGACTGGCCTCTTGAGAAACCTGTATGCAGGTCAGGAAGCAACAGTTAGAACTGGACATGGAACAACAGACTGGTTCCAAATAGGAAAAGGAATATGTCAAGGCAGTATATTGTCACCCTGCTTACTTAACTCTATGCAGAGTACATCATGAGAAACGCTGGGCTGGAAGAAGCACAAGCTAGAATCAAGATTGCCGGGAGAAATATCAATAACCTCAGATATGCAGATGACACCACCCTTATGGTGGAAAGTGAAGAAGAACTAAAGAGCCTCTTGATGAAAGTGAAAGAGGAGAGTGAAAATGTTGGCTTAAAGCTCAACATTCAGAAAGCGAAGATCATGGCATCTGGTCCCATCAGTACATGGCAAATAGATGTGGAAACAGTGGAAACAGTGGCTGACTTTGTTTTTCTGGGATCCAAGTCACTGCAGTCCGTCTAGTCAAAGCTATGATTTTTCCAGTAGTCATGTATGGATGTGAGATTTGGACTATAAAGAAATCTGAGTGCTGAAGAATTGATGGTTTTGAACTGTGGTATTGGAGAAGACTCTTGAGAGTCCCTTGGAGTGCAAGGAGATCCAGCCATTCCATCATAAAGGAGATCAGTCCCAGTCCTGGATATTCTTTGGAAGGACTGATGCTGAAGTTGAAACTCCAACACTTTGGCCACCTGATATGAAGAGCTGATTTATTTGAAAAGACCCTGATGCTGGGAAAGATTGAGGGCAGGAGAAGAGAATGACAGAGGATGAGATAGTTGGATGGCATCACTGACTCAATGGATATGAGTTTGGGTAAACTCTGGGAGTTGGTGATGGACAAGGAGGCTTGGCGTGCTGCAGATCATGCAGAAAAAAAAAAAAATGGCACAAAGAGTCAGACACGACTGAGTGAGTGAACTGAACTGAACTGAATTTACCCATGGTTAAAATGAACATGCAAACATTGAATATGTATCTGTTTTGCATTGTGTTCTTAAATTACTTTCTGCCAATTACCCCAATAAAAGCTGTGTAGCAAACTACATTTCAAACTTTCCCAGTTATAAATTAGATTCAGTATTAAAATTCCTTCATTTTATAACATCTTGCCAAAACTTCCAGCAAGTTCACTAATGATGAATGTTGTCTTCTGGCTTTCTGCCTGCTGTACCTGGAGATGTTTCATAAAAAGCAAAGTGAATATTTAACAGTCAAGAGGAAATCCTGCACCAAGGATGGCTGTCAGTCAAACCAGCTCTCCTGCCCTTTTTATTTTCATAAAAATGCAGATAAAGATGAATGCAACTGACAAAATAAACAGGAATACAAAACTGCAAAAATTTGACATCTCCCTTACTATATCATCTTAAGAGATCATCCAAATGCAGTTCTATTATGATGTCATTAGAATCAGAAATATATTTTATTAATGGCTTTGTAGACAGAAATATTGCTTAATATTCTCAAAGAATTTTGACTTTGTGTCACTTGTCTAGTCCAGCCTCTGGGATTGAATAAGAGACTTGTTTGCTGATCTTATCCACTCCGTCTTTAATGAATGAATCCATTACTATAGTTTCCAGTCATTGCTACCAAGATCTGGGTTTTATCTGTATTACAACTCCTGGCAGAGGAAAAGGGACCGTGAAAGAGTAATGTCTGCATATTGTTATTTTATCTTGCAATCTTGATAAATCATCAATACTCTGCCTCAGTTTCTTCAACCCCCTCCACTCCTTCCCCCTACCAGGGTATGAGCTAACAGCACCTCCAACATTGTGCACACTAAATTAGTACCTTCATTAATGAAATGCCTAATCTAGAAAAATAACTCATGTGAATCAAAACTTTTGAGTAGAATGCAGGAAAATGTGTGCTACAGTGGCTCTGGGAGAGTGCCCTTAAAGATTTTACTCAAAGCTGCGATGAAAAGACCAATAGCACAGGAAATCAGTTTGAATTGATTATATCTATTACTCTGGTATTTACTGAGTTTTTCTTATCTGCCCATATTAGAGAGGAAATTTTGTTGTTCAGTCTCTCAGTTGTGTCAGACTCTTTGCAACTCCATGGATTGCAGCACACCAGGCTTTCCTATCCTTCACAATCTCCCATAGTTTGCTCAAACTCATATCCATTGAGTCAGTGATATCATCCCACAATCTCATCCTCTGCTGTCCCCTTCCTCCACTCCTTCAATCTTTCCAAGCATCAGGGTCTTTTCCAATGAGTCAGCTCTTTGTATCAGGTAGCCAAAGTATTGGAGCTTCAGCTTTAGCTCAGTCCTCCCAATGAATATTCAGGGTTGACTTCCTTTAGGACTGATTGGTTTGATCTCCTTGCAGTCCAAGGGACTCGCAAGAGTTTTCTCCAGCCCACAGTTGGAAAGCATCCATTCTTCACTGCTCAACCTTCTTTATGGTCCAACTCTCACATCCATACATGACTACTGGTAAAACCATATCTTTGACTATACAGACCTTTGTCAGCAAAGTGATGTCTCTGCTTTTTAATATGCTGTGTAGATTTCTCATAGCTTTGCTTCCAAGGAGTAAGTGTCTTTGAATTCCATGGCTACAGTCACAGTCCAGTGATTTTGGAGACCAAGAAAATAAAATCTGTCACTGTTTTCATTTTTTTCCCCCATCTATTTGCCATGAAGTGATAGGAACAGATGCCATGATCTTAGTTTTTTGAATATTGAGTTTTAAGCCAGCTTTTACACTCTCCTGTGTGCGTTTATATATATATATATATATATATATATACACACACACACATACACATACAGACAAATAAACTCCTCTGCAACTGATTCATTTGAACAAGATATCAGAAACACTTTTCCCATATTCTGGGTATAATTATGTAAGCAATCTTATAGTGAGGTTGTCATCTACCTCCATTTTTTCCTATTTTTAAAAAAATTTTTATTGAGGCATATTTTATTTACAATATTAGTTTTAGGGGTACAGCTTAGTGATTTGATATTTTAGAGATTATA
Source organism: Aepyceros melampus (assembly GCA_006408695.1). NCBI lineage: Eukaryota > Metazoa > Chordata > Mammalia > Artiodactyla > Bovidae > Aepyceros > Aepyceros melampus. Next base: position 452,479 of record SJXQ01012534.1, read on the forward strand.
CTCCATTAAAAGTTTTTACACAAAAATGGCGATAATTCCCTGTGCTATACTGTATCCTTGTTTCTTATCTATTTTATGCATAATAGTTGATATCTCTTAATCCCATACTCCTATCTTGTCTCTCTCCTTTAATCTTCCTTAAGGTTGTTGATTTTTAGGCCTTGCTTAAGAAATCCCTTTCTACCTCAAGGTTGTGAAGATATTCTCTTAATAATCCTCTGAAAGTTGTGTATTTTGCCTTATAAAGAATAATAAGTCAATCTGAAATTGATTTTTTTATATAGTGTGAAGTAGGAGCCAAATTTCCTTTTTTTTCCATATGGATATACTAAATTATTTCAGAACTATTTCCTGCAGTGACTTTTTCCCACTTCTCCAGTGCCAACTATATAATATTGTCTGTGTGGCTCTGTTTTTGGACTCTGTTCTATTCCATTGGTCTGTTTGTCACACAGTACCAATACCACAGTTATAATTATGTGGCTTTATAATATGGCTTGAGATCTGGTAGGGCAGTCTTGACCTTGGTCCTAAGCTTTTCTATATATGTATATATTTTTTTTTGAGTAAGTTGTATATTTCCCAAAAATAACCTTTAGAGATTTTGATCAGAATTGCATTTAATCTCTAGATCAATTTGGAAAGATTGATTTGCTTTATTTTTTTTTAATTTTTTTTAAAATTACTTTTTATTTTTTAGTTTGTTTTGCTTTACAATACTGTATTTGTTTTGCTATACATTGACATGAATCAGCCAGGATTTGCTTTAGATTAGAAAGTTTTCCTAGCCCTGACGATCACATCATCTGGAAATAATGACATTGTTTTTCTCCCTTTTTTATTTTTCTACTTCTTTCACATTTCTCTGCTATGATATCCTAGAGAAGATATCAAGAAGAATCTTAATTAGAATGACGACTCTGGACATCATGTTTTGTTCCTGATCTTAAAGGAAATCTTTGCAACTAATTATCACTAAGTACTATGTCTGCTTGTTTTAAGTATTGTTATTGTTTTTCGACACTGTTTTGGGCTTGATATCTTTCATTACCTGTTTAGATTACTGTCCACTGTTCCCACTTAGCGGAGCCCTGGATAGCTGACCTCTGTGCCACCATTTTAATGGTTTTTCTTAGTTTCCATTGACTTCATCTTAGGTTCAGCCACTGGGGATTACTGGCAGTAGAAGACGGGGAGCAGAGGGAGAGAGAAGGGTAAGAGTCTCTAGTCTTTGGCCCTTTCGCTGTGGATTCCTTGGTGGTTCGGTTGCATAGCTAAGTAGAAAGTCTAGCTCCTTCCTATGTCTGTGTTGTCGTTTTTCTACTTAATTGTTTAAAGCCTTTATTTTTTCGTGCAGTTTTAGGTTCACAGTAAAATTTGAGAGTAAAGTACAGAGATTTCTCATATCTCACCTTTCCCCACATATACATATAATGTTCCTCATTTTCAACAGAAATCACCAGTGTTACATTTATCAAAACTGGTAAACCTACACTGACACCTCATAACCATACAAAGTGCATGTTTTGCTCTAGCTGTTGTGCATTCTGTTGGTTTGGACAAATGTATGATGGCATACAGCCAGCATTAGAGAATCGAATAGGTATCTCCATTGCCGTCCAAATACCTGTTAATCCCCCCCCTCCTCCCTCACAATTACTCATCTTTTTACTGTCCTCATAGTTTTGCCTCCTCCAAATCTCATATAACTTAAATCATATAGTATGTAGTGTTTTCAGACTGACTTCTTTCTCTTAGGAATATGCATCTGTCTTTTCATGGCACGTTCCTTTTTAGCTCTGAATAATATTCCATTGTTTGGATGTACCACAGTTTACTTATCCATTCACCTGCTGAAGGACATCTTAGTTGTTTCTAAGTTTTGACAATTATAAATAAGACTGCGGTATATATCATATGCAAGTTTTTGTCTGGACATAAATGTTTACCTCCTTTTGATAAATACCAAGGGACATGATCATAGGATTATACTATACGAGTATGTTTAACTTTGTAAGAATATGCCAAACTGTCTTCCAAAGTGTCTGTGTCATTTTACATTCCCACCTGAAAGGAATGAGAGTTCCTGTTGCTCCACATCCTCTCCAGCATTTGGTGTTGGCAGTGTTTTGGATTTTGACCATTCCAATAGGGGCATAGTGGTATTTAACTGTTATTTTAATGTGCATTTCCCTCATGACCTAGGATGAGGAGCATTCCTAGTTAAGTTTTGGTTAGCAAATCTAGCTTAATTCACTGTGGTCAGAAAGTATGATGTGTTTGATATCTTTGAAATTTTTGAATTTTTAGGCTTTATGGCCTTGTTCACAATCAATTTTTGTATAATTTTTATGTCTACTTAAAAAATTGTATCCTCCCAAATGCAATGTTCATTCTGCAAACAAAACTTTATTAGGGGTCTACTATATTTGGCCACCTCATGTGAAGAGTTGACTCATTGAAAAGACTTTGACGCTGGGAGGGATTGAGGGCAGGAGAAGAAGGGGACGACAGAGGATGAGATGGCTAGATGGCATCACTGACTCGATGGACATGAGACTGAGTGAACTCCGGGAGTTGGTGATGGACAGGGAGGCCTGGCGTGCTGCCATTCATAGGGTCGCAAAGAGTCGGACACGACTGAGCGACTGAACTGAACTGCTAGACACTCACTGTTTTAGGTGATCTAGATACAGAAGAAAACAAAGAGACAAAAAAATGACTGCTATTTTGGAGAGCACATTTAGAGGAAGGAACAGAACCCAAAATTAAAAAGCAGAACGTATAGTAGACACAGTAATGATAAGTGCCACAAAGGAAAAATAAAGCAGGAAAAGAATAGGAAGTGCTGGTGGTGAAGTTTGATAGTATTAGTTAAAAGAGGGCATCGTTAAGGATACTTTGAGTCAAGGCTAAAGAAAGAAAGAAAGCCATGCAACTATTTGTGAAGTTGAATGAATAAATGTTAGCTGTTATATTAGCACTTTGTTTCAATTATTTTTATTAACTGTATATATATGAGGTATTTATTCTCTTTATTTTGTAAGGCCTTTGAAAATTTCTAAAATTTCCTTTCAACATCACTATAAGTATTTACATTTTCTCCATCAAACTGAAAATAAGCCTATTCCTATTCTTTTTTTTTTATAAAGAAACAACATTCAAGACAAATTTTGGAGGTTTCTCTCAGTTTAGAAAGCTTTGTTTTTTCCCCAAATAATGTTGTAACAATGATGATTTATACAATTGTTTCTAGTAAATTTGAAGTTTTTAAATATGCAACCAATCTGCTAATGTGGGTGTTCATGACATTTTCCTCCATAGGAAGATATCTTCCCAGTTCTGGAGAATTAATTTATAATTGGATCCAATATTACTACACACTGTGTATCTAATTTGTGTTTTGCTAGATTAAAACTTTCCCCCCGATCCTATTATAGAGATTTCAGCGAGACCGGAGGAACTCATTTTAATACTTAATTTAAATTTTCTAGTTCAGTCTCAAATTTTATATATTGTAGGAAAGGCATATTTTCTATAATAATATATTAAGTATTTGAATATATGTGAGCAAATAATTTCTGGGTTATGAGATGTAACCCAGGCTCAATCAGTCTTGTCTGGTTTTTCATCTATAAAATACGAATTGGTCTGCTGGTTGATTTTCCTTTTCAATCTTCTCCAGTTTTGCTTACCAGGATACCTTGCAAGATAAAATTGGCACTATTTTTCTTCTTATGGAGGAAAGGTTTTTATTTTGTAGACTAATTCTTCAAGGCTCCTTATTAGGAGCTTGGGGAACAGGATACATACAGGAAAGTTATTTGCATAAGGGTAGAGGAGAGTAGATGGCACCCCACTCCAGTACCCTTGCCTGGAAAATCCCATGGATGGAGGAGCCTGGTGGGCTACAGTCCATGGGGTCGCTAAGAGTGGGACACGACTGAGTGACTTCACTTTCACTTTTCACTTCCATGCATTGGAGAAGGAAATGGCAACCCACTCCAGTGTTCTTGCCTGGAGAATCCCAGGGAAGGGGGAGCCTGGTGGGCTGCCGTCTATGGGGTTGCACAGAGTCGGACACGACTGAAGGGACTTAGCAGCAGCAGCAGAGGAGAGTAGAGGAAACAAAAGAACCTGGAGCCTAACAACATGGTTGGAGTTTGGAACCTGAGTTGGTTAAACAGCCAAAAGAGGTTTTAAGGCGGATGCTTAATATTAAATTTAAAATCCTTTGTGTTTCTTCAATATAGATATTGTCCATTTCACAAATGGTCAGTGTTATAATTTTTAAAGTTATATGACTCTCATGCAAATATAAAATGAACATGTGTCAATGTTTTATTCAACTCATTAATAATGCAGGGAACTATGATTTGAAGACTAGTTGAAATGAGAATTTGAACAGCAATAAATATGAAATCTGGAATGCTTAAATGAATTTGCTGATAGATGTAAAACTAGTTAATTTCTTACAGAGCAGTAACAGTTTATGTTTGGGGTCAATCTTTTCTACAAGGCCGAAATAAATTGTATCTTAAATGGGCAAAATTCATTACCATTGCTTTGAACAAGAGTCATTGCATCGCTGTCTTTTTTTTTTTTTAACCATTCTGAGAGAGTTGTAAAACAGTCTAATTAATAGAAAGATAGAGATGAACAGCTGTGTAAAATCAGATAATCTCAACAGAGTCCAGTAGACCATACCCAGACCTTCACTGAAAGGATACAGTAGTCTCACCAATCTCTTTTGTTCATTACCAAGTCATAGAGGATGCTTCTTCCAGAAGAGACAATTAAACACATACCAAATTGGATAAAGATTATGGAAGAGGATTGAAATACCTGTTTCAGTTGATGTGATAAAGGAAAAAATAGCATGAGCAGAATGGTGAGATGGTCTAGGCATGAGTCTAATTCATTGGAAACTGGAGTTCAACACTTAGGTAATCATAAAAATGGAAACTGACTGGAAAGTCTTCAGGAAGACCCTGGACTGCTTACAAGATGTAACCCAGTCTCAATCAGTCTTGTCTGAATTTTAATTGACACGGTGATCACAACCATGGCTGACATCTTGTCTGTAGTTTTATATAATTATATTCAATTGTGAGTTAAGAATTCTACTTCCTTCAACTTTTATGGGGAAGTTTTGGAATATAAAAAGCTTCAAACCTACTCAGTAATGGTAAGACTAAGTCTCATGGCTTCTCTGAAGGTTCATATAGCACTTCAGTATCCCTGAAGACTGTAGTTGCTCCTGGCTTAGCAGCTAATATTAAGGAAACAATGAGTAGATGAGATGTGCTTTTGTCAGCAATGAATTTTTTCCCTCTATGTTATTATTTTTTAAATTGGAGGATAATTGCTTTACAAGAGTGTGTTGGTTTCTGCTGTCCAACAATGTGAATCACCATAAGTTGTTAAGAATTCTACTTCCTTCAACTTTTATGGGGAAGTTTTGGAATATAAAAAGCTTCAAACCTATTCAGTAATGGTAAGACTAAGTCTCATGGCTTCTCTGAAGATTCATATAGCGCTTCAGTATCTCTGAAGACTGTAGTTGCTCCTGGCTTAGCAGCTAATATTAAGGAAACAATGAGTAGATGAGATGTGCTTTTGTCAGCAATGAATTTTTTCCCTCTATGTTATTATTTTTTAAATTGGAGGATAATTGCTTTACAAGAGTGTGTTGGTTTCTGCTGTCCAACAATGTGAATCACCATAAGTATACATATGTCCTCTCCCTCTTGGGGTTTCCCTTGTGGCTCAGACAGAAAAGAATCTGTCCGCAATGTGGGGGACTGGGGTTTGATCCCTGGATTGGAAAGATCCCCTAGAGATGAGAATGGCAACCCGCTCTAGTATTCTTGCCTGGATAATCTCATGAACAGAGGAGCCTGGTGGGCTCTGGTCCATGGGATCGCAGAGTCCCTCACATCCACTCCTGCAATAACTTTGAAGTACACCCACTCACAGTGGCTGAGGATTCTTCTTTACTGTTTGATGAGTTTGGAATTAGCTGGAGAGATCAGTGATCTAGCTGAATTTGGTTCCAGCAACCACATCAAAATCTGAAGTTGGATATTCCAGACTTATTAATGCCATAGTATCATTTGGTAGTCTTTGGAAGAAATTCAGGACTGATTCCAAGAGGCAGCAATAGTGAGGTGGTTACAGAGTTCTAGTTTATGGCCACACTTCTTGAGTTTGAATCATCATTCTATGTTCTACCCGTCACATAACCCTGGGGAAGTCACCTAAATTCTCCTTGCCTCAGATTCCCTAATTGTAAAACAGGATAATAGGGATACCTTTCTCACAGAGTTGAAGTAAGTGTTAAATAATTCAATTTGTATAAAATAAGATGGACACATATTAAGTACTACACACACACACACACACACACACACACTTGCTTTTATTCTAATCTGATAGTTTTGCTGCTAAGTTGCTTCAGTCGTGTTCGACTCCATGCGACCCCATAGACGGTAGCCCACCAGGCTCCCCCGTCCCTGGGATTCTCCAGGCAAGAACACTGGAGTGGGTTGCCATTTCCTTCTCCAATGCATGAAAGTGAGAAGTGAAAGTGAAGTCACTCAGTTGTGTCTGACTCTTAGCGACCCCATGGACTGTAGCCCACCAGGCTCCTCCATCCATGGGATTTTCCAGGCAAGAGTACTGGAGTGGGGTGCCATTGCCTTCTCCGAGTTTTAGCTTATAAGATCAAGGTTTATGAAATCTCCCAATGAGTGATAGATTTTCAGGTATGTTTAAATACACACAGATGGGCTATCTAAGTCTCTTCAGTAGTGTCTGAATCTTTGCAACCCTATGAACTTAACCCACCAGACTCCTCTGTCCATAGTATTCTCCGGACAAGAATACTGGAGAGGGTTGTTATTCCCTCCTCCAAGGGATCTTCCTGAACCAGGATTAAACCCTCATCTCCTGCGCCTCCTGCATTGCAGGTGGATTCTTTACCACTGAGCCACCAGGAAGCCCATCTATCTATATTTATAGAGGTGTATGACTATATATATAAAATATGTAAAGAGAAAATGTAACATGTATCATATATATGTAGCTATAAATATACATAGAGAAAGAGCAAGGGTAAGAGAGCAAGGCAGATTGATTTCAAGGAACTGGCTTATGCAGTTGTGGGGTCTGCTTTGGCAAGTTCAATATCCGTGGGGAAGGCCAGTAACCTGGAACCTCTTGGCAGCAGCTAACACTGCAGTCTGCAAGAGGAATTTCTTCTTCCTCAGGGAAACCTCAGTTCTCTTATCAAGGCATTCAAATAATTAGGTGAGGTGCATCCATATTATTGTAATTCCCAGGTGACTCAGTGGTAAAGAATCTTAACTGCCAATGAGGGAGACATGGGAGACACAGGTTCAGTCCTTGGGTCAGGAAGATCCCCTGGAGGAAATGGCAACCCACTTCATTATTCTTGCCAGGAAAATCCCATAGACAGAGGAGCTCAGTGGTTACAGTCCATGGAATTGCAGAGTTGAACATCACTTGAGCACACACACATGCACGCACACACCCATATTATAGAGGAGAATCTTTTTTACATAAAGTCAACTGATTGCAGATGTTAGCATCTGAAAAATACCTTTACAGCAGTGTCTAGATTAGTGTTTGAATAGGTGGTTACTGTAGCCTAGTTACGTTGACACATAAAATTAACCGTCACAAGAGGCTTTCAATTCTAGACTCTGTTTCCTGATGACTAGGCTTTGTAATAAAGGATTAAGAGGGAAACTTTCATCCTGGCACTACTATTACTACTTTGCTGACATCATTTGTTTTTGCCTCTGAGAGAATCAGTTAAGTAGCTGTGTGTCAACAATAGCCAGCTACCAATGTGCAGAACCTAGTTTTCCCACTTGAACACTTTAAGAAAATCATCAGGAAATCAGTTGTTCTTGGCATAAAGCTTTGCCATTTTCCAATATCCACTTGGAGGTACAACTTTTTTCATAGTAACTGAAGGGATGGTTGGAGCTGGGAGAGAGATCTTGCTTTTCTTTTATTAAGAACCCTAGAATTTGGAGGAGAATGGACCTGAAACTTTGCTGTCTGCCTGAAATTTTCACAACATTGTTAATTGGCTGTATTCCAATATAAAATATTTTTTTTTTAAAGAACCCTAGAATCAGAATTTCATCTTTCCTCATTTTACTGCAAAGGTGCTGAAACCTAAGGAATCTGACGTGACACAGCAAGTCATTGTCGGAACAGGAACACAGCCAGGTTTTCTAATCCCCAGTTGAGTCTTTAGTCTCTCCTGATATTTTCCACTCTCACTTTTGAAAGGTTGTTGTTGAATCATGACACCGGGATTCTGGGCCCTGGAGGAGAAGAATTCAATCCGGGGCCAGAGACGAGGCTTGAACCCTCAGAGCTTTTGTGTAATAAAGTTTTATTAAAGTATAAAGGAGATAGAGAAAGCTTCTGACATAGACATCAGAAGGGGGCAGAAAGAGTACCCGCTTGTTTGTGTTAGCAATGAGTTTATGTACTTTCTAATGAATCCAAAGAATGTCTAGAGGTTGTAAAGACCTCATCAGACCTACTCCCATAATTTACATTTTAAGATAACAGAATTAGCCAGGTTTAATTCAGAGACTGTCCTCAGGCAGAATACATTGTTATATAATTTTGTAAAGAGCAGGTCTACTCCCATAATTTACAGAATTAGCCTGAAGGTTTAGTCCAGAGACTGTCCTCAGGCAGAATACATTATTGTTGTATAATCCTAAGGAAAGATATAAGCATCTGAATGCAGAGTTCCAAAGAATAGCAAGAAGAGATAAGAAAGCCTTCTTCAGCAATCAATGCAAAGAAATAGAGGAAAAGAACAGAATGGGAAAGACTAGAGATCTCTTCAAGAAAATTAGAGATACCAAGGGAACATTTCATGCAAAGATGGGCTCGATAAAGGATAGAAATGGTCTGGACCTAACAGAAGCTGAAGATATTAAGAAGAGGTGGCAAGAATACACGGAAGAACTGTACAAAAAAGATCTTCATGACCCAGATAATCATGATGATGTGTTGACTAATCTAGAGCCAGACATCTTGGAATGTGAAGTCAAGTGGGCCTTAGAAAGCATCACTACGAACAAAGCTAGTGGAGGTGATGGAATTCCAGTGGAGCTGTTTCAAATCCTGAAAGATGATGCTGTGAAAGTGCTGCACTCAATTTGCCAGCAAATTTGGAAAACTCAGCAGTGGCCACAGGACTGGAAAAGGTCAGTTTTCATCCCAATTCCAAAGAAAGGCAATGCCAAAGAATGCTCCAACTACCGCACAATTGCACTCATCTCACATGCTAGTAAAGTAATGCTCAAAATTCTCCAAGCCAGACTTCAGCAATATGTGAACCGTGAACTCCCTGATGTTCAAGCTGGTTTTAGAAAAGGCAGAGGAACCAGAGATCAAATTGCCAACATCCGCTGGATCATGGAAAAAGCAAGAGAGTTCCAGAAAAACATCTATTTCTGCTTTATTGACTATGCCAAAGCCTTTGACTGTGTGGATCACAATAAACTGTGGAAAATTCTGAAAGAGATGGGAATACCAGACCACCTGACCTGCCTCTTGAGAAATCTGTATGCAGGTCAGGAAGCAACAGTTAGAACTGGACATGGAACAACAGACTGGTTCCAAATAGGAAAAGGAGTACGTCAAGGCTGTATATTGTCACCCTGCTTATTTAACTTATATGCAGAGTACATCATGAGAAATGCTGGACTGGAAGAAACACAAGCTGGAATCAAGATTGCTGGGAGAAATATCAATAACCTCAGATATGCAGATGACACCACCCTTATGGCAGAAAGTGAGGAGGAGCTAAAAAGCCTCTTGTTGAAAGTGAAAGAGGAGAGTGAAAAAGTTGGCTTAAAGCTCAACATTCAGAAAACGAAGATCATGGCATCTGGCCCCATCACTTCATGGGAAATAGATGGGGAAACAGTAGAAACAGTGTCAGACTTTGTTTTTTTGGGCTCCAAAATCACTGCAGATGGTGACTGCAGCCATGAAATTAAAAGGCGCTTACTCCTTGGAAGAAAAGTTATGACCAACCTAGATAGTATATTCAAAAGCAGAGACATTACTTTGCCGGCTAAGGTCCGTCTAGTCAAGGCTATGGTTTTTCCTGTGGTCATGTATGGATGTGAAAGTTGGACTGTGAAGAAGTCTGAGCACAGAAGAATTGATGCTTTTGAACTGTGGTGTTGGAGAAGACTCTTGAGAGTCCCTTGGACTGCAAAGAGATCCAATCAGTCCATTCTGAGGGAGATCAACCCTGGGATTTCTTTGGAAGGAATGATGCTAAAACTGAAGCTCCAGTACTTTGGCCACCTTATGCGAAGAGTTGACTCATTGGAAAAGACCCTAATGCTGGGAGGGATTGGGGGCAGGAGGAGAAAGGGATGACCGAGGATGAGATGGCTGGATGGCATCATGGACTCAATGGACGTGAGTCTGAGTGAACTCCGGGAGTTGGTGATGGACAGGGAGGCTGGCGTACTGCGATTCATGGGGTCGCAAAGAGTCAGACATGACTGTGCGACTGAACTGAACTGAACTGAATCCTAAGGAATGTAGAGAAGAAAAAAGATTGTCCTTTCTTCCTCCTTAAGAATTCCAGTTTCCTCTCTCCTTGGGGACCCCTAGACTTCTTATCAACCTGCCTAGGAAATGACTCTCTCATTCTCCCATAATTTACATTTTAGGATAACAGAATTAGCAGGTTTAATCCAGAGACTGTCCTCAGGCAGAATACACTGTTATATAATCCTTGTAAAGAGCAGGTCTACTCTCATAATTTACAGAATTAGCCAGGTTTAATCCAGAGACTGTCCTCAGGCAGAATACATTATTGTAATATAATGCTTGTAAAGAGCAGGTCTACTCCCATAATTTACAGAATTAGCCAGAAGGTTTAATCCAGAAACTGTCCTCAAGCAGAATACATTATTGTTGTATAATCCTAAGGAATGTAGAGAAGAAAAAAGTTTGTTCTTTCTTCCTCCTTGAGAATTCCAGACCCCTCTCTCCTTGGGGACCCCTAGACTTCTTATCAACCTGCCTAGGAAATGACTCTCTCACTTTTTTGGTCTACACATTTTCTTTATTTGTTCAAAGTATGACAGAAAGCACCAAATTAAACCCAATGATGCTGCAGAATATCTTCACACTTTTTCAAGAAAGTTAATATTAAGTCAAGGTATTTATAATTTCATTATTTTTGCTTCTTTTCTTATAGTAATAGGATGAATGGTGAAACACTTGACAATACAATGCTGTGGATAAAGTGCAAGGAAATTTAAAAAGAAAAGAGATACTTCAATTTGAATCGCTAAGAATCTAAATGAATGTTTATTTCTAAAATTTTTCAATCTGTGTAAAAGTGGGTAAAAATCTTTGTTTCATTAGCATCTAGACCAGTAACAGCTACAAAAGTTGTCATCCAAAAACCAGAATTCATTTCAGGTAAATACTCATCTGTGTGGACATAGAGGACATAGTCAGCTTTATATTACTGATGATGTCTGTCTTCTTACATCCAGGAACCTTTTAATAATCATATAATAATCATATACTATTAAAATCATATATTATTAAAACCTAGATCAATTCAGTTCAGTTCAGTCGCTCAGTCGTGTCTGACTCTTTGTGACCTCATGAATTGCAGCACGCCAGGCCTCCCTGTCCATCACCAACTCGTGGAGTTCACTCAGACTCACGTCCACTGAGTCCGTGATGCCATCCAGCCATCTCATCCTCTGTCGTCCCCTTCTCCTCCTGCCCCCAATCCCTCCTAGCATCAGAGTCTTTTCCAGTGAGTCAACTGTTCACATGAGGTGGCCAAAGTACTGGAGCTTCAGCTTTAGCATCATTCCTTCCAAAGAAATCCCAGGGCTGATCTCCTTCAGAATGGACTGGTTGGATCTCCTTGCAGTCCAAGGGACTCTTGAGAGTCTTCTCCAACACTACAGTTAAAAAGCATCAATTCTTCGGTGCTCAACCTTCTTCACAGTCCAGCTCTCATATACTATTAATCTTTTAACTTCTAATGCCTAGAACAGTCCTTGGCACATACCTGGAAATTAACATATGAAATGAATTATGTGTACTCCTAGAATTAAGATCTACTGCTTATGTTGATATAGGTGGTTGGTGATGGCAAAACATTTCCTAGTTCTTTTCAAACAGAGCAAATAGCAATCACTTATTCATTATTTGTAAGATGTACTTTCAGAAATAGGCTCAACATATTTTTACTGGAGCTGTTGTCAAATGTTTACAAAGAGGAATGGCAAGGGATGAAGATAATCTGACATTAAAAGTAACAGTTGAATTACTAATTGAATGGGACAAAAGATATATTGTAAATTTTGTGAATATTTGCCCCTTTTCTATTAAAAATGGGCTTAATGGTAAAGATACAACTTATGAGTATTTAATATTTACTTAGTACTCTATGGCACATCTATTTAAACTTTGGACTTGTAATATATGACAAAGTAATTATAAGCAGTGATTCAAACTTTATAGCACTATTACATGTCTATAGGATTTACAAAGTTACATTTACTCTACTGCTGAGTTAGAAATGCAAGAAGGAACAAGTAGAATGGTTAAATATGCAAGAGAGGTCAGGTTAGCATGATCCCATCAGCAGACGCTATAATACAAGCAGAACTTCTACTTGTCCAAACCAAAGACAGATGTCTTTACTCAAGATCTTAGCTAGCAAGTCTTTTGTGGGTGGTATTTGTGGAAGGTTGAAACCATTTTCAATCTGATACAAATTATGTTTTGATAGACTTGCATTTCTTAAAATGACTTTGACTTCTAGGACAAACTCAGTATCAGGGAGTTATTTTTCAATATTTGTCACCAATCTTGTATCACTACGAAGAGGATTACACGTTTCTCCATAACATTGTGAGCCACTGGAGGGCAGAGACAGTGTACTTGTCTCTCATGCACTGTGGTACTTGGCATGTATAATATTGTAGTAGTAATTTCTATTTATTGAATATTTATTTAATGGTCAGTAATTGTATTAATAATATCAAAATGTTGATTAATTTTAATTCTATATATTTTGTGCAGGCAAGGCTCTAGGCACTTTAAACACATTGCAGTGTTTGATGCTTACATCAGTTTTGCACGGTAGATTTATTGTCTCCATTTTAAAGGGGGAGCTAGATTCACTAGGTATAAGAATCTTACTACAAAGTGGCAGAGCCAAATTTCAGGGTGGGATTTGTCAAATTTTACTAGGTCTGTTTCCTTTCTTACATGGGGTCTATACTCAATAAATGTTGAATGAATGAATGGTTTTCTTTAATATCTTTATAAACTATATGACAGTTGCCTGGTATGCATTTAATTTTAAACCAATGGGACATTAAAACTTTAAGGAATCACTGCCATGACCTAAAATAGACATTTTGTTTCTAATACCACAGTAGCAGGCATTACAAACCCAGACATGACATTCATTCATAGGCTTTGGGTGTGTTCCAAAGATTCTGATACACCTTGTTTGTTCACACCCCCACATATGACATTGATTTGCTATCATATCCCATCAGGGAGGAGACTCCTTCTTACTCACACAAGATAACTTATTTTTACATCACTGTTTTGTCAAACGTATGTTCAACTGAAATCATTTTGAGTAGGATTAGGGATGTAAAAGTGTGATGTACTGACATACATTCTCATCATGATTACAAAGTGCAAAGTGTACAGAATCCATTTCTGATCTCTCTAGGCAGAGAATTTTACCAGACACTGTCGAAGTGTCTCATCACTGTTGGAAATAAAGCCTGGGACAGTCTGAAAACCAAGTCGTTGACTGTCAAGCTTAAATCACATCTTGAGATCAAACAAAGAGGAAGCGATTCTGTGTTAGATGAGAATAATCAAGCATTTTTATATGGGCCTTTATCTTAAGTCAGGTTGAATAAAGCACTGAACAAAGAGTAAGATTTATAACTTTTATATGCCTTTACTATATTCCAGGAAATACTCAAAGTTTATCTTTTAACCCTTTTATTTAATCTTCCTATGAGGGAGGCACTGTCGGCTCCATTTGAAAGATGAAGGTACTGAGCAGAGAGCACAGCTTGCCAAGAGTCACATCAATAGCAAGAAGTGAAGGCAGGACTCAAACCAGTACTCGTCTAACTCCAGGACCCACATTAACTTCTTTTGAAATTGCTTCTGAGAATTCTTCCTTGACTCAGGGATTGAGAAACTTTGACTTAGCACAGGATATCAACGAACATCTAAAACTTAAAATGTTTGACACTATTTCCTCTCCACCCTACCGTCCTGGCCCTAATTGTCTCTTCTTTTCTTCCTTTATCCCTTATTTCTTTTCACATAGTACCCAAACTTGAAACATAGGCATCTCTCAATTGCCTGATACTTAATTTGTTATCAATCTTTGCAATTTCTTCTTGCAGTGTGCCTTGAATCTATTTCTTACTTTTCCCACTTAATTCCCACTTCTTCAGTTCAGAGCTCATTAGTTCTTATCTAAGCACTTGTAGTCATTTTCTGACTAGTTCTCCCACCTTCTTGTTATTAATGTTGTTGTTATGATTATCAGTATATCATATCATCATTCTAAGATTAACCCTAAAGCTAACCTGTGATGATTCCTGTCCCCTGATTAAAAATAACAACAACAACAATTCTTTCCTCTCTTTTGCATGTGGAATTCTGTCCAAATTCTCACCTAGGCTGTGGGGAGATGAATTGAGACCTCCCTGCTTCCCAGCTACTATCAGAAAAGACTTGAGAATTTTCCCATCCATTTTCAAGTAAGGTTGTGGCCCTCCAATTCAAATAGCAGCCATAGGAATTAGTCACATACTTCTTATCATAATAACTCCTGGATTGTTATTTCACAAGCAGGGCTCTCAAGGCCAAGTTACAGAAATAAATATGATTTCTTTATAGGAGACTAGACTGTGTTGTTTTAGAAGAGAATTAATATTTGTTACAGTGAGATGAGTTTGTCTTTGATGGTAGAGCTTCTTCCTGCACCTTGGGGGAGCAGAGCCCATTTACCCTTCTTCAAGGAAAAAAGACTGTTTCAGTTTTTGGTTAACGATCAGGTGGTGAAGTGGTAATGAATCTGTCTGCCAGTGCAGGAGATGCAAGAGATGCGGGTTTGATCCTTGGGCTGGGAAGACCCCTGCAGGAGGAAATGGCACCCCACTCCAGTATTCGTGCAGGGAAAGCCCCATGATCAGAGGGACCTGGTGGGCTACGGTCCATAGGATCGCAAAGGGTCGGACGCGACTGAGCAACTGAGCACACACAGAGGAATGCCGGCAAAATAAGAAAAGCAAGTAGCTTTCTTTTTTTACTGGAAAAGGGGCAACACTCTGAAATGAAAGAGATTAGGATTCCATATGTAGAGAATTGAGACTGAAAAGAGATTATGAAATGATTGTAAGGAGGATTTAAAAGATAAACCATGGCTGAGAATGAGAGGGGTAGCCTCCTTCTCTTCAGTTGCTCTGAATGTAAGCTCTTATTCTGATTTCTTTCCTTTCCTCCTCCTCTTACTGTTTTTCTTTCTGCATTTACCTTGTGATTTATAAGTCAGTTTGTCTTACTATTTTCTATCTCCACATACTAAAATGTAAGCCCCATGAGGATAAGGAACTTTACAATTTGCTGCTCACTCCCTAAAATCTGGAACAGAGTCTGACACAAGTTAGTTGCTCTTTAAATATGTGTTGAAGGAAGGAAGGACAAAAGTTAGGCATGAAAGAACCTCAGAAGGCACAAACTATGAACAGTCTTTCCATATTGTGTACTAAAAGAGACTGAGCTGTATTCTGTTTTTCTATGCAATGCTGCTTTGGGAAGCTTATCTGATCTTTTAGGAAGTGAGTTGCCTAAGCATGGATAAATCTCATAAACCTAATATAGAGCAAAAGAGGAAGAAACGAGAAAAGGTGTGCAATATGCAAGGAAACTGTTATCAAAACACCAGAATAATGAGAGTTAGAAAGAAAGTGTGATTGCTGGGCTATTTATCAGCCATTGTGTGCCCCAGTCCTACATGTGGATACTATTCTAACTATTCTGATGGTGGCCCTCAGTTGATGCTATTCTGACTTTTCCATGAACTTTAAAATATCTTGAGAAATGTTCCCTGGTGAGTTGAAGGTGTTAGAGTTACTATTATTGCATAATAAAGCACCCTAAAACTTAATGATATAAAAACCCATTTTATTATGCATACTGCTGCTGCTGCTAAGTTGCTTCAGTCGTGTCCGACTCTGTGCAACCCCATAGATGGCAGCCCATCAGGCTCCACCGTCCTTGGGATTCTCCAGGCAAGAACACTGGAGTGGGTGGCCATTTCCTTCTCCAATGCAGGAAAGTGAAAAGTGAAAGTGAAATCACTCAGTTGTGTCCGACTCTTAGCGACCCCATGGACTGCAGCTTACCCGGCTCCTCTGTCCATGGGATTTTCCAGGCAAGAGTACTGGAGTGGGTTGCCATCGCCTTCTCCAGGAGAGAGTGTGGATATTTTGTAGTTTAAAGCTTCATAAGAAAACAGCAATTTATATTTCAATACAAGCTAGGTACTATTTATACAGTTGTCCTGTTAAAATTGAAACAATATTGTAGTCAGTCTTCTGCATTTAAGAGCTTTATTATGGAATAAATTTAAAATCAATAATGTGAAGTTCAACAGAGGGTTACTGCATGAAAATGTTTATAGTGGTAAAAAGTCCTTCAAAAAATGCAAAACTAAAACACTAAGGTTTACCCTAAACTTTTCATTTAGAAAAGAAGCTAAGATACAGGCTAATATATAAAAATGGTTCTGTGTAAAGAATTCTTGAGACCTAACTCCTGGACTGCAAGGAGATCCAACCAGTCCATCCTAAAGGAGACCAGTCCTGGGTGTACGTTGGAAGGACTGATGCTGAGGCTGAAACTCCTATACTTTGGCTACCTCATGCGAAGAGTTGACTCATTGGAAAAGACCCTGTGCTGGGAGGGATTGGTGGCAGGAGGAGAAGGGGACGACAGAGGATGAGATGGCTGGATGGCATCACCGACTCAATGGACATGTGTTTGGGTGAACTCTGGGAGTTGGTGATGGACAGGGAGGCCTGGTGTGCTGTGATTCATGGGGTCACAAAGAGTTGGACATGACTGAGCAACTGAACTGAACTGAACTGAACTCCTGAACAAAATTTTGTCATTTTCTTGCAAAAAAAAAAAAAGTCTTTCCTCTTATCTAACCCTCACCCTCACCCTTGGAACCCACTTAACAACAAAGCTAAGTTCTTCTTTGTTGTTCCTCAGGGTTAATCATTCACAGATATTTTGGTAAGAAGTTGGGGATTTCTCTCTGAAAGTCCATCCAAAGATAAACAGTACTGCTTTGTTCCTTCCTGTGATTTCCCTCCTCACAAAGTCAGTTTATTTTTAATAGATCAAGTGCACTTCTTTTTATCATATGAAGGTTATATAGCCTGGACTAGATGATAAAGCTTCAGAAAGTCTCTTCAGCCACTGTGACTCAGCTTTCCTTGAATTCTGAGGCTGCCTGATAAGATATTTGCCACTGAGATCAGTTGTAGTGTCCTTTTTTTCCCTTTCTTGAAATGAAAAGAACTTTATTTTTTGTCTTTATTATTAAGCTTTGTAACAGTCCTCCTTTTTGTTGCTATGGTTTTGGTTGGTTATGCCAAAGATCAAAGCTTATACATCCTTTAGCCTTCTGAGATTCTTCCTTTTTTGGTTACCAGGAAAAACCTGCACTAATCCATCCCCTGGTGGCTCAGAGGTTAAAGCGTCTGCCTCCAATGCAGGAGACCTGGGTTCGATCCCTGGGTCAGGAAGATCCCATGGAGAAGGAAATGGCAACCCACTCCAGTATTCTTGCTTGGAGAATTTCATGGACTGAGGAGCCTGGTGGGCTGCAGTCCATGGGGTCACAAAAAGTCGGACACGACTGAGTGACTTTACTTACTTACTTACTTAATCCATCCCCTCTGCCATTTTTTCTCTTGTTCAGAAATCTTGGGCTGATCTTTCTCCTTATTATCAGAACATAGCTTTTTTTTTTTTTTTTACAAATGTACTTCTATATAGCCTGGACTAGATGATAAAGCTTCAGAAAGTCTCTTCAGCCACCGTGACTCAGCTTTCCTTGAATTCTGAGGCCGCCTGATAAGATATTTGCCACTGAGATCAATTGTATTGTCCTTTTTTTCCCCTTCTTGAAATTAAAAGAACTTTACTTTTTGTCTTTATTATTAGGCTTTGTAACAGTCCTCCGTTTTGTTGCTGTGGTTTTGGTTGGTTATGCCAAAGATCAAAGCTTATACATCCTTTAGCCTTCTGGGATTCTTCCTTTTTTGGTTACCAGGAAAAACCTGCACTGATCCATCCCCTCTGCCATTTTATTCTCTTGTTCGGAAATCTTGGGCTGATCTTTCTCCTTATTATCAGAACATAGCTTTTTTTTTTTTTTTTTTTTTAAAAATGTACTGAGCTGAACTGATTGTCTATCCCTGAAGTACTTTGAGACTCTCTGTTCTGCTTTTCCACCAATAACATGAACATTTAGCACATAGTCTACAAAGTAAACATATAAAGAATATTTGAATTCATCAGATATCAGTAAGCTATTTTACAAAAATTACTTCTAATTTTCTAATAAATAAGCTTGGAATTAAAACACAAATTAATGAGTATTTTTCAGAGTGATTGTTTGTTAACTTCAATTTATTTTTGATTGAATTCATTTTAGATTTTTTAAAGATTCCCTTTTCATTTTAGTCTTTGAATAAGCAATGTCTATATGGTTCAAAACAGAAAGTATATTAAAAACACATATTCAGAGAAGTCTCACTATCGTTTACCCATTTCCACATACATGCATATTTAACCTTTGCCACTAGTTTCTGGTTTATTTTTCCGGAAATTTTTGTTCCTTTTTGCAAAAGTAGAAAAAAATGTGTTTGCTGCTGTGGCTAAGTTGCTTCAGTCGTGTCCGACTCTGTGCTACACCATAGACGGCAGCTCACCTGGCTCCCCCGTCCCTGGGATCCTTCAGGCAAGAACACTGGAGTGGGTTGCCATTTCCTTCTCTGAAAAATGTGTTTATGTATTATTATATATAGTATCTTTCTTTTTTCTTATACAAAAGGTAACAGTGTATACATTCTTTTATTCTTTTTATATTTATATGTATATATTTATTCCAGTGGGGTAAACTCCTAGGTCTAGAGTTACTGTTTCAAAAGGAACACACGTTTATCATGCTACAGATCATGATACAGTACCACCTGAAACCAGAGCAGACACATCTACATGGGTAATGATGACCAGCCTCCTGTTTTCCACACTGATACAGGTATGGCATATTAACCAGGTTAGACGTTAATCCATCTGGGAGTCAATGTTTGTTATAAATTTCTAATTTTCTGACCAGTGGGGTTAAGAACCTAACACACTTTCTTTATTCGAGTTCTTCAAGCATGACACGCCTGTTGGTACACACCGCCTGTGTGCTTGACTGCTTTGTATGTGTCATAGCACTCTGTTCTTAAATGACATGTGTATTCATACCAGTTGTGATTTTCTGCCAGTTATCTGTTATATCTTTTTGGCACCTTTTGTCATACTGAAGTTTATTTAAGTCTTTGTAGGGCCAGGCTTACTCTCTTAATGTCTTCCAGGACTCCATGTCCTACTCAGTGAAGCCTTCCTCCTTTCTATGTTTGCCTCTAACATTACTTCATGATTAGAGCTGCTAATAAATATAATTATCTCATATTTCTTTGTAAGGTCTAGGTATGCTTTCTTTTCTCTTTTTTTTTTGGAGAGTGGACAGCCATTGTTGAAACATTTCCCCAGTGATGAAAGACTAATCTTATTACAAGTTGTTTATTCACTAAGTTGTGTCTGGCTCTCTGGGACCCTCTGGACTGTAGCAGCCAGGCTCCCCTGTCTGTGGGATTTTCCAGGCAAGAATAATACTGGAGTAGGTTGCCATTTCCTTCTCCAGGCATTCTTTTATTCTTTAACAGTAATAGTAGTTCATAGAGATTTTTTTGGTTTTTTGTTTGTTTGTGCATATTACTCCATTATATAACTATTATAATAAATATTTTGGATAAAATTATTACCAAATAAAACTTTGTTGTTCAGTCATTAAATCATGTCCAACTCTTTGTGACCCCATGGACTGCAGCATGCCAGGCTTCCTTGTACTTCACTGTCTCCCAGAGTTTGCTCAGACTCATGTCCTTTGAGTCAGTGATGCTATTTAACCATCTCATCTTCTGCTACTCCCTTTTCCTTTTGTCCTCAGTCTTTCCCAGCATCAGGATCTTCTCCAGTGAGTCAATTCTTCACATCAGATGGTCAAAGTATTGGAGCTTCAGCTTCAACATCAGTCCTTCCAATGAATATTCATGATTGATTTCTTTTAGGATTGACTGGTTTGATCACCTTGCAGTCCAAGGGACTCTCAAGAGTCGTCTCCAGCACCACAGTTTGAAAGCATCACTTCTTCAGTGCTCAGTTTTCTTTATGGTCCAACTCTTTCATCTGTATATGACTACTGGAAAAACTGGAGCTTACAGTGAAGAAAATGAAATGTCATAAAATTTGTTAAAGATTAAAAATCTGTGGAAAAAGAATATTGGGGTAGATGAAATTAGAATTTGTAAAAATACTTCTCATAAAATAAAAGAGCTAGATTTTACATGATGAGGTTTATTAATCACTAAAATCTGATAACCAGAATCAAATATTTTTGACATTTAAATATGTCAAATTTGACATAGAGAAATTGAGCTTGTTAAAAGAGCTGCCAGAGAAAGTCACAATGGGGAAGCTATAATTGGGAAAATGCAATGTTCTCAATACATTCAGCAGAATAGTCATAACTTCTGAGTAATATATAAATTGGAAAGTGTCAATCTCAATAAAAGTGATTTTAGTTATATTAAAGATAAAAATGAAAAAACTACACTGTTATAAAATTCACCAAAGAATCAAGTCGGTTTAATGGAATAGCGCTAGAAAATATTTTCTTGATGAAAATCAATTGTGTTTTTTAAATTGTGTTTAAAACACTATACTTACTACCTAGGATCGAATTACTTGCTGGTGCATAAAGTGGTCTCAAAACAAACTATACTACCCTGACCTGGACTTTTTCTCTGTAAGTTCTGCCCTTGGTTTTTTTTTTTTTTTCATCTCCTCTTCCCTTTTCTGTCTTTGCAAGTCTTTGAAGTTTCACTTCAGAGCTGCTTAGCTGCTTAATCTTTTCTTTGAGGCAGTTCTTTCTCTCTCCTGCATCCTAACAACTCAAGGCTGCTTTGCTCTTCAAGCCCTTGGTGTCATCAGGTGGGTTAGACGCTCCCTCCTTCCTCCTGTCCCCATCAGGAGTCACAGCTCATCTTGGCTGATATTTACATACTTAAATATTCATTAGCATGTTGAAGGGAGCAACCAGCCTTCCCTGCAAGTGCCCTTACTGACTTCCATTAAAACTCATCATGACATTTCTGGCTCCTGTCCCCTCTCTTTCTCCTAACCTGAATTGTTGATTCCTCAAGGCGTGTTTTGTGTGGCTGTCACTGAGTCCAATCCTATTCTTGACTAGGGGAACTCTAGAAGCCCTTGGTAAGGAGTTCCATCCTCACCAAGCATCCTCACTAAGCATCTCACTAATTCTGCTGCCATTTCCAAACTGGCACTGTGCCCTGCCTTGGTGGTCATATTTAGGATTATGCTTTGATAAACCTCCACCTTGTACCCCAATTCCAGGCTGTATTCCCATCTTCTCACTTGTGCCTGAATTTCTGTTTTGATAACCTGTTACTCCGTTTCACTATGACTTCACTGTCAGTCTTTGTAGGGGTGTGGAATTCTACCCTTGAGCTTGAGCTTCAGGTCTGAGATTTCATTTCCTGTTTCCAGAACTACCTTCTACCTGATGCTCATCAGCTACCTACCAGATTAAACCTCTGAGCATTACCTGCTTCAGACTACCCATCTCCAGGTCCTTCTATCTACTGCAACACTCATCTTGTATCGCATGTTGAGACTCTTATGGAAATGATCACTTGACTAGAGTCCTCCCCTCATCCCCACACAATTTTCTTCAGATAGGATGTAGGTCAGCTTACACTTCTTTCCATTACTGATCACTGGTTTAATACTGTAGCATCTGCTTAATTCTAGGAAGTAATTTCTTATCCAAGTCTCAGGTTAAGACTTCATTCCAAATTCTCATTTTGAAAAAATGTTTAACATATTTAAATACCTAGATTAACATTTTATTATGTCATTCTCCACTGTTTTGGGGGTTTATCTATTAATGCTTATTCCTTTTTGGGAGAGTTTTTTTTTTAATATTTTGTTCATTCTACAATGCTCCTAAATATTCTTAAAGTAACAAATCATTCATATCATCACTTTTCTTAAAATAGAAAAAGGATCTGTTATTTATTGACAACTTACTCTGTGCCAGAGCATATGGAAGCGAAGATAATAAAGTATAATCCTTCTCCTTAAGAAGTTTGCACACCCCACAATTAAAATACAGTATGATAAAATTTCCATCAGATGGGATATGCGAAAAAACAAACCCAAGAGGTAAGCTTGACTTACCTCCCTTTGAGTAAGAGCCTCAAGGATTGCTTCACAGATTATTTAAGCTGGTTCCTGACGGATGAGTAAGAATTTACCACAGAGAACAAGGCTATGCCTGACAAAAGAAACAGGACCAGAGCACGGCCAATTCCACTAGAGGAAGTATGAATAATCTGGGTGGCCCCATAGTAAACTCTGCTGAAGGGCAAGGGGCAGGAAGTATGGCTGGAGCAACAGGTTGTGGGGACTGCGGTGAAAAGATCTTACAAGCTATGCTAAGGAGTTGGAACTTGATTATGCTGGTGATAAGGACCTATTCCTAATAATTGAGCAGTATCTCAGCTGCCTTATGGGTTAATCCAATCCTTTTAGCCTGCTAAAAACTATATTCACAGAATTTTAAAGAGTCAGCTCTGGAAGTTATACTGGATTTGCCAAAATGTTTGTTCAAGTCTTTCATAAAATGGTACAGAAAAACCTGAATGAACTTTTTGGCCAGCCCTGTGTGTTGGTATGGTTCTTGCAAAAGTTTGGTACCACTGTAGACTTTATCCCTACAAATCTTTTCTCACATTTTACATACAAATATTATTCCTCACTTTGTGAACACCTTGTAGAAAATTACCCTGATACTGGTTTGTTTATTTAAATGTGAATTTTATGTTGAATGTAGAAATTTTTTAAGGGAAATAGTAACCATTCATGTGTGTATATGTTTGAGAAAGAGGGGGAAAGAGAGTTTCCTGGTTTGGCAATATATGTTTTGTGTTTCTCAATGTAAGACTTCTTCCCTGTGTTATTATTAGGAGAAGCTTTCAAAATTTTGTGACAAAAGGCTAAGAATTTTAATTTTATCATATAGTTCTATGAAAGGAATTATCTGTCAAATAACCATAAAGATATTTTAAAAACTCTTCCTTTTCACAGATATTTTTCAACAGCTGTGCTTTAGAGAAGCATCAGAAAAGTACTCCCGAGAATGGTTGATTTTCTTCCTTGTTTGTTTATTCATGTGAATCTTAGTGAAATGCAGCAGGAGAGATCATTTATTTGTTCCACGTATTTTTTAGCATTGGAGAAGGAAATGGCAACCCACTCCAGTATTCTTGCCTGGAGAATCCCATCGATGAGGGAGCCTGGTGGGTTATAGTCCATGGGGTCGTAAAGATTAAGAAACGACTGAGTGAATGACACTTTTTTTTAGCATTTAGTGTACACCAGGCATTTGGTTAGGTGCTAAGGGTGAGGTTTACAAAGATAAAGGGTGATTCCCTTTTTTACGGTGCTGACTTGATCTCTACTAGTCACTTCCTTCTCTGTCCTCAGAGCTTGAGCCTGCTTCATTCCTGTGGACTTGGCCCTGTATGCTTCCTCAGAAGACAGTGTTTGAGCCATTGACATCTATAGCCAGGACCAACCTGGAACAGAGTCCTTCCAGGAAGGCTGTAGGACTTCAACTGAAACTGCTTCTTGCCTGGCTTCCCATTCTCTCTCTTGCTTCCTCCACTCCCTACCAGTTTCTCCTTGGAATACCAGAAACAATTCATCACCTGAGACAGTTGCCATGTGCATCAGAGTTCTCCAGAGAAAGAGAATCAACAGAAGATAGATAGATAGATAGATATAAATATGTATGTACACATATATGTGTATACAGTCAGTTATTTTTATCCACAATCCACAGTAGTTATGTTCTGTTAAATTGTGTGAATGCTGAATTAGCAAACTTTTTTTTTTTTTAAATTAGCAAACTCTTAACCATGCGTCCTAGAGGAAGTACAAGGATGAGTTCCTGGGGTCACTGGTCCCAACATTTTCATCACCTGATCAATATGTAACTTTGTTTTATGTGTGTTTCTGTTTGAGGAAAATGTGTGTGTGTGTGTGTGTGTGTGTGAGAGAGAGAGAGAGAGAGAGAGAGAGAGAGAGATTGATTCATTAACTTTGATTTCATGGCCAACAGAACTGTAACTCATGCCTGAATAAAGCTTACTTCACAGGCTTCTTTCACTTAGAAACATAGACAACACTTCAACTCTATGCTGGGGGCATTTTAAATGGCAAAATTAACAAAAATACAGAAAAAGTGACCCTAAATATAAGAAAAGGAAACTTGTTTACAGTATGAGAGCTGAAACAAAAAAATTTGACTGTTTGACCTCAGATGGGAATGTGCACAATGGACAACTCAAATTTTTTACTATTACATGCATGTCAGTGAATGACTGCAAAGCACCACAAGTATTGGTTTTGGGCTTACTAGTAAATTTTGGTGGATTGGCAAATTACAACTACAGAATTCATGAATAATGAGGGTATATATATATGTGTGTGTGTGTATATATCATATATATATATATATATATATATATGGAGAAGGCAATGGCACCCCACTCCAGTACTCTTGCCTGGAAAATCCCTTTGGCAAAGGATATACAGTTGACCCTCATTTTATATATATATATATATATATATATATATGTCTTATATATACGAGTTCAGTTCAGTTGCTCAGTCGGTGCGACTCTTTGTGACCTCATGAATTGCAGCATGCCAGGCCTCCCTGTCCATCACCAACTCCTGGAGCTCACTCAGACTCACGTCAATCAAGTTGGTGATGCCATCCAGCCATCTCATCTTCTGTGGTCCCCTTCTCCTCCTGCGCTGAATCCCTCACAGGCTAAGAGTCTTTTCCTATGAGTCAACTTTTCGCATGAGGTGGCCAAAGTACTGGAGTTTCAGCTTTAGCATCATTCCTTGCAAAGAACACCCAGGACTGATCTCCTTTAGAATGGATTGGTTGGATCTCCTTGCAGTCCAAGGGACTATGAAGAGTCTTCTCCAACACCACAGTTCAAAAGCATCAATTCTTTGGCGCTCAGCTTTCTTCACAGTCCAACTCNCTTCCCTGCAAGTGCCCTTACTGACTTCCATTAAAACTCATCATGACATTTCTGGCTCCTGTCCCCTCTCTTTCTCCTATCCTGAATTCTTGATTCCTCAAGGCGTGTTTTGTGTGGCTCTTACTGGGTCCAATCCTATTCTTGACTAGGGGAACTCTAGAAGCTCTTGGTGAGGAGTTCCATCCTCACCAAGCATCCTCACTAAGCATCTCACTAATTCTGCTACCATTTCCAAACTGGCACTGTGCCCTGCCTTGGTAGTCATATTTAGGATTATGCTTTGATAAACCTCCACCTTGTACCCCAATTCCAGGCTGTATTCCCATCTTCTCACTTGTGCCTGAATTTCTGTTTTGATAACCTGTTACTCTTGTTTCACTATGACTTCATTGTCAGTCTTTGTAGGTGTGTGGAATTCTACCCTTGAACTTGAGCTTCAGGTCTGAGATTTCATTTCCTGTTTCCAGAACTACCTACTACCTGATGCTCATCAGCTACCTACCAGATTAAACCTCTGAGTATTACCTGCTTCAGACTACCCATCTCCAGGTCCTTCTATCTACTGCAACACTTATCTTGTATCTCATGTTGAGACTCTTATGGAAATGATCACTTGACTAGAGTCCTCCCTTCATCCCCACACAATTTTCTTCAGATAGGATGTAGGTCAGCTTACACTTCTTTCCATTACTGATCACTGGTTTAATACTGTAGCATCTGCTTAATTCTAGGAAGTAATTTCTTATCCAAGTCTCAGGTTAAGACTTCATTCCAAATTCTCATTTTTAAAAAATGTTTAACATATTTAAATACTTAGATTAACATTTTATTATGTCATTCTCCACTGTTTTGGGGGTTTATCTGTTAACGCTTATTCCTTTTTGGGAGAGTTTTTTTTGTTGTTGTTTTGTTAATATTTTGTTCATTCTACAATGCTCCTAAATATTCTTAAAGTAACAAATCATTCATATCATCACTTTTCTTAAAATAGAAAAATGATCTGTTATTTATTGAAAACTTGCCTGTGCCAGAGCATATGGAAGCGAAGATAATAAAGTATAATCCTTCTCCTTAGGAAGTTTGCACACCCCACAATTAAAATACAGTATGAAAAAATTTCCATCAGGTGGGATATGTGAAAAAACAAACCCAAGAGGTAAGCTTGGCTTACCTCCCTTTGAGTAAGAGCCTCAAGGATTGCTTCACAGATTATTTAAGCTGGTTCCTGACAGACGAGTAAGAATTTACCACAGAGAACAAGGCTATGCCTGACAAAAGAAACAGGACCAGAGCACGGCCAATTCCACTAGAGGAAGTATGAATAATCTGGGTGGCCCCATAGTAAACTCTGCTGAAGGGCAAGGGGCAGGAAGTATGGCTGGAGCAACAGGTTGTGGGGACTGCTGGTGAAAAGATCTTACAAGCTATGCTAAGGAGTTGGAACTTGATTATGCTGGTGATAAGGACCTATCCCTAATAATTGAGCAGTATCTCAGCTGCCTTATGGGTTAATCCAATCCTTTTAGCCTGCTAAAAAATATATTCACAGAATTTTAAAGAATCAACTCTGGAAGTTATACTGGATTTGCCAAAATGTTTGTTCAAATCTTTCATAAAATGGTACAGAAAAACCTGAATGAACTTTTTGGCCAGCCCTGTGTGTTGGTATGATTCTTGCAAAAGTTAGGTACCACTGTAGACTTTATCCCTACAAATCTTTTCTCACATTTTACATACAAATATTATTCCTCACTTTGTGAACACCTTGTAGAAAATTACCCTGATACTGGTTTGTTTATTTAAATGTGAATTTTATGTTGAATGTAGATATTTTTTAATGGAAATAGTAACCATTCATGTGTGTATATGTTTGAGAAAGAGAGGAAAAGAGAGTTTCCTGGTTTGGCAATATATGTTTTGTGTTTCTCAATGTAAGACTTCTTCCCTGTGTTATTATTAGGACAAGCTTTCAAAATTTTGTGACAAAAGACTGAGAATTTTAATTTTATTATATAGTTCTATGAAAGGAATTATCTGTCAAATACCATGAAGATATTTTAAAAACTCTTCCTTTTCACAGATATTTTTCAACAGCTGTGCTTTAGAGAAGCATCAGAAAAGTACTCCCGAGAATGGTTGATTTTCTTCCTTGTTTGTTTATTCATGTGAATCTTAGTGAAATGCAGCAGGAGAGATCATTTATTTGTTCCACATATTTTTTAGCATTGGAGAAGGAAATGGCAACCCACTCCAGTATTCTTGCCTGGATAATCCCATCGATGAGGGAGCCTGGT